>JAODJU010000001.1:12615808-12626961 GCA_026776725.1 Gnathonemus echidnorhynchus
CTTCCCTCCCCCCCCCCCCCCCCCCCCGACATCAAAATACACAAACACCACACACAGAATGAAGAGGGTTCTCTGTGCCATCATGTGAACGCATTCCCTGATTTGTTGAGGTAATTAGCTTTTCAGCACGCATGCATTTTCCATGACTGCTTATCTGGCCACACCGGAGCTTGGGGTCCATCCCAGGAAGGACAGGATACAAGGCAGAAGACACCCTGGACAAGATGACAGTTCATCACAGGACACACGCTCACATTCTACTAGCAAAAGAAATCAGTAACTCTCGCCAGCATGTCTTTAGACTGTAGGAGGAAACCTGAATATTAGTGTGTGCTCAAGTGAACACACAGATGGAGATAGAAATCAAATGCACAGTGCTGGTCAGCAAGTCACTATGCCCCCTAGGTTAAGTAAATACTTTATCCATGTGTATTTAGTTATAGATAACATAGAGTAATTGCTTAATATGGTCATACAAATGATTTACATGAAGAGCCAAACCCTTTAGACGTTACAAAAAAATTGCATAAGATCTAGTGATAAACAAGCTAAAATGCACATACTGGATCTTTAAACAAGCTTGCAGTAAATGGTGTGTGAAGCTTTGGAAAGTTGCTTGTGCGATAAAGTGAACACACAAGGGACTCAATGTAAGTGAATCCCGGCTGACGATGGATAGCGGCACTCGCAGCTGTCTGCTACGGAAGAGCCAGCAGGTATCACTCAGGGAGAAGCAGACGGAAGCAGTCTTTCCGATACAGCAAACCCAGATCTGCAGGCCGTCCAGCGAGGATCGCACCAAAGCTCCAAGGGCACGTCATATTGGGAGGAGCATATGACTGTCGCAGTCTAATTGGACACGGTGGCTGGACAAGAAGTTGAACAGCTGTTGGGAAGGCGCAATACTGTGCTGAACAGTTACACTGAGGTATACCTGTACAGCTCCTGCTACCAGCAACAAAGAGCCAAAACCATTGATTCCAAAAGATGTCACACTGAGACGAGTCAGAGACAAGCCACACTGCCAGTGACGTTTGATGCTGAAGTTTACTTATTCTGGCAAATGCATTGGTCAAAATGATTTACAGGTTAGTGCATGCACGTAGTAACGAGTCAAAAGGTTGTCAGCATAAGGACATAAGTACTCAGTGATAAAATTGGTGCTGCTTTGCGTTATAGACAAATCGATACTACTAAATACATCTCATAATGCTTCACCTTCAATCACATATCAGTGATTGGAGCTTTTGGTCAGAAGATGTCATCAGGTGATAGTCGGTTTTCACTGGGCGTTTCAACCATTGACCACAACACTCTCCAGTTGGCGGGTCGGCAGTGCTGGCCAGTCACTGTCCATCCCTCCTACTCCAGAACCAGCAAGAAGCTCGTTCTGTTGCCTCCCCCAGCCTGCCTGCCGCCATCTTCCTCTCCCCTCCTGCCCAGGGCTGTGAGCGTCTTCCATAACAGGGAAGCCCCTGCAGCCCACCTCCACAGGGAACAACCAGGCCTTCCACCCTTTATCCCTGAATTGATGGACCAGATCCTGGTACTTTACAGATTTCCTCACTGAGGCCTCTTTGCATCCCTCTTCCCATGGGACCATCAGTTCAATCAGGATTATCTTCTTCACATCCTCTGACCATAGGAAAATGTCGGGCCTCAGGGATGTTTGAACGACCTGGGGGAACACAAGTTTCCTCCTTTGGTCCACCCTCATTTCCCATGATTGCTCCTCCAGCAGGAGGCCTTTCACCTTCTTCTTTGAGGAAGATGGTTTCTCCCTTTCCCTGATAAACTGGATGGATGTCACTGCTGTCCTGTATGTCTGTCGTTTTAAATACTCTGAAGGAGTAACATTCACTGGAAAGTAAACAATGTTTGTGACCAAACACCACTGTGCACATCAGCACTGCCTCCAGCCCAGGAAGGGGGAGTGGGAGTGTCCCCCTATCTGAGCAGTGACCTCGATGACGGATCAAGTATGGTAATTATCATTCAGGTGGCTGCCCTCTCGTCATGCCCTGCCCTGGAAGGCCCCTCACCCAGCAGCTCATCTGGATTCACCTTGAGGGAGTATTCTGGTGTTCTGGTGTAACAGGTCCAAATATGTGACAGAGGTGAAGAGAGAACCGGTAGAACAAAGAAGTAAGGTGGTGAACTGGGAAGTTATTTGGTAAAGCAGAGAAGTAAGATGGCAAACAGAGATGTAAGGTGGTGAACTGAAGAGCTAACTGGTAAAACAGAGACATAAAACAGTAAACAGAAGTAAAATTGTGATCTGGAAGTAAAATGATAAACTGGGAAGTAAACAGCTAAAGTAAGATGGCAAAGAGGAAAGATGGTAGAATAGAAAAGCTGGTAAAACAGTAGATGTTAAACTGGGACGTGAACTCAAACAAAGAAGCAAGATGACAAAATGTGGAAGTTAATTTAAAAAAGTAAACTGGCAACCATGGACTTTCTTGCCTACCCACACCACAGTGTGCTTTGAGGCCAGGAAGACATATTTACAAAGGCCTGCAGTCCTCGGGGCACCGGCGGCGACGTGGCACAGCGGGCTTTGGCCTACTCCTGAGAGCGGAGCTGACAGAGTGCCGGACAGTATGCCGTTTGGGCTCGAAGGCCACGCCAACCGCAAGAGAAGGACAAAAAGCTCCAGACCGGACCATTAAAGTAAAATAAACACCAAAAGCCTGAAGTGGTTCTGAGGATAGTTAAAAGGTAGCAGAAGCAGGACATGGTAGAACCAATAAACCAGGGCCGTGGGAGGCATTAGAACTGAATGTTTTCACTTGCAGACTCACTAAACGAAATCCACTCGATATGCTTAATCTCCACAGGATCGTCCAAAGAATGCACTAAAACTTAATGAGGGCACTCGGTATCAGTGGCCAGCAGGTGTGTACTGACAGATGCCAGAGATTTAAATTTGAAATCAATTTGCCTAACAACTATCCTGTCTGTCCCACTTGAGCCTTAAATATGATCTGTACTGTCTACTGCTGCTGGACTGGGGAAAGCTTTTCGACCTTATTATTGACTGCACTGACATCTTAACTGGTATTCGAATCATATTTCAAGCACTTTTACAACGTGTACCCACTTATTTTTAACCCATACCCTCAGTATATAGTACCATTACCACAAGCATACGTAATACAGCATTAGTGTAGCACAGTTACCACAAACACAGAACAGCATTAGTATAGCACTGTTACTCTAGCTATACTGCAAAATTAGCATAGCAGTGTAGCCAGGTAAATAGTATATTATTTGTATTGCACTGTCACTACAACCAAACATCCCACCTCTTCCGGGCAATAAGTTTTACCTGTGCAACCCTCTCCCAACACGACTGACAAATTGTACCAGGACCTTGCAGTCCAATATGCCTAAGGTGGGATGTCTGCTACAACTAGGCCTGTACTATAATATTAACATAGAACTCTTCCCACGAGAATGGCATAAAGTAGTATAGGTGGTACCTTACGAGTATATGTGTGTGTTTGTGGTTGTGTGTAATTACGGTGCAGTGCTTGTTTTGTAGGATAATGACAGATGGCACATGAAAAGCAAAAGGTAAAAGGACCCCCCTCCAAAAAATAAAATAAAAATGGTGTACTTTTCAGTGCTTGAAAAGGTCGATTTAATGTGAAATGGATGTTTTGGCCGTTACTTAGCAACATCCGTTAGTTCATTCGATAAATTCTACAAAAGACTTGTGAAAATGAATTGCACAGGAAAAACAGCCATAAGCACCTTTAAGATTAAAGTCGCACTGTGCATTAGTTGAATGATAACACATTTACCGCAAAATCCGCAGAATATAAAGGACAGCTGCATGCTATTTATGATGGTGATGCTCAGCTCGGGTAGCAGACAAAAATTTAAATAATGACATTTAAATGGTTTTGAGTTAAGACAGCATCTCTCTGCTGGCTGAGAGAATTTCAAAGCACGTTGCAGACAGTACGAATAGTCACAAAGCTATTTTTGCTCCACTGTTTAGTTATGGCAAAGAAAACATCAACATTTTATATTTTTCCTGCTTTGAAGTCGCTCTGAAGAAAAGCATCACAAAATAGTCACAAAAACACAAAGCATTGATGTCTTTCTGAACAACTCTCAAATTCACTCTATTCACTAACATCACTTAAAACACTTAACATCGAAAATATAAAACGTACATTCAGCTAGGCAAAACACGAAAAAAAGAACTGGCTTGATAGATTTTCTCTATATTGTAACTTTGGAAAGCTACTTCTAGTTATTACAACAGGAAACGTATTATACGGAGGCGGCACTGAAATTTCATGTTCAAACATTGTAGCTAATATTCATTATTTCAATTAAATTTGAAGTATTTAAACGGGTAAATACTGTAGAAAAATAATTAGCTAAACTAAAGAGTAAACTCTGAAGCAGAGAGTTCGACGTGGTAAAAAGAAGTAACTAGCTAAAAGAAAAGCAAACCGGTAAACAATGAACTAAGACAGTAACAGTGAAGTTAATGGCTAAGCAGAGAAAACGGCAAACAGACAGTTACCATGCAGGCAAAGGAGAAGATCGTGAACAGATAAATTAGCCATTAAATAGATAAATGAGATACAAACAAGCACCCGGGAAACAGAAATCATTTAGTAAAGGATGAAAAATTGTCAGTTTCTAAAGAAATCGGTATTATATATTCGAAAAAAAAACTTTGGCATTACCTTTTTTAGTTTTATGTACGTGAAAATAAAGAAAAACGTTTTAGTTTTTTAATTGTTTTTTGTCGCTGGACCAGTATTGCAGCAAACTTATACTACTTTCTATAAACGATCCCCTTTGATATGACAAGGAACTATGAGACTGAGCGGTGTGAGAAAAATTCACTACTGACTGCAAGCTGCGTCCATCGCACAGACGGTCGGAGAGACAGGATCTCCCGTAGTAAGCTGAACATTGCCACCCACCGTCCGCTTCCACTCACGCGAAGCCTTTAGTTTGACTTCAACATAAAGACAAATATGTAAATTATGTACGAGTTTTCCTATAACGGAAAGCGGCTTTGTTTGAACTTACACTCGCGCCATTACAGCATCTTTTAAATTACAAATTAAAAGCGAAACAATGAGACTCCGTTTACAGGGCATTTTAACACAAATGCTGACTGGCAAATATTTTGGCAGATTTTCTGCGTTCGCAATAACAAAACAGCACAAGAGGCTCTCTTACGACGAATACACTCAAGGGTTTCTTATACTGGATCAGTCAAACGGTGTTTTAATGAGCTCCCATGGAATTTGATTTTCACGCCGTATGCAAATATGCACGCTGGCCTGCTCGCTCCCCTTCTCCGGCTCTCTCTCTCCCACACCCTGGTGCCTCAGGAAATCGTGGACAAAACAAGACTTTGATCCTAACGCTAGGAAGCAGGCATTCTGAGTACGTTGTGTTTTGGTGCTGGTGGACCATCATGGTTAACAGAATATTGCTGGTGGACCAACTTCATTGTAGACCAACACAGCACTGCTGGTTTACCAGCTACACCTGCACCAACCCAGCAGTAACCAGCATGAACCAGTATCGAAGTCATAATGCTGTATGCTATTTTTTTCAGCAGGGATTTGAAACCATATTTTTCCACCGTTGTTATTCATTCAATGCCTGAATGCAATCACACATGGAAACATTGTGTCTGGACTGTTATGTGATTGTTATTTATATTAAATTGCTTTTTTTGGGGGGATAGGATTAAAGAGTTCCTCTCAATGTTGGAATACATAAACCAGCATCACACCAAAGCATATTAAATTAGAGTCCTCAGTTTGGCTTATTTGACGCAATTACAGCTGGAATCAGACCACGGACCGGCACCAGAGGACCTGGGATTAAATTAGCCCAATGGCTAGAGATGAGAGGAGCATCTCCAGAAGTGCATTTGCACACTCCGTACCGCCTGCTCATCGTAGATAGTGGGAAATGAATTCCCAGAATGCTGTGTGAATTTATCTATTCGATATTTTGTGTCTTCATTATCTAAAGCAGCTCTTATATATTGTTCACATGGTTTTTTATTTTTATTTTTTGGCTCCTTATGGCAGATACCAAGCAGCACTATGAATTACCCATCTGTAATGTGACTGTGATCTTACCCTAGAAGAGATTTAAGTAGGCCATCTCTGATATGGTGGTAGGCTGCCTTTGAAAATGAATCTGGATGAAGTTTCCCATAAAATATGGTGTCAGCAATGAAAAAGCATTTGAGTTGCCACTCTGCTGACATCCTTTGGGATATCAAGGTCTTTTTTCATCCGTTTCGTCAGTCATCAATGTCGACAATCTTTTCTTTCTGCATTTGAAGACACAAAAAACATTTTTAGGCAGGGATAGAATGACTCACTGCTTGCATTTATTAACAAAGAACCTGATTTTCACTCTTGAAAATTAGTAATGAGAGAAATGAGGATTTAAATCCCAGCGTGGGTGGGTTATTGCTTGGGTTAACCCAGTGGATTCTGAAAAAGTTACTAAGCAGGAAACATTAAACAGCCTGGTGATAGCAAAATGAAATGGAATTAATAGAATTGTCCCAGCTGTAGATAACTAACACATTGTTTTTTTAATTAAGTGAGCCTTACATAGACTTCAGATTGGCTTTATAATCTTGCATTGCCATAAGCAAAACTGTTGAGTCTGGATGCAACTATAAATACGCTCAATTGTGTTGCTCTTAAATGCGTGTTTTTAGTATATGAGCTTTTAATTACCATCTACACTGCAAACAAGGCAAATTAATTTAATGCACTGTGCAGAAAATACCTCCACTTTCTTTCTTGTTTCACAAGAACTTGCAGACAATAAGCCTCTCCAACTGATTCTGATAAACTACTTGCAAGTACCTATAATTGAACTGTACATTTAAGTGAGACTATACAATGTACCTCATAAGACATAAAGGTGATATATATATAAATCTGCCTGATACTATTGCATATGGCTGGTGCTCTCTGTTGTTGTCATGTTCAGACCCCAGTAACAGGAATCATTTATTGCATATTAGACTCCTACAAATTGCATCATTTCCCCAGCAGGTGAACCCCAGGAGGTGACAAGGGCCAGGCAACCCCCACACCTCCTCACTTTGACATTTCACAGTAGCAATTCCCGTCATTCGTTCCAGCCCACGCCACGGTATCAATCCTGTCTCTGTCGAGCCGATTCCTGTCTGGAAAGCTAGCGTGGAGCGAACGTTTTCCCACGGTGGGTGGGTGTCACGCTGAATTTAAGTGATCGAGCCATGACACCAGGCTGCATGGGGTGGGGGGGGAGGGGGGGGCTGACATTTTCAGGGCTATTTTTGGTGACTGAAGCATACTGTTACCGGAGCAGTAAGCATCTGGTTTTTGCCAAAATGAACGGTGGTGAGGTAAACCTTCTCTTTGCCCAAGATCAGTTTGGTTTTGTGTCTGTCCCTGGTGAAATTTGAAACCCCCACCCTACTGTCTTGCTGTCATTTTTAGAAAATGCTTCAGATGTGACAACATGCTGTGCCAGTTCTAATGTTAGATTGATTGCAGGTTTACAGTAGCATCATACATACATAAAGACAATCAAAAGACATTTAGACATCAATAGAGAGTTACAATAAATAACAGACAACAAGAATGTCATAGACAGTTTTGCACAGAATTCCGCAGTAATAGTTCAGAAACAGTATTGCACAGTTAACCAATTTGGGTGTTTTTCCCCCACATACACAGATCTAATACATCCTGTCAACACTGGAAATGCAGCCCAGTCCAGCTCAAGCCAGAGCAGTGATTATGGGGCAAGTCAGAGCAAGAGAATAATGAGGAAAAGGTAATGATGAACCCTCACCTCAGTCTCCAAGGGGGTCGGGAGGAAAATGTGCAAGAATGATCCCATGGGATGGCTAATTATGAAGAACAATGGGGAAGATGCAGAGCAGCAAATCTATAAATAAAACCCTGTAGGTACCAGCGGGTCGTGGGCCGCACAGCCAACGCTGATGATTCATCCAGCACTGCCAGTTGCTGACCTCACCGTTTGATAGTCAAGGTGCCTCAATGTCTGGAGACAAGAACAGTTGTGACAAATTTCCCAGCCAAGTAAATCATTATAATCATACATAAATCGTGCACAGTTACATGCACGTAGACTAAGACCTAGATATGAAGTCTTTAATACATACAATGATGAGAAAGACATTCATGGATATTCTGCTCCTCTTCAGTTCTTAGATTAGATTAACTTTGTTCATCCCAAAGGGAAATTCCTGAAGGGTTTCTGCAGGGTTTCGGTGACTTTTGACAGGTCTGGTGAATTTACTAATTTGAATGATAAACCTAATGACAGTACCTGTAACTACTTGTAACTAGTACTTGTAACTATAGCATACATGTCAACCAAGAGATGGGTGATAAAGTCAAATTTGGTGAAAACAGTGAGCCAAAATAGGTGGGGTTTTCATAAACTTGCAGAGTGGACCAAGTTTAACTCAGTTTTAGGGTGAACAGGGTGGGATGAGTGTAACATAAAAATAAATTGATTGACTGAATTGAATATATAAACTATTTGCTTTTCAGATAAACCAAAAATCCTAGAAAGCCAACTGAGACGTTTATCCTTGGAAAAACAATCAAGACTATTCCTCACCTTTCTGTTAGTAGTATGCCCTTTTCATTATTATCCATGGAGATTTGTCTGTGTATTTCATTCAGTGCAGACAACAAAGGGGTGGTTAACCAGGGTATTATTTAATCTCCAAATGTACTTATCCACATGCTTTGCAGTGTTCACCTGGATTTTAGTGGGAATTAGCTGCTGCCACCCACATTGACACAAGCAGTTTTTGGGCCATCTGGTGAGTCCAGGACTAGGAAGTAGATAAGGCCCCCACAGATGATCCAGAAGTTATTAATGTGGCAAATGGAAAGGTGGGTCTGGAAACAGCAAGATATGACTACAAGCAATGTCAGTCTTCATATCTTACATATATCCATCCATCTCCTATAATCAATATGTGCTTGGAGCCTATGCAAAGAAGCACAGGGCACAAGGTTTGGGACCACCCTGAATACCCGAAGGCCAGTCCATCATGGGGTACACTCACACACTATGGGCTTTTTAGTGGCACCAATTTACCTTATGACAAGTTTGCAGACTGCAGCAGGAGCTACACATATAGGGAGAGCATGAAAACAGAAAGAGCAGAGGAATCTTAATCCACAACCCTGGTCATGTAAGACTGAAGTGCTTCTTCTGAGACGCCTTGCCACCCTCTTGTAGAACAATTCATGGATATATATTGAGTATCAAAGTGTACTGAAATTGTTTTTGTTCACCACGTTCTTTGGTTCCAACCCCCAAATCCATTAATAATGGTTAATGAATATGATCACAATTAACACATCATGTGCTAAATTTGATGTTGCCCTTTCACACTACTTAGATACAGTTCATTCTTCAGGAAGCCTTGAGCATTTTACCCATCAGGCAATGCCCCCAACAGCGACCAAATACACAGATGGCAAAACTAAACCTCATTTTCCAAATACATATTTTAGCCTTCGTTACAGATGCTTAAGCAGGTTAAGTAGTCAGCAAGTGCATTTACACACAGCTCAATATGATGTTATAATATACACCTGTGTGAGGACGGGAGGGGAATAATCCGTTTGTCTTGGGACAAATCATATGAATCATGTGACCATATGGGTTCAGAAGGGCATGATTTCTTCCCTTTCCTGATCCTTTTTATCCAACAGCCCAGATCATACAGTAGCTAGAAATCCTGGACCCTCTCCGTAGATTCTGCCCCTGCACTTCCATACGCATCCAACACCCTTGCCCCCAGCTGTACCCATACCCAGACTTGACCCATAGCCAGCCCACTGTTGTTTTCCTGCCATGACCCAATGCCCGTTACTTCTGTCACATGTTTCTGCTGTGTTTTCCACAGCGATGGAAACACACGCCCGTGACACCCAAAGTGGCGCAGATGCAGAACGTATGCGTGTTATCATCTCACTGATACACTCCAACAGACCCCTGCTATTAATCAGCCGCTTGCCACTTCATTACATCGGCGCATGAAAGCCAATCAGACCTGTTAAGGTGATGAAATGAGCATCTGATCTGGGAGCCGATGAGTCTTATCTTGAACTTATTATTTTTGACATTTTAATCAATGGGCTTTTCAAAAGCAAAATAGAGTTTGGCATTGTTGAGGAGGACTTCAAATGATTCTTTAATGAGGTTAGGGAGAATTACGCTACCCGATGAGAAATCATGGTGTTCACACCTTGCCACCTGCTCTCGGTATATGAGCACTATGCTACTGTTGATGCACTGAACAGCTAGCACGCTGAGGTAAAGGGTACCGAACACCAGCAAGCACTGACAAATTCTAATTACCTTTAGAGGTTAGAGCTTCCTTCAGCCCTTAAGGCAACTGGTGGGACGTGTTAAAAACATTAAATAGTTCACCTACCCCATAAAAGGAGTGCTCAACCAGGACAAAAGGGACACAAGCATACCCCCAAAGATTGTTAATTACAACCCTGGGTGCAATAGGTATGGGTGAAAGATATCTATTGAGCTCTGTAAACTGTGACTTTGCAGTTGAGTGTTGGCATTTGTTAATTGTAGGTTATGTAAACATGGCCTCGTTGTAGACTTAATGATGGAGATTGTCCGCATCGAACATTGCTGTTATGAGGGGGCCTCAAAGTCCCTCATGGATTTATTACTGTTCATGAGATATGTGGGACTGTACATATAAAAGTTTTATGGGTATCCTGTAACTCTGAGATCCATCAAACCCAGACACCTGGAGTAACTGCTGTTGAAGCACTAATTAAAAAAAAAATGTGATGTTCTTCCACTGAGATGCAAGAATGATGGCTGAGGTCCCAGAAAGCCATTCTGTTGGTGTGGAATGGCTCCCTGTCCAGCCTGGGATCTGAACTAAGTCAGCGTCATGCTACAAATGTTCAATACTCCTGTTTAATATGAACAAGAAAGTCAACCAATCAAATGACTCTAATCCCATGGAACAGGATTATACTAAACATTCGGTCAATGAAATAACCTTACAAGTGACCATATTCCACGTAACATCACAGCCTTTCATGAATATGTGCAGA
>JAODJU010000001.1:12646850-12676627 GCA_026776725.1 Gnathonemus echidnorhynchus
AGACCAAGATTTTGTTTCAACCAACCAGTTGAGTACTCTGTGACTGTAACTCTTTATCCTCAACTGGTTGGTTGAAACAAAATCCTGGTTTGGATTTTTACTTCCCGGACCTGAAATGTCCATCTCTGTTTACAATGCAGAAGAAATACTAAATTATTGGATATGGTCCATGAGAAAATATTAAAATTCAACTTTAAAATGTTTAAAACATCTAATTGTTTTTCGCCAAACACCAATGCATCGTAAAACATGTTTAAACTGGTCACATTTCCTTTTAATACTTCTGCTTTAAAACTATATCATATTTTGCGAATGCTATTTCTTTACTAGAGCAATAAAGAAACCGCAACCGACGACTTTGTTTTCCCCACCACACACCACCGTGAACCTCGTAAGTCCTTCTTCATATCCTTTAAACTGTGCAACGTCATGCATGCATAAAATAGTTTCTTGTTCTATGCTCTGTAATCTGTTTTACTTAACCTGTTTAACCTGTTAACAAACTCTTCTTGGTAATAGCTAGTCCACTTATCTCATTCAATCAGTTAGAATCGCGGAGCATTATGGTCTTTTCTACGTACATAACATATAAAACTTTGCGTGCTTCGAGTTTTTTGTTGTTCTTCCGACTTCGTAAGAAATTTAATTGTAACATTAGGTGAAAACGCCTAAATTAAATGGCCGAATAGGTAGTGTACGATCGATCGCATTGATGGTATAGCCATGGCTATTTCTCTTTTTGAATCTATACAATAGATGGTTACGGTCCGTTCGTTTTAGTTATTATGTGTGCATCTTAAATGCTTATATTGAGCGATGTCATATGGCGGGTATAGTTTAATAAAAAACGTTGGTCTTACGAACTGGCAAAGTACAACTTCGGTGTTTCTGTAGAGATGCCAGAGGAGAAACGCAACTTCAGAAATTATCAAACAAATGCAATCTGGACAATAAAGACAGATTGTCTGTGTATAACGTATTTCCGTGTTTACTAAACACGTGAATAATCTGGGTACCAAATTGATTAAATGCCCGGTCTGTGCGCATAATTTAGGGGTGGCCTATTTTACCCGCAAAGGCCCGGTGTGTATGCATGGGTTTTGGGATAATCTGTAGGTCGATCAGCTGTTCAAACCCAGGTGTGAGGACTCTTCAGCCAATCAGTCCTCTAATTAGTAATCTAATTAGGGCGTTGCAGCGAAAACCCGCACACACACCGGCCCTTTGCGGATAAGATTGGCCACCCCTGGTATAATTGATGTGGACTGTTCGAATGTGATGGTATCGATATTAGGTGGCAATCGTTTACTTTTCCCGTGCAGTGCCCGTAGCTAAACTGAAGATGGATTCTGCAAAGCAAGAAATTCAGGTATGTCGGCATTTTACCGCGACCCATCATATATGGACTGGGAACAAAAATTAGCCTGGGAAAATGTATCCTCCTCAAATATGTGTAACTGGTGGGACTTTAGGACCCAGGAGTGATCGGGTTTTTTTTTTTCTTCTCTTCTTTAAATTTGATTGTATATCCGGTCGGTGAAAGGCGTTGCTACGAGCGGTGGCGAGGAGTGCGCTGTGGCAGGTTTGAATTATTTGGTACTGCGTTGGTTACTGTGGAATTATTGTGACCTTATTTGTGGTGTTCATTATGAATTTTAGGTCTGTGTGCGGCTGGTGTGTGTGTGTTAATTCTGGTAGGTAATCTTGCTCGAGGTGGTATTTGTGGTGCGTTCGATTATCTCTCGGAAGTTGGAAATTCTGAGGTGTGACATCAAGTCCGACAATCTCTCGATCGAGCAACAAACTACGGTTTACAACAAATCCTGCGTTCGATTCGGAACTCGGAAGAAAACGTCACTGAAAACATAACTTAACTTCCCGTCGGAACACGCCTCTTATGATGTTGACGGCAGTTTCCTCTGTTACGTCATTTCAACATGGCGGCTTGCAGTCAACAGTTCTATTTTATGTTTCATGTTTTTGTTAAATGAATTAATAGTTATAAATGTAATTACACGTGTTCGATTTAGAGAATACCATATCATGACCGTAAACTGTATTCTAGCCTACAACATCAGATTTTTACAGACTTGTTAGTGTATTTTGTTGGCCTCTCGAAAAAAGAATATCGCTTTGAATGTAATAAACCACATTAAAAGCTTTATAAAATATTTTGACTAGTTCGTGTTTCTTGTTTGTATGTCTCTGGGGGGGGGGGGGCGAATCTCACTCCACACTTGCTAAAATATAAAGCAACAACACAGCAGCGTGTCCATGCAGGCAGCCATGTTTGTTCCGAGATGTGGAAGCTCGAAGTTCCGAGAGGTTAATGAACGTACCCACGCACCATTTATCCGAGTTCCGACTCGGAGAGTAATCGAACGTTGGATTGGATGGAGGTTTGCAGAAGGGGAGCGTGACGTGATTATGGTGTATTTGTTTAATGTGTCAGAAAAGCTATTGCTATTCTCTCTATCTAGGTGTTGTTGCTGTACGGCGAAGTCCAACGTCGGCATTGCGTACCTGGGCAGATTCCCAGTAGAGTTGGCATTGGGCCTGGCTTCCGCGACGGAGCTGTTTCCAACTTTGGGTTGATTTCTCTACAGTAGTTCAGCCACTGTTTTCCCCATGTGTACGATAAGGGTATGTGTCACACTGTTTGCTTTTACGTGCTTTGTGAATTATTGCTTTGGCGAAAGGTTACGGGGAGTGGTGGTGGTATCCTATCCTCGGCTTGTATGGTGGCCACGTGTACTTCGCGTGTTTAACCATTTGCGCTACGGTAACATTTTAGGATCGAGTGCTTTTTTTTCGTGCGATATCGCACGAGTGTGATTGTGTTGATTATAATGGGGTGATTTTTGGTGTGGATTAATCTGTTTGAATCTGTAGTGCAGTACATGGCAAAGCTGAGGGTTGGGATACCACCCAGCACGTCGCATGGTGGATCTCCTTGCCGCTAAGTGTATTTTTATGGGCCGGAGAGTGCTTCTTGATGTGTAACGATTTCAGTGTGTGTGTAAGGATATGGATCCATATCCTTTTTAATTGTTTTTGTGACAATTCTGTAAAAGTATTGTGTACATTGCTTTTGCACCTCAGCCTTCAACAGTTAATTTTTATTTGAACGCTACCAGTGCGCAGGGTGATCCCTTATAGTAAGGGCCAGTTAAGGGGTACAAATGTCGATATAATATAGAGAAACCGAAGGACAATTCAGGCAGCCTTTAAGTTACGGTTTAGTTTTCGGTAATTATATAACTGAAGCTACAGTTTTTTTATTTTTATAAAGTAGTACATTAGCTATGCCCACATACCTGCTACTGCTACCATCATAAGGTGCTGATCTGTAGTTTTTCCCGCCATCTTAAGATTAAGAGAACGTTTTATAAAGAAGAAAATTATTCTATTACTGCATATTCACTTTATTCAGTGCAGGGTAGTCTGGAGCCCTTCTTAGTAAACATGGTTGGGATGGATGCCAGTACATTGCAGGGCAGGGCACACAATGTCACCAATGGAAATTCTTCAGGTAAACTTTTTTTTTTTGGATTGTGCAAGGAAACTGGAGTACCCTGAGGCAATCTGCAAAAAAGCTGTCATCTCCAGTTTGTGGTAGTTGTATCTGGTTGTTTTTTTCAGTTGCTGAAACTGAGATGTTGGGGAAAGGCAGTATGTAATTGCATTAATCCAGTACAGTCATTGTAATGGGGAAAACTTGGCAAATGAAAAGCAAAGCTATTCTTTTGAACTAAAATATAGTCTTCTCCAGTTTTTCACGCTTGGTGTTTGATAACTGTACGGGTGTCAAGGCCATGTAGCATGCAGTTCCTCCACCAGCCAGTGACCTTGCAAACACACACAGCACTCACCAGCTCTACTGACACCTTCTCCCTCTTTCAGGAACCGTGGGTGTGCGGCCTGCGTTATCTGAAGGGGAACCTGTTCTCCTGCCCTCCACAGGAGGCGCTGGCCCACTGCATTAGCGAGGACTGTCGCATGGGTGCTGGCATTGCCGTTCTCTTCAAGAAGCAGTTTGGTGGAGTGCATGAGTTAAAGGCACAAAGTGAGTCACATCTTAGTCATCTTGGTCTAATTTTCGGTAAAGCTTCCAGTATGGCCTGTCTGCAGGTATGTAGCATGCCATGACTGCGCATATGTTTCATATAGCTTTCATACCTGCTAATCCCTATCTGTTCACACCAAATGGTATATTCCAGTTAGTCTCCTAGACAATTGCTTTCACTGATGTATCCCAGCTAACTGAATGAATTCAAAATCAAGCACAATCAAGCTACAGATCATCTTTCCAAATGATTGTCCAAGACACCTAAGCACCTACAGCATCATTTGGATGGGCAGAGATTGTCACTAAATAAATGGCCTCGACCAGATTTGTGGAAAAATGCAATGGAAGACTTTTTTTTTCTTCCCCCCCTTAGAAGTCACAAATGTAAAATCACCTATTCAATCTATAAAATCTGTTACTACGGAAATACAGCTACATCATAAATAAAGACACTATATGGACAAAAGCCTTGGGACACCTGGCCCTTACCCCGACAGGATCCTTGGACATCCCATTCTAAATCCATAGGCATTAATATGTAGTTGGTCTCCCCTTTGGCAGCTGTTACAGCTGCATTCTTCTGGGAAGGCTTTCCGCTAGATTCTGGAGTGTGTCTGTGGGAATTTTAGCTCGTCTTGCTGGGAGACGGGAGCCTATGCTGAAGGCTATGCAAGACCGGGAACAACCCAGGATGGGGTGTCAACCCATCACACGGTAACAAGGTAACATTCTCCTGACATCCACCAAACCCAGACTTGTCCATCAGATTGCCAGACACAGAAGTGTGATTCATTACTCCGCAGAATGTTTCCACTGCTTCCAGTGGCAGTGTGCTTTACCCCACTCCATCTCACGCATGCCATTGCTCTTGGTGATGTGAGGCTTGCATGCAGCTGCTCAACCATGGAAGCCCATTTCTTGAAGCTCCCGGTGCACAGTTTTTGGGCTGCGGTTAATGCCAGAGGAAGTTAGGAACTCTGCATTTATTAAGTCAACAGACCAGTGGGCACCTCAGCACTCGTCAACTCCGCTCTGTTACTTTATGTAGTCTGCCACCTCATGGATGAGTTTCTGTTGTTCCTAAAGGCTTCCACTTTGGAATAATACCAGTTACAGTTGACCTTGGAATATTTTGGCAGGGATGAAAAGTTTATAAATCAACTTATTGCAAAGGTTACATCATTTGACAGTACAATGTTTGAATTCATTGAGGTCTTCAGAATGACCCCTTTTGTCACTATTGTGGAACCTGTTATACTCCTGTGGCAATGGGTCTGGAAAAACACCTGCACTCAATGATTACGTGGTGTGTCCCAATACTTTTGTCAATGTAGTGTACATTTAAGCAAATAAGTTTTTTTGAAAGCTACTTTGGTACCTTCTGAGCTGAATGTTTGCTCGCGTCCAGAACCCTGAAGGGAAATCTCCATTCCAGTGCCTACTTTAGACAAGAACATCATTTCTGATCCATGCTTCCAGCTAATGGGGGTTTGTAAGAGTACACAGCACATCCAAAACACATGAGCTATCCACTAATGTCACAGAAGTTTAATAAACAGCAGTGAAATGCAATACTGTCAATCATCCATGGCATCACACTTTCAGCAAACTACTATCTGCTCACATGTATCAAATCACATGTTAAAAGCTTGTGCTTTAATTTGATTGGTCTGTGGGAACATCTTGCATGCTTGTGCTACAGACTGGTCAGAACTGGTGCATAACAAACCTTGTCTCTTGCAGACAAGAAGACAGGAGATTGCGCCGTGTTGAAGCGCGACAGTCGTTTTGTGTACTACCTGGTAAGGAGAAGACTGGATCGAGTTAGGGTTGTGGCTTGGGCCCTGGAGATACCCCTGGAAGATAGGCCCTGTCATGGGAAAACCCTCCCACTGTTCAAGTTCCATCCCCTGAGACACATCGCTCAGCTGCTTGGCCGATGATGCAATGGCAAAGTGCCATGGGTTTCCTGACTACACACCATGGTCCTTTGACTGTCATGTAGCCTAGGAAAAGCTTTTTCAGTGTGAATGACGTTTGTCAAACTGCTTGTCTTCTCCAGCTGTGTGCTTTACATTGATATATTTTCTAGTTGGGTATGAACTGAAACGACACGCTCTGGTACCTGAGTTGTGGGCCTCCTCCGAGGACCATCATGCTTTTCTTAATGCCTCTTGTCCATCATCTGTTCTTCATCCTGTCAAGATCACCAAGAAGAAGGCAAGTCAGAAACCTACCTATGAGAGTCTGAGGCAGAGTCTGGTGGCAATGAAGAGACACTGCCGGGAGAACAGAGTTGCCAGCATCTCCATTCCACGGTGTGTGCTGTCTTGCTAACCATGGTCTGTGTTTTTAGTAGCGGAAGGTGATGTAGGTTTGTTTGTGGGTATGTGTTGCTGATAATGCACAGCAAACCTGCAAATGAGAATGAAGTGGTTTGTAAGCCCTTAATCTACTTACTGTGTATATTTTTGCCTCTGCATAACTCCAATCCAGAATTGGCTGTGGACTCGATCGCCTGAACTGGGAGAAAGTGTCAGTGATGATCGAGGAGGTGTTCCGAGACTCCAGCGTTCGAATCACGGTGTATAGTTTGTGAAAGCTTGGCAGCCCTGGCAGGACCTAACCTGAGATCTGGTTTTTGGAACTGGAAGCACCATACAGGCACACACATGCATTCACACCCTTTTCACATACCTCAGACTTCACATGTGAGGACACACACACACACACACACACACACACACACCCTGTTCCACCAAAAATGCAGGAGGTCACATAAACATACTCACGTTGCAAGCGGTGTACATAAATACATGCAAACTATATTTAGAAAGCTTTGTTCCAGTGCCATGAGGTTTGCACTACAATATGTGAAGGATTAAAATGTTGTTTGGTTTTGTATGTGTTCTGTAAAATACACGATGGAACAATGTGTATGAGAAACTGCATTTATTATCTTTAACAATTTTAACTTGAAAATGATTCCTTTCTTGCTGCAGAACGTTTTCTGTTTTTAAGTTCAGCTGATGATTAAACACTTTGGAATTTATGTTAAACCGTGTTTCTTTCCTGTGACTGTTCACTGAGACAAACATGACAGAACCCATATGGAAACAGTTTTTTTTTTTTCCTTAGGGTTATGCAATGATTGGGAGTAAAATGGCCTGATATGTGAGCTGTACACATTTATACCTAAATATGAAATGCTTAATAGTCACCAAACGGACCTCCCATTGGGAGGGAAATGTTTCTTGTAGGCAGGTGTAGATTCATCCAGAATCTGCAGTACGCTGATTACTTTTGGCAACTGTCGGTATATGCAGGTAATAACCTCAACATACAGGTGTGTGACTCACCAAGACCTGCAATACGTATCTACCACAGAGAGATGCTTAGTTTCTATGCACTAACGGAGGTCTCCATCATATGCATAAAAACCCGTATGAGGAGTAAAGTAAGATAAATGCGCAAGAAACTGAAATATCATTTTACACGTTTGGGGAAATTCAGCCAGTTCTCATGCTTCATCCTACTTAAACAGGATTTGCAGATGATTGGGAGTGGAAGTTTATGGGCCGTTTGGAATGAACTGGATTCCTCCATGAATGGCTCCTAAAATGTGATCTGGCCTGTGTAGTAATAATAACCGAAGACATCCTTAACAAGCAATGCACAACATTGAACTTTGCTGTGTCTATAAACATTTTCTCACCACTGTCTGTTTTAAATATAACAAATCAAGAATAGGCAAGTATATCTTAAAATTAAATTGGAAGACAATTTCCCTGAATTAGTTAAGGACGCTGTTGCGTTTTATGGCTAATATATTTACATTTGATTGTACATATGCAAATATTAGGTGTGTTTAAGAATAACATGTCAAAACTATAACTGATTTGTAATGAATACAGCTTTGGCTTTTCCAGAACATGATGAATCCTAGTATGGGAGACCTTTAACAATGTAAAAATAATTGAAAGTCATAAGTGGGCGGAATTTTCAGCTAAAAAATAAACAACGCAGTCACTGCTGAAAGATAAAGGTCTTCTGACAAGCAGAATGACACAATGAGGTCATTTTCCTGAAGGTCGGCGTATAGCTGTAGCCATCTGAACCATAGCTCCCCTTTCCAGGCTGTTTTGTCACTTGTTTATTCTTTATCTAGCAGCTTGGCAATGCAGAGATTCCAAAGTACCACTGCATAGCCACATGGGGGAGCTCTAAAGACATGGTATAAAATAGGCCATTCATTATGAATATTCGCTGAGAATTCTGGGATTTGGAAGACAGCTTTGTTGCCATTTTTATGTGAAAAATGAGAAGTCTGAGAGCAGGAAAGGTTGGATGATAGCTGATGAGTTATCATAGAAGAAAGGGCGGCCATTTACTTCATCAAATGAAAAGATGTGGGGGATCTAAGGGGCTGACCAAGGCCCCCTTTCCTGCAGCTCACACTGGTCTGAGTCTGAGCTAGATCCGTTATTGACTGGGACTGGGAGTTCCACTGCAGCCAAAAGGAATTGGGATCCTTCTTCAATAGGAGGTCGTGTGGAGTCCAACAGGGCAACTTGAATACTATCTTCCAAGTAGAAAAATGTCAAGCCCTGGATGGTGGTGTCAGCCATCCTATGTCGTGCCTTGGACCTGTAGTGTGTAAAGAAGGCAACTCGCTTGGCAGGGAGTTTACATGAGAAGACAATACCCTAATGTTTAGGCATTTGTGCATGCTTGGCAACAGCTAAAGTGGGATACATATTAGGGCGAAAGTGAAGAGAGCCGGACCGGGTGTGGGAAGAGGGGACAAGCTGGACATGCTGTGCAGGTTTAATGTTGCTTGAAAGCAGAAGTAGAATGCAAGGGGAAAGAAACAATTCTGAAGATCTGACCTGAAAAACAAACCAAAAAGGTTTTAGAGGAGTATTCCAGAATATGATGTTTTCTGTCTTAACAAAAGGAATTCTGGAGGTGTTACTAATAATAATTTCTGAACGAATGTAGTATTAATTAAACAGTAGCTAAGAAAATCAGCATTATGGCAGTTAAACTTGAACTTAATTTCTTTTACCACTGCAAAAGTTTGGCCACTCTTACGGTCACTGTAGGATGTCAGCTAGCCTCTCCTGGTAATACTCATAATTCTCCTGGCAGTCTTCCCATGGGGTGAAGCTCTGGTCCTCATTCTCCACAAAAGTATCCCAGGCGTAGATGAAGTCTGAGGGCTTCATCATGCGCAGCTTGCAGCCGGCTGCCACCAGAGCCTTCAGTCCCGCCTGGATCTCCGGCTCCTCCCACATGAAGAGGCGCGAGGAGAAGATGGTGAGGTGCAGTGTCTTGCGAATCTTCAGGATCTCTGTCAGCTTGGCGGCACAGGCGGCACAAGGGCTAGACGACACATACCAGGTGACCATATAGCGCATGGCGGGGTCATACTGCGGGAGCACCTGGTGGAAGAAGGCCTCCTCGGCGTGGGCACCCATGTGCTCGTCCTCCAGGTAGCCCCGCAGGCCTTCCCCATTGCTGTTCTGAGCATCCACCAGGAAACACAGGAAGGTCTTATTCCGGCCTGATGAATACTCCACGTTCTTGAACTGGAACTTGAAGAAAAAGGGGTTGATCTTCTCTCTGGAAAAGAGAAGGTTCGCACTGAAAATGTATTATCTTCCAGTGTCCCATTTTAAGACCTGTCAAGACATAGCAACTGAAACAGGTTACATCCCGTGGATGAGCAGGTTTCATTCAACTGGTACTGGCAGGATTAAAGTGGATATCATATTTTATATATAGGTGGAAAATTATACATAAATATGAATCCTGGTATAAACACCCATATAAAGACCCAGACAGAACATTCTGAAGCAGTACCACCCATATGGTCACCAGGATGCTGCACTGACATAATTCACATAATTCACAGTGGTGTGAATAAGTAAGTATATGGCTTGGATCTTTTCTTAACATTTCAGCATAACAATACAATGAGTTTCATTTTGACAATACTGATAGGGAAATATGATAAAAATGAAAGTTTCACGTATTCATTAATCATTTATGCCATAAAAAACTAATTCCTTATGAGGAAAAGTTAGTATACCCCTACATTTATCACCATATTAATCAGATGCACCAAAAAGCCGTTACAGTATCTTTGAGAGATGCAACTTATGTTTCTGAACTGGTGGGTCACATAATCTTTTTCAATGCGTTGTGGAGTTTGTGGTTAAAAAAATAATAATCGAGGGAGGCAGAGGACATTGCGGCTGAATGGGCCATGTTCAGCGACTCCTTTGCTGAGGCAGCATTTCAGAGCTGTGGCCTTAAGGTTGTTGGTACCTGTTGCAGCAGCAATCCCCGAACCTGATGGTGGACACCGTCAGTAAAGGGAGCTGTCAGGCTGAAGAAGGAGGACTTCCAAGCTTGGTTAGCTTGTGGGACCTCTGAAGCAGCTGACAGGTATCAGCAGGCCGAGTGCAAGCAGCTTGGGCGGTTGCCGAAGCAAAAACTTGGGTGTGGGAGGAGTTTCGGTCGGCCTCAAAAAGGTGCTGGCAAATTGTCAGGTGATGGGGGGGAGAGCAGGGCTTTACCCATGCTGTTTACTGTTGACCTCAACTGGGCATAAATTCGGGTGGTAGCAAGAATATTTCAAGGGTCTCCTGAATCCCACTGATACACCTTCCTTGGTGGAAGTAGAGCTGGCAAAGTTAGGGGGGGACTTGCCCATCTCTAGGGCTGAGGTCACTGAAGTAGTCAAACAGCTCTTTGGTGGTAAGGCTCCGGGGGTGAATGAGATTTGTCCTGAGTTCTTGACAGCCCTTGATGTTGTTGGGCTGTTTTGGCTGACACACCTCTTCAGCATTGGATTGGCAGACTGGGGTGGTGGTCCTAATCTTTAAGAAAAGGAACTGGAGGATGTATTCCAGCTTCAGGGGGATCACACACCTCAGCGTCCCTGGGAAGGTCTATGCCGGTGTATTGGAGAGGAGGGTCCGCCCATTAGTCGAACCTCGGATTCGGGAGGAACAATGCGGATTCCATCCTGGCTGCGGAACACTGGACCAGCTTTTCACTCTCCCAAGGATACTGGAGGGTTCTTGGGAGTTTGCCAAACCAGTTTACATGTGTTTTGTGTTTTGTGGACTTGGAAAAGGGATACGATGGTGTCCCTCGGGGGTCCTGGGGAGGTGCTTCAGGAGTTTGGGGTACGGAATTCGTTGTTGCTGGCCATAAGGTCCCAATAATCCAAACGGAGCAAAAGCTTGGTTCGCATTACCAGCAGTAAGTCAGACTCATTCCCGGTGGGTGTTGGACTCCATCAAGGCTGCCCTTTGTTACCGATTCTTTTCATAACAGTTGGCGAATTCTACAGCAAAACAGGGATCACAGGTTTCTGGCACTGTTATTTTGGGGGTCGTGTGCTGAAAAGTTTGGGAGCCCATGTTCTATGTGAAAGTGGACATGTCTACTATGATTAAGAGATCGCACAAATTGGGCCTACATGGGAGGTCAGCAAAAAAGAACGTCAAGGTAAGACTGAAGTTTGCCTTTAAACACCAGAATAACATTTTAACATGAGAAACACCTTCTAGAGTTTGTTTGCTACATGTAAGGATGTTTTTACTGTTTCCACCCAGAGGAAAGTTATATTTCTGTTGAATTTTGTTGAATAAATAATTTTGAAGTCAAAATGTAATTGTTTTTGTTAGATTACCTCAACTTTCTCAAAAGCGTTTAAATGAAGATTCCATCCATCCATCTATTTCCTATACCCGCTTGTCCTGGGCAGGGCTGTGGCAGTCCAGAGTCTTTCCTGGAAGCCACAGGCAGAATAACCCACGATGGGGTGCCAACCTATAGATCAGATGAAGATTAAATATTTGTTTGTCCAGTTATATTTTAAAAAACTTTTTTTCAAGGGGTGCTCATTTTTTCACAGTAGTGTATTTATAATAATAATAATAATAATAATAATAATAATAATAATAATAATAATAATAATAATAATAATAATAATAATAATAATAAGGGCGACATGGTGGTGCAGTGGTTAGCACTGTCACCTCACACCTCTGGGACCCGGGTTCGAATCTCCGCCTGGGTCACATGTGTGTGGAGTTTGCATGTTCTCCCCGTGTCATCGTGGGGTTTCCTCCAGGTACTCCAGTTTCCCCCCACAATCCAAAGACATGCTGAGGCTGATTGGGGTTCCTAAATTGCCTGTAGGTGTGCATGTGTGAGTGTGCCCTGCGATGGGCTGGCCCCCTGTCACGGGTTGTTCCCTGCCTCGTGCCCGTTGCTTCCGGGATAGGCTCCGGACCCCCGCGACCCAGTAGGGTAAGCGGCTTGGAAAATGGATGGATGGATGGGATATCCTGACCACTCCCAACAGCACACCCAAGTGGTAAGTCTAAAGGAGATGATTGCAGGAAATGGACTTAAGAAGCTTAAACCAATGCCTGGTGAACCAGGCAGACTAACTGAAATTGACTGTAGGTCAGTACAGAGGGTGCTGAACCCTGCTGTGTGTTAAACAGCTCCCATCACCGCCTGGTTTGTCTATCCACAGGAGGGCACCGCTGACATGCGATCGAACTGCAGCGTAGATCGAACCCCTGCCCTTTAGGACCAGCAACACACGATTCTCCGTGTATGAGGCCACACTTAATGAACTCACTCATGCTGGGTGGGGCATTTGGAGCCTGAGCGCCATGGCAACCAATTTCCCCAACCACACAAGGAAAACCTATTCAATCACATTAGATGATGTGTATCTCAAGGAATATTTAATTACCTTCTGGGCAAAAGTGTCCTGGAAAACACTTTTTCCATTACTGCTCAACTACTAACACCTGTGCTGGATCTGACTCTAACTACCATATTTATAGCTTGCTTTGCGCTAAGAACAGTGAACATTAAAGTCACTATCACTTATGTCCTAGGCTTCTTCCTGGTGTATAGTATATACACACAAGGGGTCATGGAACAGTAAGTCTGTATTGATAGCATCTAGCACTATAAATGAATGGGTGTATCTTAAGGATTTCACTGGTATATTTCACCATCGCTCAGTAGCCACTTAGCCTCTCCCTCCGTGTCCAACCCAATGGCAATTCTTGGCATTTAGTGGTAACGAAGTAAGACAGCTAGATAAACTAAAAATCAGATCTGCCAGCAGCAATCACTAAGAATGCAAAGGCTGTGCACACAAACACACACAAATAATACATACATAAATCCAACTGCCCATCCATGCTTTAGCTCTTTATCTAGTGCAGGGTCATGGTGAGCCTAAGCTCAATCCAGGAAACAGCATTGTTACACCATCACACCACAAATACTCATACAGCTCTGGAAAAAATTAAGAGACCAAAGAAAAAATTCAGTTTCGCTCATTTCTCAGTTCAAGGGTATGTACCTGTGTAAAACATATTTTTTGCAAACTCCAGCCTGGCTCTTTCCTGCTTTTCATTGATGCGGGGCTTCTTCCTTGCTTTATGGGTCTTCAGTCCTGCATTTAGGAGCCTGTTATGAACTGTCCTAGCAGTGCACTTCACACCACTTAATGTTTCCCATTGTTTTTGAAAGTCACTTGAGGTCATCCTCTGATTTATGAGGAACTGCCGGATAAGTTGACAGTCATCAGAAAGTTGCTTCTGCCCTATACCTGGGTGGTTTTTGGTTATTGCCCGTGTCTCCTACAGTACTTTACCTTGTTCCTGTGTACTGCTGTCTTAGAACCTTTGAGTCTGGAAGCAACCTGCTTTGCAATGTAGCCTTCTACCAGCAAAACCAGGATTAAACCAGGATTTTAAATGCAGATGTTTAAAAAATATAGAATGATCTGTAAATGTTTTACAGAGCTGTATATTAAAGGAATAATTGGAACAGAAAAGGATTCCAATTTGGCACATTTAAATACAATCTAACCTCCTCTTCGTTCAACCACAACAACACACTTACTCAACATATCACCCTGAAGAAGCATCCAGTTTCCCTGGCCAGAGCAGAACGTCCCAGAGATGGTCTCCAGGAGCACCTGAGGTATCACTCCAGCAGCAACCAGAACATGAACGGTCCATCAAATCACTGTCAAAGCCGAGCCAGCTAGACCAGACACACGGCCCGGTAAACAACATGTCTGCATCCTGAGGCAGTAATGCAGGTAACAGGACGGATGGAGAGACACCGCCGACAAGACAATGTCTGCCTTGTTATTGAAGAAATATGCTTGATTCGTTTAAACCTTCCTGGGCCATACCAATCCCTGCAGGCCAGGTGCAACATGAGCTTGCCAACCTTGCACGCTTGACGGCATGCATGCACAGAAGTACGTATTCATAAGGCCATGCACGTACTCAAACGCACACACCTACGCACTCAAATCTGAATGGATGGCTCACATGTCAGCCCCATAAATCCAGACCGAAGGAGATGTTTCCATTACCAAGCACAGAAATGACCTTGTGTTCACCATCCTGATCAGTCAGTCAAGCACCATGGCCTGATGAAAAGAATGATGCAAGAAGGGGACCCTTCCTGTGAGTAGCAGAAGCCAGCACTCCGGGTATCACACCACAACCAACTCGCTCAATCCCCCACAATCCATAGAGGTGTGCTATAAAAATCCTCATGCTAATCAAGGTATATGTGTGACCCTCCCTGGAGCAGCCAGTGAAGCAGCTTAGATCCCAGGAGTGGACCAACTGTTATACCTGCTGTTGACTGAGCTACCAGACCTGTATTTCTGCAGTAAAACACAAAAGCATAAAATTACAGGTTACGTAATAAAATGGCCCTATACAAAAAATTGCTGATATGTATTATATTAATAATAATAATAATAATAATAACAAAAACACAGAGCACACACATCTGAACTCCACATGAATGACTAGAAAGGCTAGGGGGGGGGGACACAGGAGTTGGACATGATGACAGATTATCATCTATCTATCTGTCTAGCACCAAAGTTCTGAAGGGGGAGGTATCAACAGATATGAGGATATCGTTAATGTAATGGATATGGAAAACAAGCAGCACTATTTTTGTGTTAGAGGAAGTAGTCTCCTGCATTAGCTTGCAGAAGGCCTTACATTTTCAGCATCAACAGACAACAAGATGCAGATTCAATCAGTCAATCTGCCTTTGTCCTTAACAGGATATTCTGCATATTCTTTAAGAAAAGTGAGCTGTACTTGTCAAAACTCTGAGAACGGCAGTGACAGACTGATCGATTACTGGAACTTAAAAGTGCTCTGAAGACTACATTCAGCTTTAATTGGGTTTGTACAACAATAATGCAAGACATAAAAAGCACTGATTCTAGATGTTGGCTTCCTTGCTCAGAATAAGAACTCTCCTGTCAAAATTCACCATGTGAGGGGCCAAGCAGCACCCCCACAAGGATGTCACTCTGTCAGTGTTGTCAAGAAAGGCCAGCTTTGTCTCCAGAGGGGTGGCGGGATTCAGGTAGAGGAGAAGTGGGGAGAGTTACAGCAGAGCATACAGATGTCTTATCAAAATGCCCATCCTCCACTCACAGCTGTTCCACCCTGAACCCCCCCCCCAAGCCAGTGAAAGACAAGAGAGGTGAAGGGGTCCGCTATTACTGCTGAAACTGCTTGACTTCAACTGCTGGCCTTTCAGCCAACATGATAAACAAACAGGCCAATTCAAGCCCAGGGTGCCATGCTGCGCTGTGCTAAGGGCTGATCAGGGATCCCTTTCCGCAGATCACCATCGCTACCCTGTTTCTAAGGATACCTTGCATCACCTTGGGTTGCCGAGGGTAGAAACAAGACTAGCGAGCACATGATAGGTGGGGGTATCGGCTCCGTCACCCACCTCCTGCACTCACTCACCATCCAGGTTGTTTTCAGAATCATTAAATCGCCCATTTGAGACACTAGACCTGACATATTTAATATTATACCCTTAAACTCTAGTAAATTCTAGGGTAGAGGAATCTATCCCTGTGTATTTTTGTTTGAACTCCTTTTCCAAGATCACGTCAAGGTCACAATCACTGCCTGATCTTAAGTAAACCAGAATTTTTCTGATCTGAAGCACGCGGCCGTTATCACAAGAGAAACCAGACCCTTCCTTATTCCATACTCAACTTTGGGCTCATTCAGAGAAGACAGGAAGTGAAGACATTCATTTAGCCAAATGAGAAAAAAAAAAGAAATATAATCTTGAAAACATCCCTCTAGCGAAGCACAATTTGACATCCCAAACGCTCATCTTCCTTCCTTTATCCGCTGCTTCCTGAAAGTTAATCCTGATGGCAAAGCGGTCACCAAGGAAATATCATATTATAGAAACCTAAAAGACGTTATTTTATGTCTTCTCAGCAAAATGCGATCAACGGCTATTTGTAAAGCTCGATGAAGACTGTCAACTGGGTCTCTGTCTCTCCCAGGTTGTAGAAACATTATTATAGAATATGCAAAATAAACTATATAGGGTACCTAATTTAGTCAAAATGAGAGTATACTCATGCATATTCTTTTTAATCACTATTTAGGGAACTATCATGTCTCAATGCATCCATTAATCCATCCACCAACCATTTACCCATTATACAGTTGTGGGATTTAGGGAACTACTAATGTATATATGAAAGGCAGGAAAATCACAATTTAAAAAAAAGAATGCTTCAATGTTGGGTTCAAGTCACATATACCAAGTAAAAGTATTTCCAGTAATATATCGCCCAAAGGAGAATTTACACCAGACACCTGAAAAAATACAAAATGATCAATCAGTACAGTAAGGCGTCACAAAGTGGAATCTTTTGACTCTCCAGTTCAAAATGTCACACTTCTGCACACACACCAAACTTGTTTGACAATTCCTAATCTAAATGTGGCAGGGGCAGGGGGTGCTGGTGAGACTTTACTTGCTCAGGCATAATGAGCATGTTTCCAGGGGACCATAAGGGCCTAATGCATGGTCCTTGAATAAGTGCCCTGGACAGGTCCTAAAAAAATACACCCCTTCTCCCTAGCTAGTGGGGAGAACTGAATCAAACTACATAGGCACTTCAGGGAATCCCAAGATACGTCAAACTACTCCAGTTAAATCAAGTAAATGCACAGGTAAACAAATTATATACACACATAACCAGTTGAAAGCTTGAGTACACTTGCTTCTGGAAGCAAGATGTTTGGTCCCCAGCCATGTTAAATAAAATTGAAGGTTATTTCTAAATCTTGGATTCCACAAAAGAGCTACCGTTTGCCTTCAAAGCAACTTCACAAATGTGAGGCATTCGGTTGATAAGCTTCAGCAGGAAATCACCTGGTAGGGTTTCTGAGTTTTAATTCCCAGAGATGTAGGGTGCTTGTGGGTTGTTCTGCTTTGACTTCTCCCCTGCGTGAATCATACAAGTTCTAAGGGATTGAGGTCTGTAGACTGGGCAGGCCGGGTCATTAGTCTGGATCGCCCATCACTTTCCTTCTTCACCAGATATTTCTTGCAGAGTTTTGGGTTGTAATCTTGCTGTAGATTGGAGGACTGCCCAATCAGCTGTTATCCTGATGAAACACAATGCCTTTGAGGTTTGCCATGATAGCTATACTGGTCAAGAATGATCATCATTCACCAGCAAAAGAACTCCAGATCATAAGCAGTTTGACCCAAACAATTCAGATTTTGACTCATCAGTCCATAAGACTCTGTACACACTGTAAACAAACATGTGTACAGTATAAAGCATATATAATTATGGTTTCAAGCAGGTGTGTTTAAATTTTAGCAGCTGATGTATATATATGTGTGTGTGTGTGTGTGTTTGTGTGTGTGTGTTTGTGTGATCTGTTTTTGGAGGTAGAACAGATTTCCTGAGGACACGTTTATATATGATGTTAATAACAGACGGCTGGTCCTCAAAATTACGAATGAAAAGCAATCAACTAAATGGATGGAAAAATACAAAATGGGACAAAAAAAATGAAAACAGAACCATGAAAACAGCATTCCATACACAGCAGTTATTAGCCAACACGTAATGCAACAGCTTCCACACCAAGGTTTTTAGTTTTTTTTTTTTTTCCGAGGGGGGGGTGGGGGGGGGCGACTTTACAATGACAGCATTCAAACGATGAGGGACTTGGTTGCCATGGTGACCAACACGGATGTTTGCATCCAAGCAGATCTCGGAATGCACATGTGTGTTGTCCACCAGCAGCGCTAGAAAAGACAACCAATTTGCTTTTTTCCTCTAAGAAATAAAAGATGCTCCTTTTTATCACCTGGCGTTTCCTGGCAGGACCAGTGTGCCTGGCAGGGGCTTCCCACAGCAATTGGAAATTTGAGCTGGCAGTGGCGCACATATGGGAGTGGTGGTTGGGGGGGGTTGGTTGGATTATGGCTTAGGTGTGAATGTTGGTGCTCCAGCACCAGAAAACCAGGTGATTTCACCAAACCATTGCAATCTTCTCCTCTACCTGCCTCAGACTCTATCAAGTAGCCACAGTCTGGGATCATGCAGCAGGGACTGATATCAGGGATGTTTCCGAGTGACATTCAGACAGGAGCGCCACTCCACTTTCCTGCTAAAACCTACACTACATCTGGCCTATCCTGGGGTGGGGGTGTTGATGTCAATCAGAAGCTAAATAAGAAACATACATCTGCCCCCACATCGTACAATCAATTCACATAATAACCTGCCAGATTCCATTCCACTTCATTCTTGTTTTATTCCATTGTGAATACCATTTGTAGGGTTATCGTTACCTGCAGTCACAAGGTGCTGCCTGCTGTAACAGATACAGCTTTTTGAATGCTAATTAATTGTGTAGAACACCACGCCCTATCATAACATAAGCAGCCCACAACCATGTAGCATGTATTGAAAAACTGGCCGGCGCACTTAGTTCAGCAGGTCTGCTACCCATGCAAGGGTGGCATTTTTGTGGGTCGTGCAGCTGCAATTAAATGATTCTATTACAGCTTTTTGGTCCTGAGAAGGCACCAGGTTGGATACTACCTTACTGAATCCCCTGAAGGACTGCTTTCAAACAAGATGACAGAGATATGAGCATTTTTTCAGTAGCTCTGGGCAGTGAATGGATTGGAAATGACTATTTTGCTAGTCATGCAGCACTTTGAGATCTTCACATAAATAGGAAGAAAGAGATCTCAGTATTTACGTACCGTCCCCGTAATTTTTGAGCTTGATTGTGTGTAACCGTTCCTCTTAAAAATAAGATAACAGGTACTAAAATAATAGTTGCAGAAGAGCACAATGAGCAAAAACAATTTTCATCAAGCAGAGTGCATCTCAGTTTCTTGCCTCACTCTTGTTACATTAAAAAATTATCCTTCCCTGGCAAAAGCGATCAAGCCTGTTGTGACAAACAATAGATTCCCCCGTAAGCGCCACTAGTTTAATGAATCTTTTTTTCTCCCATTCTCTCAAGGCTGGGGCGCAACGATAATCTCTGCGAGCTAATAATCTCCATGGCGCCAATTCAGTCAGGTGCTTTAGGGAGTCTCGACACAAAAACAAAAACAAGAAAATGAGATTTGACCATCAGCTACCTGGGGTGACATTGCAACAATGTGGACCTTAGGGGTGTGCTCAGTTAATACAGATGCTCCATTGGTCTGCAGGTGAATTGTGGGACAGCGCAATATTTCCCCCCGATTTTGGCAGACGCAAGCTTCACGTGACCGTTTTGCAGGATGAGTGGATTAACGTCCCCCGGCATGCCGATCAGATCCTTACTGCGCTCCCATGAAATATTCACAACATGCTCCGGTCTGCCTCGGTGGCCCCTTTTGCCCTTTAGTAATAATTAATCCCACCTGTCCATTGCCCCCCTCCCTGTTAAACAGGGACAAGGTGGGAGGTGGGAGCCAAGTGTTTGTCCCCAGGAGATTTAGCACATGCAGTTTTCATGAACCTTCACAGCTCAGACAGTTTCACAGCCACAGCAATATGATGGGAGTGAGATCTGTGCTGGAGATGCCCCCCAAGCATAGTGCAAAACATATAATTACACATAAACAAGCAGGTTTAAGACCATTCGCTCTCATACCAACTCAACAGTACTCTCAAATTTAGCTACCGATACTACCCATTTGTACTGTTGGGCATGTGTACACTTCTTAATGATGTTTATCGTGTCTGGGTGGTACTGCCATTATTTGACGTAGCATTCTGTTTCACCACGTTCAAAATAAAATGGAAGGCTGGTTTAATCCTGACCTCATTACAGCTCTTTGAAGGACCGCCACTCTATGGCGCTCTTATTATCTGGCTCCTTTAGCTTAGCGGGAGAGCATTCATTTCCGGATGGCTCGAGATTCCAAGCCTCAGCATTTCCCATTCCATTACAGTCATGGCTGCTAGAGTCATTTCTGGAGCATGCCTGTACTGTTGGCTAAATGATCCTGTTACTAAACCCGCAGGGGAATATAAATATCACCTTTGAAATCGCAAAGAGAAGCCACAATCTACGAGAGCACCAATTAGCATACCATATTTGGAGATGAGAGTCGCTCCATTGACCAAAGAACAAGAGGTGCTCCAGTAATAAACATGCAGTCAAGATTCTCTGGATAAAAGTGTTAGCTAATAAATGAATTATACCCATAATGTTTTATGTTGAAATGGTTACATGCTCATTTAAGAGGGACAATGAATGGGTTGTTGGAGAATTAGCTAAAGGCTCAATCAGTCCTTGAGAAGTAGTGACCAAAAAACGTAAGACCACCAAAGCAGGATGCCACTGGTCCTGAGTGGTTTGATGGCAAGTAAGCGGGGTCCTCTTAGCTCAAGAAGCAGCCTGCCCATGCATACGGGATGGGGTGGGCAACCTGCCAAAGCGACAGCCATACAATCCAGCTACAAAGCTTTTTGGACAGATAGAACGTTTAACTGTAACCACAGAGAAATGCTAAAGGGCCAAAACTTACACTGATACAGTCGATCCACCCCAATCCTAATAGCTCATAAACAAAGTTTATTTTTACTTAATAATAAGAAGAAGATGAAGAAGAAGTACTGGGAGAATTCAAATTAGCTATGTGTCTATTTTGTGCACAAAGCCAGAGCCAGAATAGCCGCAGGTAGCAATATCTGCCTGGACACTAATCTGACGGGCTGACATGTGAAATAACTTCTATCTTTGCAGACTCCTCTTGCAAGACGGTGTCCTGATGAGCATTAGGCAACACAGAGAGCAGTTTAATAACCTGGCCTTCCTCAGTCATTCCTCCCAGGTCTCGCGGAACCTGAAACACCAGGGTTCCCCCAGCAAGAGATAAACCGAACCCATTAGCAGAAGGCACGCATGCCCGCCCACCTCCGTTTAGATAATCTGATCTTACACTGTGCATTACGGTGTTTCCGGGCTCCATTAAAATGAAATCCAGCAGGCTCCAGATATGGGCAATGCCAGCACGGAGGGCTCTCCTCACTCTTGCTCCCCCCTAGGTCTGAATAACCCTTTCAATTCATGGGTTATTTCAGAGCTGACATGGCTGGCACCCCCCCTCCAGGAGAGCATCCACATCATATGCTAACACACCACCCGAGTTGTGAAAATTCATGTATATAAACTGTAAAAAAATGCAAACCTTGGGCATCCGTAAAACAATAATATATAATGAAATGCAAGTAGAATTGAATCTTCTGGGAAGTAGGGGTGGGGCATGTAAGATTTCGGGCAGAATTCCAGCTGCCATGAATCGCAACTCATCTAGGGCATTCCTCTACTAAAGGCAACTCTGATAATTACTGTGACCATTATTGATAAATGTGAACATTTAGGCACTGGAAAGCATGCAAGAACCAGCAACATTCAAGAGCAGCGTGAAGCTACAGAGCCAGGAGGCATGACCCTGGGCAGCATGGTGATAAAGAACAGGATGCCACCCAGTCACAACCGTGAAGCAGGACGCAAATGACATGATAAAAGACATGACTCACTCAGAAAAGACAAGACCAAAAGAAGCATCGTGTGCCACACAAGGACACTTCACAGAAGCCCACAATCTTGAATTCCCAGATAAGGAAACATGCATTTTTAAACCAAATGATGGTGGAGATATCCATTAAATATCTGCAGGTTAGGATGAAAGTATGGAACCAAAAGGATTCTTTAGGACGAGGGCTGAAACAGTGAGCTAGTAGGGTGGGGTGGTGTGTGTAGTGCAAGTCCCGTCCCTCCTCTCCCTTGCCGTCCCCTCCCCCCATCTTCTCTCCCGTTCTGAAGTTGACCTTGGAGTGGCAGTTGCATTCTGCCTGCTGCTCCCCATCCCCCCCCAATTCCAAGCCATCGCCAGGGACATTCCAAACCCGCTCTTAAATATGGTCACAAAGCCACCAAAGATGTCGGCTTTGCCATCAGCCACACCGCAAATGCCACAGGTCAGTTGCTCCGGCCGCGGTGCCCAAGCACATCTGACCCTCCTGCATCATCAGCTTTTGTGTTGACCATGTCAAAGGAAACGTCAACTCAGCACGATCAGAAACAGACCAAACTGCAGTGCCAGTGTCTAATAAATAAATAAATACAACTATGATCGCTCATATATAATGTATGAAGCATTTCATTATACACAAATTACTGTAAAGACCAATAAAATATGGGCTGTTTCAAATTTCTTCATATACTTCATTTCATACAATGGATGCAATGATTTTTCTATCTGGATATGTGATATTAAACCCTCAATAGGGGTGGAAAAAAATCAATCTTTGAAATTCAGGAAGTGTATATACAGTTATCCTAAATGTTCTGCAGAAAGGAATAAAAAGGTCATGCAGGTCATCAGTACAAGGTTTCACATGCACAGAATACAAATCGCTGTGTTGTATTGATATAAGAAATGATAGCGGTAAATACAAGATACTCTTGGATGAAATCACAAAGAGGATGCTTATTTATTTTTACATCAACTACAGTGGCAAAAACAAACACCACGGAAGCTCAAACACACTTTTTCCTTCCCCCATCAGCAGCACATCCAAGGACAGGAGCTACCGGACACTCAAAAGCAGCCTTGCATCAGCCTGACTGTCCTTCTGCCCATTAATGGATAATGCAAAGCACCTCCATGAGACTTGGGAGGGGGGGATTTCATATAATTAATAAATGAATTTTTCTTTAGCAATAAACATCTGGTTCTTTGTTGTCTTGTTACCATTGTTGCCTTTATTCCACAGAATGAACTGAAAGAAGCCAGATTGGAGGGATGCTTTATGTCTCCGTACCTATACAACATAATGACAATGTTCTGAGAATCACTACGATTATAGGAAGCAGTATCCGCAAGCATGAAGACACCCAGAAGGCACTTCTGCCAGGTGCCTCAGGCCACCCCCCTCTATTCCTGGGTGCTCCGTCCGCTCCTCCACAAAGGGGTTATGCAATCACTGCCTTACTCGTTATGTAAGAGCAGAGCCGAAGAACAGAATTGCTGCAGCCTGGAGACCAAGCTTCCAGAAGGATAAAGCGATCTGAGTTTTGGGAAAACAATCGCCTCCCCTCCCCCCTCTGCTGAATTCCCGACACTGCTGCCCCACACGGCTAATGATGAACGATGCCTGATGCAACTCGAGGTTAAACAACGGTACCAGATCTCGTTTCCCGGTGTCCCCAGGCGAGCTAAGCAAGGAGAAGACGCCCGTCACCTTGGTTAACTTGCAGCTCACGGGCAGGCTTCCCGCTGCTTCCCTCTGATGCCTCCGTCCTGTTTCCCGGATCCCCCGGAATTTCGTGAGTCCCAGCGTGTTAGCATGGCATGCTGTGGAGCTCACCACCATGCAGAGGTAAAGAGTTCTTCTCCAGGTACAAACAGATAATCCACATAGCATCCCCCGACCATTTAGACAAGTTGATCCACTATTCAAATATTTACAAAGTTGAAAATGGACAGGTAAGCAAAGCACAAGGAGCCCGGATTAATCGGATAGGTTGCGCTATCTCTGTGGAAGTCAGCAGCTGTATGGATCAGCACATTGGCCACATGTCTGGCTCTTCAGTAAACTGTGTGGAATTCTCCATCTTTCATCACCCACATCTCACCTAACTGTCATCTCCAGCCCACTGGGCACACACCACAGGAAGCAAGGACTTGGGTGGGATAGCACGCACCTGGGAGGCAGGCGAGGGTGGCAGCGTGGGCATGTGCCGAGGCTTCGCCCATGGTCAGGCATCCCCCCCACCATCCTCCCCTGGGGAGGGACAGCAGATGCTTACCTGGGACCTGATGGCGTGCTTCCCGGACTCCAGAGGCGAGCTGGTCTGCCGATCGGAAGACCCGCGCGGGAAAAGAGAGGCGGGGCCTCCAGTAAAGAGAGTGAGATGAGCGGCGCTGCTTCTTATTCTCTGCCCGGCGTCAGGAGAGACACGCACATGGTAACAAATTATCCCCTGTGCAGAACAAAAAAAAACAAAGACACGCACACACAGCAGACGAGTAGACGCTTCCGCTGTGCTGCGTGTGCGTGCGTGCCTGCGTGTGGTGTGCGCGTGTGTGTGACAGCAAGAGAGTGAGGGATGCGGTGAGAGCAAGCAGCGGGAGAGACTCGGCGACTGTTTAACGGAGCGCTGTCACACGGTAGTTTCTTCGGAATCCCTCCAGTGAACAGGGGCCTGCGTGACGGAGACCTTGCCTCTGATTGGCTCCGAGCAGGAGACATGCCCGGAATATGTAATCCGGCGGCAGTAAACCAGGATGACCCTTTCATCTCACATTAGCATCTCCCCACCCCCACTTCCCTGTTCCTGGGGGCACAAATGACAATCAAGGACATCAAACAGCCAATGTCCCCTATGGGATGTGGGCGAGTAGGGGTGAGGAACAGGACTAAGTGTGTGTGTGTGCAAGAGAAACGAGGATGTGCACACACACACACACACACACACACATAGGCAGGCAGGCAGAAATGGAGGTCTCGCCAGAGAGCACCAGAGCGTGTCACGGCACAGACGTGATTTCCCCCGAGAAGGCGCCAGCAGCACTGGGGTGCACACACGCACATGCACACACACACACACCCACCACACACACACACACAGTCACACAAATCCAAGTGAATAATCAAGCCGTTAGGAAATAATCTGGTTCGTCTAATTTTCATTATGTCAGTTTCAAACATTCTACCGTTTTAATGGTAGCATCATCCTAGTCACTGTTTTAGTCAACGGCTGTTTAGGTTTAAATATTTCCTTTCTGCTGTTTACTGTCAATTTGTCAAACCTCATCATTTAATCATCAAAAAAATATTGTCCAATATGCCAAAAAATAAATACATGTTTAAAACATTTGATGTTATAAATGTCATAAACAATAAACAATTATTCCCCTTCATTTGGTTATACTATGGCAAGAGAGACAGAAGTATGAAGTACAATGGCGTACCAAGTCTAGCACACAGTAATGTTCATTTTCTGTTTCACAATCTACACCATCATTCAGAACAGCAGGGGCAGAGTGAAGAGTCCACCTGTCCACTAGAGGTCAACACTTCTCACCCAGAATACTTTCCACTGTACGCACGCTCCAGTTTTGGTAGGGGACCTTAATCTCAAACCCATTTTCCCATTTTTGAGGTCTCTGCTTTTCCCAAATGTTGTATCCTAGTCCAGTCAGTACTCCAGTGTTGAATTCTGTTTATCCCTGTGGTAGTGCACATCTGGTCTACACAGCTGCCTGATATCTGACTATTCTCATGGATTGTGCCCTGCACCTTTTGTGACTCCTTATCCAGTTCACTTTCTGCTTATAAATTGTCCTTCAGTCAGGCCCTTGCTGTAACAAAACTATTGAATCTTAACAAAGGGTATCTCATCAATATCAAATGCAGAAGTAAGCACCCAGGGGTCAGTTCTGGACACCTTGTCAATAATACATTACCACTGGTATGCCTGTGTTCAGATCAAACAGCCTCAGTTTAAGAAATCACACTATACTGTTAAAGACACTTTTCCGCTTTTATGGTGACTCATGCTAAACCAAACCAAAGGTTTTAAAAAAAGTTATGAAACAAAAAATTACAAAAAAAGTTATGAAATAAAATTACATTTGAAATAAATTTGTTCAGATTTGGACTGGACTTACTAACTTAATATCTAACACCCAAATCACCGGTCCAGGCCACTGTGGCAGTGCAAGTTCAGCCATGTTGGCTCAATGAGAAGAGGCTTCCCAGCTTCCTCTTCTACCTTTCATTGTGGCAATATAACATTTAGGGAAAGATTTTTCTGATGCTGTATTAACCAAAAGCATCAAAGGTCCTAGGACGGTTACCAATCTTGACTTCATTCTTTTATTCATGTTCTCCAACAATTGTTTTATTACATTTAAACAGTGCTTTTCAATAAAGGACTTCGGGTTTCTAACATGTTTCAGGAGAAAAGCAACAGTGGGTGCTATTCTGATGGTGCTTTTAGGTGGCTGCCCAGTGAAAATGTGATTTGTGCAACAGACTGACGTGAAGCGCTCTAATGCCTGCTCCCCTAGGCCACCTTCTGACACCCCAGCCTGACAGCAAGGCTGACAAGTAACACTGGGAAAAAATATATAAAAATCTGTGTGCCCATCTTCCTGCCTTCATGTGAGGTATGGACTCTGAAGTGTAAGCAATGTAGTGCTGAAACTTTTTTACAAAAGGTCACGTACAAAGACCTACAGACTGACTATCAGGTAGAGCTTCTTTGAAGGACTGACACCCTTAGCCAGCTGGCCTTGCGCTCTAGATCTGGTCATTAAAAAAGAATGAAGTTATAAGCTGCTATTACATACATCCCTACATTTATCATTTTATCCATTTATTTATTCAGTACAGGGTCATACAGATCCTGGAGCCTTTCCCAGGAATTGCAGAACACAGGGCAGGAGGACACTCGTGATGGGACTTCAATCCATCTAAGCGCACACACACACACACACACACACACACACACACACACAAAATCAAACACAATACCCAGTTTCACAATATACCAGCTAAACAAAGCAGTTTACATTGACTTTTCATACATCATCCTTCTGACATCATAGTGCTTGCTCTGGTAAGGAAAAGCAACACTCCAAAGTTTCAGGATGCAATATTGTCTTTCTATTTAAAGTAATACAGTTCACAGTTCGAGGACCTAGAAACCATCAGCTACCCAGAACATCCAAAAAAATGGTTCTACTGGGGTGGTGATTGACAAGTCTTTAAACCTGCCCCTTCCTGATGGAACAGTGGCAATTATCTCATTGTTACAGTATCTCTGAACTAGCAAATGAACTGGCTCAGATCTGCAGTATGAGTTTAAGAACTTTGCCCGGAACAAGCCCTGAGGTATTAGGTTTCCTTTAAAGAAAGGCTTCTGTGGTTTGGTTTGATGTAGACCTTTAGTTCAAGAAGGAAGTATTTTAACATGGAGTAGAAGGAGCCAAGTTCAGCCTTCTTATTAACAACTGGCCAGGCCAATACAATATTACTTATAACTGGCCAAGTACAGCTGGCTTCTTTTTAGTAACTGTTTCAAGCTTAACAGCAACAAGGTCCAGTCACAGTCAATACGATTTACAGCATTCAAGTCATGTGACCACAATAATATGAGATGGTCCTGAGCAATAAAACCAACCTCCATGATCACATTACAGAAAAATGAAATAAATCACAAACGAGGGAAGGCAGAAATGAAGTCCTACAGCCATCTGCGCTTGGAGATTATTATTTGGCTGGAGAGTTAATGGAAACACTTTGCCAGGACTCGATCAACAAAGGAAACATCTGAAGCATTTATCTATGAATGCCGCAGTGCTTGCTTCTTTTTGGCATTACCTAGAAATGATTTTTTAAATTTATCTGGGAATGAAACCAGGTGGGGGCAGCATGGTGAGTTAATGGGTAGCACTACAGTTTACCAGGAATTCCAACCCTGGCCCAGTTTTTATGGGCTTTGTATTGGATGACTGGATGAAAACAGATTTAAAATCTGCCACTTTAAAATTTCATTTTGATATAACGACTGATTTCAGTTCATTAAAACTCATATGGCACAGATACCAAAGCTCTGCCACAAAAATGTTATACTTTAAAGAACTGTATTACAGTTGTTTAAAAGCCTTGAGTAATTTTAATGTTTCTCTTTCAATAACTGCCTTACTTTCAAAAACGTTTTTTTTTCTTTAGAATTTTAGAGAGAAAAAAATAGCAACGATTTAAACTTCTCTAACTGACGTGCTAAGCACTTAAGCTTCTGGGAAAGGACGCCTCGGGACCAAATGTGGATTCAATAATTGAGCCTTGTCAACATGCTTTGAGAGTAAATAAAAAGCAAACCTACTAATTAAATACAGAACGAAGAACAAAACCGTCCAATGCAAACCCCTGTTCACCTCAATGAGAGTGGAATAGTTGTCTTATATATGAGGGCTGCCACTGACTATTTTTCTACTTATTAATCTATCGAATATTTTACCGATTGGTCGATTAATTTAAACGATTCATTTTCTTTCAGAAAATCAAACAGACCGTTTAAGTTATTTTTTTCACAACTACAAACTGTGTTATTGCAGGGCTTTACATAATGGACGCCGGCTTTTCGGCATTATACGGATATTATTTTCGCCCACAATTCGATAAGCAAATTAACAATATGCCTAAAATAGTAATGAGATACGTATTAATTGTGAAGCCCAGAAGTTAGTAATCTGGTTAAATTCGGCGTATCCTTATGCTTATTAAACTCGGTTAGCGGAGCGCCTCATGCTATGGTTTTTGTATATCATGGAAACGATAAGCACTGAATTGGCGGTGAACCTACACATAGGAACTACAACGTCTTTTAAAAGATGAGATATTGTTGATAAACAAGGTTTAAAGATGGTGGTGTGGCGCTACTTTTTGCTGATTAAAGTTCAACACGTTTATTTATTTTATTTTTTGCGAATTATTTTCTATTACTTAGTGTTCGTTTTCGTTCCAGTTTTACTTTACGATATTAACACTGGTCCAAATTCCAAGGAAGCCCAATGCGCACGAACGCACACTGGCACCGTCAAACCACGTATAATAAGACCAGATTTCAGCCTAAACATTTTCTAAAACACTTATTCACTGGAGATTCTAAAGTAGCAGGCAGACAATTACTTTATGGCTTTAACAATGAGTGTATTTATCAGTAACAAGGACAATATATGTTTAATCAGCCCCCAGGACCGCGTCTTTTGTTTGCTTTTATATATTCGCTTATTTGACGCCAGTCACCGGTTTGAAAACAAAAAGAGAGGCGGAGGTGGGACGGATTCCGAATTTGTTGTAGCCTACCAGGCTGTACGTCTTATCAGAGAGAAGAATGTGATCAAGGCTGCCCATTGATTTCCAAGTATCGCGGACAGTTGTAAGCTAGATAAAAAGTTGGTGTGTGTATATATATATATATGTACATTTTTACAGAATCGTGGATTTTCAGTAGTGAGGATATACAGTATAACCAAACAACCTCCTGCTATAATTCCTTGCTGTGGTGCTGAAGATTTTTTATGAGAAAACCCATGATCCGTTTGAGGTGATGTACAGGACTGTGCCGGGGCCTGAATAATATACCCCATTAATTAACTTGCCAAACCACTGTGTAGTCAGAATCAGGTTTATTGGTCAAGTGTGTGTGTGGCACACACAAGGAATTTCTTTCATTAATGTATCATATACGTTTAGCAACATGCATCCATCTCTTAACCTAGCTCAGGA
>JAODJU010000001.1:12680912-12694406 GCA_026776725.1 Gnathonemus echidnorhynchus
TGTCATAGTTAGCATTAGCATTTTTCCCATTGAAATGAATGAGCGGTCCCCATAAGGATATGTTTACCCTACGTGTGCGTGTGTGTGTGTGTGTGCCAAAGCAGGGGAAACCCTGGACGTGATGCCTTGTTGTGTCTGTCTACCCAATTGCTTATCCAGTAATAGGGGGATACCCTAGAGAGGGCAGCCAGTTGTGTATATATCATGTTATTAGATAAATACATGTGTTTTCATATACTTAGGAAGATCAAAGCAATAGTACGCTTAAGCACAGCCAATAACAGAGTGTTTGCAGCAGCAGAATAAATAACATGTTTTGCTTTTCTATATAATTGACTCATTAGGAAGGAACTTGACAGGTTTATTCGAATGAAACAAGCTTGCAGGAAATTGTTTGACGTGGAACACAATATAAATGGCAAGCGTGGGATGAAACTTGACAGTGTGAGTTCCTCAGGCGCCTCAGCCCTAACCTTGCACGTCAGACGAACCACAAACCCGCATCTCACCCCAGATTAATCCCACTGAAACACAGCACAGCACCTGGCCTTTGCAGGCTACAGAATTGACACTTTCATTTTCAATAGCTTATCCAATCTATGAAGGCACTACTGCTGACAACAGGTCATGTGATCAACTCACAGTCAGTTGTCTTGGCACAGCCATACCTTTTAATTTCTTCTGTTCATTACTCCTCTGATTTTATCCAGATTAATAACAATGGTGGTTGATCATTCATCTGATGAAAGATTTGTAAATCTCCCAAGATATTATCATCCAAATATGTCAACAGCTGACTGTCTCTGCATCGTAGATACCATGACCATACATGTATGCTGCAAAACTTTCACCCTTTTTGTGTTAGTAGATTAATATTATCTGTTGTCAATTAATAATGGCTAAAAAAGTACTGTTAATGTTCACATTATGATACGATGAATGATCTCATCCTGATCTACATGCAGGACTTTCTTGTATTACTTGAACTCAGTATCCACTTTTCATGTAGCAGATTCATTTATCCAAATTAATATATACAGTACCTGTATGTTCATTTAATGTGCAGTCAGTGCTTTGAACCAGAAGCATTGTTAGGTCGCTTTTAGGGAGGCTTTAACCCCTCCTACAATTTTTTGAAGTCCAACCCCCCCCCCCAATAAATGTACACTAATTAGTTTAAATATGTTTAAATTTATGTTACGAATGTTCTCATTCGTTTTCATTTAAAATCCAGTTTAAGTAAAGGCTTACCTCCGTTTTCATAAATCTCTAGTGACCCTCCCACTTCAATCAAAAGTCAACACAGATACATCTAATGAAGGAAACAATTTGAAACAGAGCTCCATAAATTAGTTCACCCAGTACCCTATGGGCCCCTATACAGGACATGTAGTGTTCTCGCTTTGGTGATGACCCCAGACCTTGGAGAACATCAATTCGGGAAGCCACTATCACCCCATGCATCCCATTTGATGTGCCCCTTCTCTTTATTAAAGAGCAAATGGCATAAGTGATGCGATCATAATGCAGGCGTGATTCTGAAGGACTTTGAGGGCTTGTAATAATGAAGAAGCCATTTGATTTCTCAGTTGCAAAACACGCTCGTTCCTTTCATTTCTGCCACTCATACAACTTTAATGAGGGGCTTTTGGCAGAGAACGCTGCAGCCGTGTATATTACATTCTATAAATTAGATTAGCTAGGGCTTAAGTGCCTCTGCAGCCTCTCCAGAGCCATGTAAACAGTCTGATGTCCTCTGTGTGCAGCTCCGCATGGTGGTAATTAGGTGCGCCTCAAACGACGGGAACATTCTTTACAATACTGCCCGGTCGATGTCCAGCCAAAGCTACAGCTGTGTGTCACGGTGCCCCCGTGAGGATATAGCCTCCTTGCTAACTGGTCGTCAGATGTAAAAAAAATAAATAAATAACTCTCCTGGTTTGATTACTGGCAGGGATTCTAACTTCTGGACAACAGACACATGCCCAGACAGGTGTAGGAGAGTATACATGTTTTAGACAAAGGAATAAAGATATGCCTTGAATTTTCTGGAATGATCTTTGATTTTGTTGCTCTTTTATACCAGGGCGATGTTGCAGTTGTTCTTAAATCCTCACTCGGGCAACCTTTGTCTCTGATCCTATTGGCCAGGACCCATGCAGCTGCTCTGTCTTTAGAGGCATACATTATCTGTCCATCAACTCTTTGCCAGTGGTCTGTGTTAAGAGTAAATGGAGTCCCATAAGCTCACTGCTGCCTTGTTTCCTTGGTTGAAGTCCATCCATCGGTTTCAAAAGGCTGCTTTTATATTGTTTAGCCCCACTGCCCAAATAGGGGTAACTGGTATTAAGGTGATGATACACAGGGCAATTTTTTGAACAATGTTGTCAGGCAGTTCCCAACCAGGTGAGACAAAGTGCGACTCATCTCTATCCGGATGATAAGAAACATTTCCCCACTGCCGATCAAAGTTTTTCAAATAGAAATTTGTTGGCCAATATCAATGGGGAAGTGTCTGGGCAACATTGGTCATCACCCTTAGACCATTTGTCGAGGTGCTATGCCCGATTCTCTTCAGCTGCCTAAAGGGGGAAAAGCTATAAAGCTGTGTACAAGCATCAAGCACAAGCAGACAGGTGCGGGTCATTCCATCTTTACTATCTATTATCCATCCATCCATCATTTCATTCAAATTGAGGATGGAGAAACTGCGGCTAAGGGCCTTGTTCAAGGGGACAACAGTGGCATCACTCTACCAGCCACAGAATTTGAACAGGCAACCTTCTGATTACATTATATTTTGAGCCCTAACCCACGAAGGCACATACCTTTGTACTTACTTATACAGGTCAGTGTTACAGAGTGGCCGGGAGTCTGTTCCAGGGACAGATACACTTGCACAAGCAGTTATTCACTGCAGTCAATACAGTATAAAACAGAACAATTGTCTGGCAAGTCAAATAGTAAAGTAGTGTGGGGTTTCCATAAAGGTGGAGTATAGGAGCAGCACACAGACGCTGTATATAACAGTGTGCACACCACCCTTAATCTAACAATCCAGGTCACAATCCCTTACTGTGTGTCATCTCCTTTTCATAACTGCCCTTCTGTTCCAGCTCTAAAACACCACTTTCGGCTCTCTGTTGAGGCAGGCCCTCCGTGTTCCTTCCTGGAGATGTAGCAGTGCTGGGACAGCCCCAGGTTACCGGTAGACTGGGATGCCATCCAGGCCGGGGTCGAGCCAGGTTCCCGGAGTCACCCGTGTGGATGATTTAGGTCACTGCGTGAATGGAAGCCACAGGGCAGTCACATGCGCCCGAAGACCTGCCGCATCCCGATTGGTCGGGAGCGATCCCTCATGCAGTGCTCAGATCCGATGCTCATGTCATTGGTGTGACTTGTTTATGTGTGAGTGAGGCAGGAATAGCTAGGAAAGCAAAGCTGTGGAGAATTTTAATCTTCCACGTTACGACACCTGCACTTGGAGTGTGTACATTTTACTCATGCAAGCTGTCTCATTTTGCCGAATAACACACGATAGCTAATTATATGCCATAATGGATTAAGGATAATATCCAGGGATGCAGGACTGCTTAAGAGTAGAATCTGTGAAAGGAAGTGTCTTTCTGAAATACAATGTTGGTTAATCAACCCTGGGTATAAGGATAGATTTTTATTTTCATTATAATTGCCTAGCAAACAGAACATGTTCCTGGATACAACATTCATTTTCCCAGCTTTCTACCTATCTAAACTTACCTGGGCTGCGTTACCATGGGAACAGCAGCCGTTCAGTGCTAGGGTATCAATAGAGAAAGTATCATTTTGACATTGTGCATCGTACTTTGTTCATGGGCAGCACCCACATCTTTTCTATGAAGCCCCAATTCCTATGAGGTGCCCTTTCTCAGCCTCATTGAGCAAAGGTCTCAAATTGCCATCCGCTTCATCTTGACCTTTTTATTGTCAAGTGAAGAATCTAATATCAGATCTTGGAAATACAAAGCCAGGCTTTAACACGCAGATATTTATTTTTAAAACCAGGTGCTTTTGAGCTTCAAAACACTGACAATTCAGCCCTAACAGTGTTAGTCACACCTGATTTGCCCCTGAAGTGTAGAAGGTGAGGGGATACAGGAGCAATTACTGTAACACCCGTTGAGTGGCAGTGTGAGATTTTCCTTGACCATTCTAATGATAATTTTCTAATGATGGACCTCAAAGGGATTTCTAATCGACACCTTAATGTACTTCATTATGCATTTCTGAAAGAAAACACATTGTGCACACTGCGAACACAAAAGGGGCAGCGCCCACCCATATAATTTTCATTTTTAATAATTTAAATTGCTGTTGCAAACAAGGTCGACTGGCACTTGTACACGCAGAGCTGCCACACTCAATGGACCACAGACAGTGGCGAGCAACAGTAAAACCTGCTGGATCAAAATGTTCCATTCCGGCCCTTTGATTTGAGTCTTGCATTGAGAAGAAGCCTTTCGTTGGTACAGGAGACGTGTTTATTCAGAACTGGCATGGCTGATGAATGCTTCTTGAAAGCAAGTCATGTTGATTATCTCTGTCACCAGGAAGAACAGCGGGGCACCTTGTGGGAGTCAAACCTGCCCTTTTGATCGTGAGCCTGGGCCTTTAATTGTCAGGCCACCTGCTGCGGATCTCGACGTACCGAAATCGCCCCTCTTGCCCGTGCTGTAAGTGGCACCAGACGCAGTCAGCCAAATCGAATACTATCTCACAGACTGGAGAGAATATGCTGAAATTACACAGAATATGCCCCCAAGATCAAAGCATAATGCTTTCTTGTTAACATTAGATACCCACATGCTCTTTGGCCAAGTTTTGGAATATTCCAGGCTGCGCTAGATTCAGCTTTCCCCGAGTGTTCTAATTTAACAAAACAGTAATGTGGGAATCCATGGTTTTGTGTGATAAAGTGTATTACTTGAACCAGAGTAAATGATTTTCTTATCAACTGCTGCCAGGATGCCAATGAGGCCCCCAGTTCAGTTTAATTTGGCTTGTGAAGGATGTGGATGTTCATTAACCGTTCGCCTAAATGATCCAGAATGCCCAAAAAGGGGTTGACCTCAGACATTTATAATCAAAGCGAAGGCACTGTCTCATTGAACTATGATGAATAGCTTTGAGAAAGGAACTGTTTGCTGTTAGTTACTGCACTGCAAACAAGAATCACAATTAACTTTTGTTTCCCCAAGTGCTTAGTAAATACAAGGAATTTGCTTTGGCAAGTTTAGCACTGAAACACACAGAACCTTAGATGTCCCTCAAGGCAAGAGGTAAACAGGTCACCATGTAGAGCATGCAGAGAACACAGGTTGTCACAAAAAGATATTGTGATTGGACTACGGGAACCTTTTCACTGCAACAATTCAACAGCATTCTTTGGTTGACAGTCTTGTCAATAAAATGTCACAATGCTATTTCTTTCTGTGAAAGAGCAAATTGAGAAGAACAGGAGGAAAAAGGAGAAAGATATCCAACAAGATATAACCCGCGTAATGTTACTTCAGTAGGTGAATCACAGGACTTTGTCAATATAAAAAGACCTCAAGTGAAGCAGTGCTTTATCTTCTAACTGGCTGGAGTCAATCTCAGGCAGCAGAGCACATTGCATAGGACTGTGAAATATGCTGGAGAGGATGTCAGTCCATTACAGGGCACATTTACAAACGCACACACACAGTTTGGGCACCAATTAGCTTGGCTGCATGTTTTTTGGACTGTGGAATGAAATCTGAGTACCTGAAGGAACTCACATAACACAGGGAGAACATATGAACTTGACACAAAGAGCAGAGGTGGGATTCGACCCCACAACCTCAGATGTGTGAGGTCACCATGCCACACCCTATGTATGAATATGTACGAGCTTGGCAGTGGGTGTGGGCACAGAGGGCACCATCAAAGGCTACTGCTGCAGGAAGCCTTACCCATGATGCTTTGAAACTTGACGCTGATGGTATTGCTTTATGCTATCAATCCCTGTAAGGTTAACAGAAAACACAGCAATCAATGGGAAATGGTGAAAACCAGCTGGCATCTGACAGGGCATGAATACAAAATGCGTTCTGAATCCTCATTTCCACCGTCATTACTAGCACAGCCCAGTAGAAACCCCCCACCCCATGGAAAACTCCCCCTGCCAAGTCACATTAAGCAGAACATGCACCTTTAAGAAGGGAGGCAAACAGCAAAATTACATCTGAATTGATCCCATAAATTAGGAAGCACGTTCAGGCAAGAGGCTCCCTACATTTTTGTGTGAGTGTGTGTGTGTGTGTGTGTGCGCGCGCGGGCAAGGGAGACACATGTCACCCCCCCAGCAGCCGTGGGGAGTGCGCAGGCATGCAGCAGACCATGTCACATTGTACGTAAAGACGGCTACATTGATTTCCATCACGACGAATCTGCTTGCCATTTGCAGTGTCCCTTTATTATTGATAGCCATTAGCGCCTTATTCGTTTGCCTTGCCTATTAAATCCCCCGCTGTTTGATTTCAGCACTGGAGACTTTGAGGTGAAAAACATTCTCGAAAGACTTTTACCGCACTTAGCCGGGTGCCATCTTTCAAAGGCATATTTTATTCACAATTTCCTTCATAGGCAGATTATCCCAAAGTCATGCAGAGAGTAACATTCCACAGCTCCGTGGTTTTTCTTTCATTATTTGCTTGTTCCTTTCTTAATCATCTTTGCTTTGGTTTCCCTGAATTTTTGTGATTCGCAGAATTTGCGGTACAAGAGGTATGTGCGCAACATAAAAAATAACGAAGCAGCTAATTAGATAATCTGTTTTTACTGCTGTTCACACATCATTATATTTGTGGGTTATGTAATTACACACACCACAACCCTGTACTGCATGAGCGGTATAGAAAATGGATGGATAATTACCTTAATAACCATTTACCCCTTATACAGAAGACCTATTATGAACATTAAAATGAATCTCACTTTAAGATAGATTAATAGTGAATGGCTTTACTTAGAGTTACATCGATAACACTAAGCACACAAGTATCACAGAACCCATCGGGATAGCATTATTTACCTCTGTCATTAGTTGGTAACGGTGACTATATTTGCAGAATTTGATCAAGTTATTAGCGCACCTATGCAGTTAACTAAGTAATTTTAGTGCTGACACAGCCGTCCACTTGCAAGAGGCAGGGTACTTGGCAAATGAGTTTTCCAACAGCAAACAGACCTTATGTCACGCCCCCTTGTTAAGTCAGTGTTGAATACAGTGGTTTTCACATGCAGGCGGCCGTCCTCTCATACATTTTCACAGCTGTGTATTTTGGGGTATTTTACTGGAGTAATCTAGCTTAAGTTCTTCAGGTTGCAAATCCATATCCTTACATAAAAGCTGCCTTGCATGTATGACTCTTTCGCGCCATGTGTCCAAAATTCTGAGGAAACAACTTTGTTTTTTGGTAGGCCTTGTCTCAGCCACCGGGGATGAAGAAGAAACCTGGACTTTCTTGTTTAAAAAATTAGGTTACGTCTGTTGGCGGCTGATACTCCGTGATGCTCAAATTCAATGGTGTAACTTGTTCTTGCCATTTGCCTCTGCTTTCTTTTGCAGGATTCAGTAATTTCACACCCAGAGAGTTTAGAAAGTGAGCTGCACCCAACGTCTCAGGGCATTAAATATATTATTTTTTATCTCAGAGAAACCAGCTTGAGAATAAAAGTTTCTTTTTCTTTTTTCCCCCCCTTTCAAAAGGCTTAATTTAATTTGCATTGCCATGCAGGCCTCCACATGCACACTGCTTTGTCGTTTCTGTATGGCAGACTAGGGATCAGGTTGTCTACACATGTAGCAAACAAACAAATGATTTATCAACAGACACACCTGAGCCGCGAATACAGAGTCACAGCACCGTAAGCGACCGTTTTGTTCCGTGTTGCTGGATATGACAGGAATAAAACATGCATTGATTAATGCTGCTGTTTATGAAGGGCTGTAATTCTAACTAAATTAGAATATGGAAGCTTGGAACAGGGAGGAATTCATTACCATTAATTTCAGCTTATCCCCCTATACCCAATCCTGTCAGTTACACCTACTTTGGCGTGTGAGTGTTACACTCAGGAACAAACGTACACAGTGATGCACACTGCAGGTTTTCCCCTGAAACTAGTTCCAGTGAGTGACTTCGGAGCACAAAATGTCCCTGTCTTGTTTCAATTAAGTCGTGCCAGCTCATGCAGATCGATAAGTGGCTGTTGTAAAATTAGCCGGTAATAACCCATTTATTTATCAAGGATGGCAGAGAAGGGAAGGCAGATCTAGTAGAGCAGTGTGTGCGGGGTGTGTTGGGGGGGGGGGTCAGGACACCGTGGCCAAACCGTTTTCTCACTTCTAACCAAAGCCTTTCAATATATGGGGCTTTTCCATATTGCCAGTCTGACCAGTGTGATTCTCCCCCCCCCCCCCCAATTCAGTCAGCTGGGTGCTAAATCATCTGGGAGGCTGCGATCTTTCACATCCCATCAGGATCTCGTTAGATTGTGGTGGAATTCTATCAGCAGCCTTGGCGGAGTATATCTTTGGGGACGGGGACTCCAGGAGGAGTCCTGGGATCTAAGCCTAGTTTTACCGCCACGAGTTCTAGTCACATTTCCCCAGGTGACCTGTCACCCTCCGCTGGGGGGTTGCTCAGGTGAACAGGTGGCCCCCCTGACCTCTTGTCCTTCTGTCATCTGACAAGAGTCTTATCTATCTCCCCTCTACAGCCCCAGACCCTGCCTTCGACTCGCATAAAACAAGAATAAAACTTCTGCCCTTTATGAAAAATAACATAAGCTTGAAAGCCTTTTAAAGCCGTAATGATCAGCAATATAGTCATTTTTAAATGAAACACACTACAATTGCAATATTTTGCTGGGCAGGAATGGGTGTGGGGGGGGGGGGCTACATTGATTGACTACATGATGTTGTTAGCCTGCACCTCTATTAACCAAAAACATCCGAAATGAATATGCAGCTGATTTCCGTGAGCAGACGGATCACAACCAACATGCTAGAATTCTGCCTTTTATCAACTCTTGTAGAGGCTGTGAAAAGAAGGCTTTTGAGCTCGCTGATTGAGCGGAGCCCAGCGGAGACTGGGAGACGGCGGCAGCCCCCACGCGACACAACACGCCCCTCCCGGGATTCCATTACCCGTGTTTCTCACGCGATGCACATGAATGGAGTGGGAGGGTCCCACTGATTGCAACGTTTGAGCCAGTCAGCTGGAGATATTTATCACCATTGTCACATAATTATAATACTCCTTGACAGGGTGCGCTCCCACTGCCAGGCTTCCAGGGAATGGGAAGCAGGGTATCCATGCACTGAGGGGGAAAAAAAACTCAGTAAATGTGATGCTCATCACTCTACATACACATACACACACAGGGCAGCATAGTGTTTCTGTTTGTACAGCACAAAGGCATTGTGGGAATAAAACCTGGACTTTAGGTGAGCTAGGACCCAGACCTTCACCAGCATATCTCAGGGTTTCCTTCTGGTTTCTCTGCACCTCCCTTCGGCTAAAGACAAGCTCTAAAATGGGAGAACTGAACACCTAATGTCGCCCACCCCTGTGCTCTGCAGTAACACCATGCATTTCTCACAATTCCTTTACTGCAACAGTCAACACATTTATGAGGAGTCTGAACTGATACTGATGGCTCTGAGACCTTTTCGGACAATGTAATATTGGGTTCCAAAACAATAATACCAAAAGGACCTTGATTGTGCTTAAGGGCACTGTAACTTCTGCCATGGCATTAGAGTTCTGAAATTAGTGCTAATCCACTAGTACACCCAGCTTCCTCCTTACTCAGTTGGAGCGAGACGTTGGAGATTGCAGATGAGAGATCTGTACAACCCCAAAACCCATGTTAGTCAGCATGCTTTGCATTTCATGTGGCTGTCTTGTAGTCTCTGCTACTTGGGTGTAAAATAATATCCAGTTCATATCTGTATTAAACTTTTCATAATAATTCCAATAATTTTATCAGCATCAGACACCTTTTGATCTTACAGATGGTGTTGAAGAGTTGTTCTAGCACTATAGCAAATCAATTCATGAATCATTTTATCTCATCTGTTTTGGGGTGGCTCTATAGCTTAAGGGTGTACTCACACATGGCCTGGTTGCCTTGTACTGTGCCTGAGCATGATTATTCCACTGCCCCCGGTCTGCGCTAACATTGCACTTAACGTTATTTGTTGCTACCTGATCTGTGCAGCCTGCCCGATCTGTTCTTTCTGGGTCTAGTTCATGTGTAGTGCACATGTCTATCTTTGACATCATGTCTGTGTTCCGTGCTTGGGCGTGATTAGTGATCAGACTACTGTAGATGCGTACTGTGCAATTGAACCGTGCTGCAGCCCACCTCTGGTACGGAGCGATCACGTTAGTCACATGAACTCGACTTTGGGGTCAAGTGTGCTCAGGTGCAGTACAGATTGCCTAGTGTGAGAACACCCTAAGACCCATGATTGGAAGGTCGCTGGTTAACATCTTGTGCCTGGCAGAGTAATTTCACCATTGTGTCCTTGAGCAAGGCCCTTAACCCCAATTGCTCTAGGGACTGGCTGACCCTACTTCCTCAATTGCATATCACTTTGGATAACGGTGTCGGCTAAATAAACAAACATAAACATAATCAGGGCCCATGAGAATGTGGATATTCTGGAGGACAAACCTGTCAATAGCAGGACAGACACATATTCACCAGCAGTGACATACCAAAGGTTATTCAGAGTCATGGGATCACCTGAAAGCGTCCTTGTGGACTGTGGGAGGGAAGGAGTGCACCTTGAGGGAATCAGGGAATGCACCCCAGCACGACTGCGTGATCCCAGGATCTCAGAGCAGCATGTCGAGGTGACGAGGACAGACACAAGGTCGACACTCCGGACTCACGGGCCCTGGCCCAGGAGGTAGGGGTTGTTTGTCATGGGGGGGCAGGTTGAAGTAATTTTGTCCCCGACCCGAGAATTATGCACAGAGGGCCTGATAATCATTATTTAATTATTCGGTAGTAAATGTTACAGACAGGAAATATGCTTCTGGTTATTGGTATATGACCATATAGAAGGAACAGTAAGACAATACAAGCGCCACCGGTCACAGAGACAGTCCTCCATAAATGGATACATTTATGCACTCTCTGCAGGAGCAGGTAATGCGAGAACTGTCATGCTGACCTCACGTTTATCCTATAGCATGAGAAAAATGCTAAGATGCCTGGAGCTGTTTGGTTTCCTGATCAGAAAAGACGCAGCGAAAACTTTTTTTTCTTTAGAGCATTCTATTTGGATACACATGTCCTGAGGTTTCTGTAGATTTCATGTACACATCTGACGAAACTGTTCTCCCAGATGATGGAACTAAAATAGATGGTCTGCAGTCAGTCAGGAACTCTCTAGGTGTAAAACGGCCTGCGTTATCCGCTTGTCCGTCACTGATTCAGGTTTGTCTATGTTTCTTTGAGCTCATCAGCAGCAGGAATAATGTGTGACTCCATTTTTGAGATTGCAGGTTACACACGGAGCGGCACTGTACCTGAGCTGATGGTCTCTGTTAATGAGGTAGGGCCAGTGCTCGTTTAATCTCAAGGAAGCCACCAGCCGTGAAACTGAAGCTAAGAACGGCAGAAGAACCAGCACATTATTGCAGTTATCCTTATCGTGGTGGGATTACTGTAATGACATGCCTTGCCAAAGTACAGCCATACTGAACCGCAAATATGGAAATGGCTGTTCAGCTTTAACCGGGGAGCAGCTGGAGCCATCCTCTGATAAAACGCCTACGCATCCCGGAAGTGGCAAGGTGGGAGGGGCAGGCCGGAACTCCCTTTAATAAAGTGGCTTCTGATCAAAGCATTGATATGCAAATGAGGGGGCGGAGCCCAGCATTAAGCCTGACTGGAGTCTTCGAGTGGGCTCTTACCTGCGGGCAGCGAATGGATTTGCGGGCCTTTCATCTCGCAGATGGGATGGCTGCCCTGTGATGCACACTTTATTATCCTGCTAATGTATCCACGAGAGCCCGTTAAAAGCATCCCAGCTCTGCTCGCTCGCTCTGCCGCCGCCACCATCTTCTCGTCCCCCAAAAACACGACCCTCACCCCGCCACGCGTGGATTTTCCTGGGCTTCGGACTTACGTCTCTTAGCCGAGGGATGGCGTGCATCGCAAGTCCGGCACAAAAAGGGCGGGGTTATTCTGCCGCTGAGTGGCTCCTAAGTGCAGAGGCGTAATGTGTGACCTGGCCCGGAAGAACCGATCCACACCGGCTCCCCAGTCGCCCTTAATAGCATTCAGGGGACGATGCAGAACTTGGCCGTCCATCACGAAGCCCATTTACACGCCATTGGCACTTTTCCAACATCCCCAGAACAGAAATACCATGTTTCTTTTATGCATTCACTTGTCAGCTTTCCTGTTTCAGCTGTTTAAAAAACCCATTAGGGAACCTATGCCTGCAATGAATTTTAAAGTAGTGACATCGACGTACTCCATGCCACTAAAGTATTAATGTTTAAACAGCGTGTGTCCCAGATGCACATCACTCCACTTAATGGCCAGGAACCTGCAGGCCTGTACAGACAATCCCTGGACATTCACCCCTATATTTGAAGAATATATTTGTCAAGATATGAACAGGAAACTAATTGTTGCACTATTTTTAGATATCATGTTCTTTATTCTGTTCTCCTGTCTATTGTATTGCTATTACTACGAGTGATGTTTGCACTGAGCCTATTAACTTATTTCCTAAAACAAAGTTAATTTTGACTTTTGACTTTGACTTAAGAAATAGTTAAAACAAATTTTTAAACTTTAAACAGCTAGAAAACTAAGCTGATTGGCTAAGTGTAACAGCCAGGTATGATGAATTGACAGTAGTGCTGTTTAGCCATCTGGTCAAGTAATTAAAGCTTTCAAGCAGTTTAATTGAACCCCCCAAGTTGAATTCAACTCAACCCCCCAAGGTTTACTGGGCGGGGTAAATAGTGGGAGTCCCATTTTCACTGTTTTTGAACTTAAAAGTTAATAACATCACTGTGTTTACCCATTGATTGATTTTTTTTTCTCTTTGTTACTATGAACAGATAGGGAATTTTCTAAGAATGAAAGGCTGCTTTTGCAACACCAATCTGCTATCTCCCGGATTGTGCTGAATGATATCATTTAAGAATCAGAGCACATCGATGATGACTGACCCCACCTATTAAAATTTTAATGTTAGACAGTGGTTTCATTGTGTCATTGTGTTTGTGGCCGTGTTCCCCGCAACAGGCCGGCATCCCGTCCGGGGCGTCCCCCGCCTTGTGTCATTCTGTTTGTGGGCGTGTTCCCCGCGACGGGCCGGCATCCCGTCCGGGGCGTCCCCCGCCTTGTGTCATTCTGTTTGTGGGCGTGTTCCCCGCGACGGGCCGGCAT
>JAODJU010000001.1:12713963-12735529 GCA_026776725.1 Gnathonemus echidnorhynchus
GTTTGGGGGTGGTGGATACAGCTCTTCACACCTCAAAGGTCAGATTTGAGGGCTCAGTGGGAGGAAATAAGGAACAGAGCCAGCAGAACTTCACAGGGGATGGACCCACACAACTGCAAAGTAATATACAACTGAATTTTACATTTATACTTTGTGTACTGTGCCATTTCTACAATCTCTTCTGATCCTATGAGCTTTAATCTGGGCTCGTTACTGTGAAGTCCTGCACACTATTAAATCTGGTTTTGGTTTTCACCCTAATCTGAAACCCACCTGACACAGAGTTACCATATTTGGTGAGACAAAAAAGAGAACGAGTCCAGGGATCAGAATATTAATGAGTTTTCCCATTCACTGACCAATCAGGTAGCGCTTCTCTCATGAATAAGGGAAATCAGGACATATGGTGAGCTTACAGTTAACTCTCCTTTTACAATCTACACACAACTGACACAATATACGTGTATATAAGTCTTTTTCAACAAAAGTTACAAGACGCTAAGCTAAAGTTTCTTAAATTTCAAGCAAACGACATGATTCACCGTTCGCATGAAAACCTGAAAATAAAGTGTCAAAGTGCCAATGGTTTCTAGAAGTTGACCTCAGTCATGAGCAGCGTGATACACAGGGATCATGTAATTTCTAAAGTGAACATGTGCACGAGCCTTGCAAACGCTGTGTGATGATACTGAGCGGCTGCTGTACATTGAACATTGGTGCCTTTTCCTTGGTACTCCACTGTAACTTGCAACATTGGGTCATATGGGCTGCACAGATTTTTGAAAAACTGCCTGAACGCCCAGACTGGGGCCCAAAAAGAGGATGTGTTTGGGGAACCCAGACGTACGGTAACCCTAGTCAGACACCTTTCAGCAGCCACTAGCACGCGAGTTTAGCACTCCTGGTACGTGTCTGATGGGTCTAGGTCCGGGTCGAGCCGCTACCTTTGAGGCTGACAGTGATGACGTTGCTGTCGCCCACCAGGTAGCCACACGGCAGCAGCTCCGGCACCTCGGAGCCGTGAGCCCGCACCACGTCGCCCAGCCGGTAGCCCACGATGCTGTCCGAGGTCAGACCCAGGCTGCTCAGGGGGTCCACGCGGAACACGTACTCCTGTCATGGGGTAACAGGAGTCATGGGCTTATGGGGCCAATTGTCCGTTTCCACACACACAGGGTGAATTTGAGGCGTGGAGGGTCTCTTACTTTGAACAGGCGCCTTATTACTCCATCCAGAACGTCCCATTTGGTTTTCCCACTCACGCCGATGGAGCCCATAAGATACTCCAGGCATTTTGCACCCTGAATAAACAAGGAGCGGATTCAGCCATTGACCACGAGAAAAATTAAAAGCGTCGACTGACAAACAAAGGGAGCGTGTGATTGGTGGATGGCCCAGTGTAATGTAACGCAGCAGCCCATTGGCTCTGGTCTGCATTAGCACTGAGCCGTGGGCCCTTGGCCACACCTTGGTCCTCCTGGAGCTGCTGGTGATGGCGACCACGATGCGCACGCTGCGGCCCTCCTTGCGTAGGTTGCCCTCGCTCCCGTCGTCCAGGAGGATATCTGAAATGTCCAAAGCGGCAGTCAGGTCTAACCAAAAGGACGAAGCAAGTTCTTGCTCTATTATGAAGCTTTGAGCCACACAACGCCAGTCACACAAATTCACAACAGAGAAGTGATTCATCCATCCATTCATCCATCCCTCCATGTAATCTATCCATCTTCTGACTGCTTTTGCTGGTTGGGGTCGCAGGGAGGCAATACATTCTATTAATTATTTATATTCTCATTAGGAGAATTAAGTAGCAGCTCTGTTTAATAAGGAAATGGATCCCTGCTGATTATTCATAACAAATATTGACAAATTTAAAAATAACAAAGATAACAATGTGTTGTTAGAAATGCATGCTGTGAGCTGCACCGTAATTTTGAAGGTAATCCTACAGGCATTATTTCTGCTTGGACTGGAAGATGAGGTCAGTGTGAGAAGATGAGGTCAGTGTGAGCACCTCACACACACAGGAGCTTATTACCTTCCACCTTCAATTACAACACCCTCCCCCCCACTCTGCGGATATTCCAGGCCAATCCCTTGATTCCCTCCAGCGAACGTGTGAAGTTGGGGTGGTACAGTGGCGCAGTGGTTAGCACTGTTGCCTCACACCTCTGGGTCCAGGGCTTAAGTCTCCACCCTGGCTCCATCTGAGTCCAGTTTGCATGTTCTCCCCGTGTAGTTGTGGGGTCCCCCCCCCCACAGTCAAAAAACATACTGAGGTTAACTGGAGTTTCCAATTTGCCCATAAGTGTGCTTGTTGTGTGAGTGCACCCTGTGATGGGTTGGTGCCCCATCCTGGGTTGTTCCCTGCCTTGTACCCGTAGCCTCCAGGATAGACTCTGGACCACCCATGACCCTAAATAGGACAAGTGGTTACAGTAAATGGATGGACGTAAAATGAAAAAAATGACGATTTAATTCTCTTTTCTCTGCACATCAGTCAGATCTCGGAACCCTGATTAACAGGGCAGCATCCCCAGGTGGGAGGTGCAGGGGGTGCGGCTTTGCTGAATTATTTGGGTGGTGTCTCACCCCATCTGCACCTCCCACCTAAACCAGTGGCTGCCTAACATGCTACTACTCTATACTTTGGAGGTTCTTGTGAATTTTGTCCTGCCATAGAAACAGCATACAGTACCTCATACTTGTATTGGGAGCAGATGGAGGGCAGACACGCAGGCCTCACTTAGGCTTCCCTCCTTCCAGACCCCGGGAGGACGTTAGCGTGGACGGTGGCCCCGCCCCTCACCTGACACGATGGTGTCGCTGATGTTGAGGTTGTTCAGCGACATGCCCAGGGACTGGCGCGAGGACGTCGAGGAGGTGCTGGAGGTCTCTGACGGGGGGCGGGCGGTCTTGGCCGGCGTGGCAGTGGGTGTGCTCCCCCCGGTGGACTTCAGCCGGTCATTCTCAGCCTTCAGCGTCTCGATCTCGTTCTTAAGGGGAGACAAAACACGAGGGTGAACAACTCCAGAGCTAAGGCTGCTTAAATCCAGACATTTATGATTTTGATAGTTACTTCATTTGGTCATCAGCCTTTTAATCAATTTTCCATCCCAAGAAGACCAAGGTACATAATGAAAGCTCACAGATGCGGGAGATAAGGAAAAGTACCAGGCACCGTACACGTAATCTTTCCTATTGTGTGAAAGGTGAACCCCCCAAAGCCGTGTGATGATGTGACTTTGTTGCCACAGACTTTTATTGTGAAAGGCAGGAACAAAGAGCAGTGTGGGCTGATTCAGACACAGAGGAGCCGCCTGTCACCCAGGGCAATGTTGTGCTAGTCCTTCCAGACAGGCAGACATGGCATTTGAACGTAACATTAACCTACCCTGACAGCGAATGCCCCCCCCCACCGCCTCGCCCCCCCACCCTGATGCAGACATCCCCTCCAGCTAAGATAACATCCCAGCCCACAGGGAGATCGGACAAAGGCCTTTCACACAACAGAAACTTTTTTAGGAACCAGGAACTTCTGTCACGTTTCCACTGAAGTAACTCAGCATGATTGAAGTTCCTGGGAGGTACTTCCTGAACATTTTTTTTTAGTTCCTACTCTGGGGTAGCTTATTTTCGTTTGACCAAGAACTACTGGATGGGGCTTATGGACTTGAATGGTTAACCACAAGCACCATAGCTAACTTGGAAGTTACGCAGAAAGGTGGGGAAAAGAGAGAGTAGAGGCAATTGTTTTGTATTTCAAATACAGGCAGTCCCTAGGTTATGAACGAGATCTGCTCCCTAAGTCTGCCTAAGTCAAATCTGTAGGCAAGTCAGAAAAATAATAATAGAATATATAATAATTATACAGCAATAATAAAAGTAACAACATTTGGTGCTGTACTGTACCTGGAGCTGAAGAACTGCTGAAACTGCACGATGCTTTCAAGAGCATCACAAAATTGTTCATGCGTTTATTATGAACGACTTTATTTACTTCTTAAAATAATAGGCTTTATGAGTTGTCCGTAAGTTGGACATTCTTAACCCAGGACCAGTCTGTACAGTAAATGTATTAATTAATGCCTTTTTGCTTGTGTCTCCATTTTTCCACAATCCGATATCAAAGTGCTCTGGCTTTTCCTTAAGTTTTTTATAGTGGCGCACTGATATGGATATTGTGAGCGTTACAGAGCTGAGTTGAAGGTGCGCCCTTGCCCTCCTTGCTGCCCCCACTGGTCGCCCTCCCGGCTGTGACCCCACCCACCTGCATGCGGTTCATGGCCTCGCGGATCTGGTCCAGGTGGTGGGCGGAGCTCAGGGCCTCCAGCCGGATGTCGGTCAGTTTGAGCTCTTTCTCCCGCAGCTCGTTCTTCAGCTGCAGGATGATCTCGGCCTCCGCCTCCGTGCACTCGCACAGTCTGAAGGGAGGGACACATGCGTTGTCACACGGCCAGCAGAGGGCGTCGTGGGCAAGCGGAAACCACAAACCAGGGTGGGGTGAGACTGACCCGAGCGCTATGTCAGTAGACTGTACACTGTGCGTCTACAGGTCGTGACTGATTGGAGGTTAAGCAAAGGCAAGCAGGACACAGGCAGGTCACACGGTCTGACGTCTCCAGCCCACAATGCACAGCAGCATCCAGCTGCTAATCTCAAACCCAGGTGGTGTGTGGCTCATCGAGTTAGGGGACTGTGCCTGTCATTGATGGGTCACGGGTTCAAACACCTGGGTCAGCAGAATAATGTCACAATTGGGCTCCTTAAATCCCCATCGCTCCAGAAATTATGTGACCCTACATCCTGAAAACCATGCTTTGGATAAAAGTGTCTGCTAAATTAAAGCAAATGTTAGCATTACCATCCACAGAAAATAGCCACCATAGCCCTTGGATAGAAGTCGAGGGACAGGCTAGACCCTTGCTGATAGACATGTGAGGCATTCCCCAATGTTAAAAAATGACTTTAATAAGTGGGGGGGGGGGGTGATTTGCTAAGTGGCTAACAAGGGTTGGGGGTGCCCAGCATGGATGGACACCCAGCTGGCAACAGGTTCTGTCGCTGCACGAAGAGGGTCTGGTCACCCCTGCCTTTTTAGCTTTAGTACCATGACCACACGCACGGTGTTAAGGTGAGGATGTGGGCGGGGTCATGTGACCACACGCACGGTGTTAAGGTGAGGATGTGGGCGGGGTCATGTGACCACACGCACGGTGTTAGGAGGCAAGCAGGCGAGAGAGACACCCTGCACGCACGGCCCATGCAGCGTGTTACCGAGATCTGTGCTTGTAGATCACGTGACCATTTTGCCTCCTCTTTGGCATCCAAATGGGAGAAGACTTGCTATCGCAAAAACACTTGCTACAGACAGACAGAGAAGTGAAGGAGAGAGTGAGTGAGCAAAAAAAGAGGGAGTGAGGCTGAGAAGGAATGAAGGAGAGGAAAATGGAGAGTAAAGAGCTGGGCTGCGTGAGGTTTGGGATGACGCTGGAATGCCGGGTGTCTGTCGTGTGCGTGTGTGTGTGTGTGTGCGTGTTTGTGTGTGTGAATGTGTACGTGTATGTGTGTGTGTACAGACTCACTCTGAGCTGGAGGGTGAGGCTCTCAGGTTGGACGTGCTCCCCTGCCTGGCAGCATGCTGCAGCTTAGGCGACGACGGCTGCGAGGAGTCTGTCTGCTCCTCGATGTCCGAGTGCGACGACGGCGGTTTGGCCGACTTCTTCTTGCCACCAAAGGCCTGTTTGAAGGAGCTGCGGAGCTGGAGAGACAGAAGGTGCCGCATGGGTTAGTGAACAGAGCCGACTCCAGGGGGCGCTGTGTGTGGCATGGCTCAGGCTGAGGTACGCGCTCAGCACTGTGTGGCTCAGCCTTCAGATTTGGTATCTGTGCCTGTAATTGGAAGGTCGCTGGTTCAAATCATGTGCTGGTTGTAATAAGGCCTTTATCCACCTGCAAAACACTGGATGGACACCTGACCCTATGTTCCCTAAGCTTCACTCTCGCTATTAAATGCGTGTGTGTCTTTAAAAATAGAGCATGATGGGATATCTAAAATGAAGCATTCCAGTGTACCTGTACCCATACTTGTAAAATGTCAAATAAAGCATCATTTCAGGGGAAGAAAACTACTGCAGAGGGTGTCGTCTTGCAAAGTTTGGATTTCCAACCCCCAAAATCTCGCTCCTGACTAAAGCTGCCTGCCCGTTTGGATGAAGCCCTCAAAGCAGGTAGGACTTTAAGTTCAAGGCAAACGCCTCTCCCGTATTTGCCCCAGCTCTTCTTCTTTATACAGACTCCATGACGAGCGCTGATTCAGTCTAATGATGCTGAATGCGATTTTTGCTTCCTCACAGACACTCATGCATCAATCAGATTTTTTAAATTGGCTTTTGCACTTAACGGCTCGATGGCGTAGCTGCTGTGAGGACCGTTCTTGCACTGTTCTTGCAAAGGTACCGAAGTGATGAACGTGACGTTTCGCCGTCTGTGTAACTAATCACCAGCCATGTAGGATGTTTGCTTCCCCCTAATGCAAACCCTAATGTTAGCGGCTCACATGTGTACAGTGGACAGCGATGAAAGTTACCTTGTACACAACCATCTGTTCCAAGCTCGCAAACCGGCAGTGCAATGGATTCTGGGTAACGCCACTCATTACATGTTTGCAACTGGGTTGTTTTTTTTGCATGCTGGATTTATCTCATTACAATCAGCCCATGTGCCTGAAAGACCCCCCCCACCCCTCCCGACTCGCCCCAGTCATGTACGTCATTACTGCAGTATCATTCTGTGAATAAGAAAAAAACGTGACTCAAAGTGAGGTCTGGTGACTGAAGTAAAGCTGTGACTATGGGTATGTGTGACTTTTGCTGGTAACGTGTGATGGGGGGGGTCGTGGTAAATGTTGCTCTTTAAAGGGAGCCAGATCTTATGGCTCAGTTCTTTGCATCATTCCTTTTCCTTTTTCTTAGGTGGCGGGGGTTACTAGGTTTATTTGCAAAATAATTACTAAGGTAATGATAGGGTATGATTTGAGTCAGACTCGGACTTAGACATCCCATAATATCATTTCATTTTGCATGTGCAGACTTGGTTTAGCAGCACTAAATTACTGCTAGTGCCCATGATCTGCATTGTAAACATACAGTACAAGGCCATACCCCTCTGTTCTGTCAGTGGATTTAGGCTTGTGCTCAGAATTTACCCTCTGTAGGAAATGTGTTATTTAAATGAAGTTTTCTGGGCTTAAATGCAATTCATGCAGGACCTAGTATTAGAAAACTTTCTTGGCACAAATGCTGCTAATTCTACCTTTAAGGAACCTAATGCAACAGTGGCTCCTTGTGACTGGCTGGTTCTCACTGTCCATGCAAAGGGAAGTTGATTGGGTTTAGGGCAGCCAGTGAAATTTGGGCGCGATTCCCTTCGTTTGTACCATAGAGCGGATCAAAAATAATCGGATTGTCGCATCACTACTCTGGAAGGGGGAAGGCCAGGTCTTCCTGGGAGCTGTGAGATTTCTCATGCCGGGGTGCCGAGGGTCGGGCTGGCCAATGGGGCCACTCTGTGCCGCCCCCCCCCCCAAAAAGAAACCCTTAGAGAGCACACCAGCTTGCCACCACCAGGCCTTCAATACGACCCCTTTGCCCTGGCCTTTAGTCCCCTTCTCCCCCCACTCACCCAGTTCTTCTTCTTCTTTTTCTTGGCATCCACGTCGGCGGCACTGCCCACACTGGAGTGGCTGGCACCACTGTTGATACTGGACATGCTGTCGGAGGAGTGTTGCCGGCGGATACGCAGGTCTGGGGGAGGGGGGGCGTAAATAGCTCCATTAGAACTCAAACTTCTGCTTAAGCTCAATTGTGGGTTATGGTGTCCCGTCAAAGCACGGGCATAGGTGGGCCACCTTTTCCCACAATGCCGAGTGGTGCCTCTGGACTGGGAGGAGCCTACCTTTCTGGGCGTGGTCTGGGCCATTGAGGGCCACCTGGATGGCCGTCTGCGCGTCCGTGTTCTGGGCCTTCAGCGCCTCGATGGTCTCCCTCAGCTCGGCCAGCTCCGACTCCTGGGGACACACATATGCAGGAGGTCAGCACGCTGTGGGAGGCTCAGTAATGAATATCTCTCTTTAAAGTTTCCACTGCAATTGGTCATAGTCATCTTGATATATTGTTTGAAATTAAACTCGCTTAGCAGGCTAACTCCCAAAGAAAGGCTAATCTATGTGCATGACTGACCTAATCCAGTTTTCATCACGGCTCTCAGCTATGACCCCCCCACCCCACCCCACTCACAGAAGTTTGAGGTCAGCTTTGGAGAGCACAATGACCCTTGACATTTAATGCTCATTATACTACAGCCCTGCTGAATTCTCGAACCTGATTGGTCAGAAGGGTGTTGACTAGTTTCTATAACCGCAGACATAGTGCAAGCTGGGTAGTAAATCAACGCATGATTATAATCTTTAAAACTAACAAATGTTGCTTAAAATCCCAGACAGAATTTTAAATAAATGGAAACTAAGCAAAATGCAGGTCATGTACGTCAGGCCATTTCTCACCTCCACTGCAGTGCGTTTAAAAACGTTTAACAGACGGCTTGTCATGCATTAATCCTTGCTGAAGATCCCCCCCCCCCCCCCCTTACGCTACATTCTAACCGCCACGTGGACGGCAGGTCTGCTGCCGCGATACTGTTTCCCTTTTAATCAGATGCCTGTCTGGCTCCTCCACCGGCTCAACAAAGACGACCCTCACAAATCCCAGTCATTCAATTTAACGGGGATTAAATACGCCGAGGGCCCACCTGTGCGGCTGCCGTGGCCCCGGCGGAAGCAGGTGAGCAAATCGGACACTGTCTCAGGTGCAGCTTAAGCGTAACTCTCCCCCCCACCCCGCCCGCACCTTCCCCGGACGACCCACGTTTCTGTGCCCAGGGCTGTCCTGTTTGAGGTTTCCAGATGTAATCGCCTGCGTGGCGAGGACCTGCAGCGTGTCACCTGAGTAACATGGACTGCCCGCTTTTCTGCCCCTATTTAATTAAATCACCACTGCATTCTTTAGCACTTTAGTGTTGGTCCTGAGGTTCAGGCTGGAGCATAACAACAGAACGCTACAGGCCGGAATAAGGTAAACAATTAAAGGATTTAAGAAGTTATACCTCAGAAACAGATCAACCCAGCTGGGTGGAAAAGATAAAGGATTTGCATGATAGTGGGTTTGGTAAACTTTGCTGTTGCCATGGTACCTCTATTTTCACTTCACGTTTTGTGAATCTGCAAGTTGTACACTAAGGGTGACATCTAATTGAGTTCGTACCTTCAGATTGTCCTTGAAGATGAATCATAAACATAGTTACGTTAGAAATGGCAATCCAGCTGTAGCTCAATTTGGGATGAGCTGGGAAAATGTGAGTCAGAAGCTTGTTGGTACAAGATCCATTTGGAACCAGCTGAGAAAGATGCGAGTCAGAAGCCTGTTGGTTCAAGTCCCAGGCCGAACTTTGGGGTCAAGACCCTGAGCATGGCACTTAACCTCATGTGTGAAAAGCTGTCAGGTGTGAGGGCAGGCGACGGGATGCGACCCACCTTCTGCTCGGCCGTCATGGTCAGGCTCTGCAGGCGACACGTCATGTTCGCCAGGCTCTTCTCGAAGGCGGCTACCAGGTGAGCCTGAAGAAATGATCACGTGACACCGTCAGCGCATGTAAGGTGCCTGGGGGTTAACATGCACCAACCCAACCATCAACCTGAACCCATAACCCAGCTGGGGAGATTTCTATGTCTATATGACTTTTTAAAAATGTAATTAACTTAAGCTAATTGTTCCATGACTGAACAACTGGTTGCCCACCCACAAGCATAAAGCCTGTAAGAAAGTGATAAACTTCTAACGGCAAGATTAAACACCCTCTGGAAAGACAACTAACCTCACTGAAGTTTTTCTTTTTTCTAGCCAATACCTGAGGCTGACGCTTTTATGGGTCAGGCTCTAAAACTCAGCTTTATATCCCAGGCAGGCAGCGTCCCTCCCGGGGGATACGGGGTCACAGCCTGGGATGGGATTAAGAGCCGCAGACCCGGTGCTGTTATCGGAAAATGGGCCGTCCAGCCACGGCCGGCCTGACACCTGAGGTCACTCCATCACTGCAGTGAATCCACAGCGCTGTCCTGATGCAGTGCCCTCATCACGCACTGCAGGATTACAGCCTCCTGGGGGACGTGACGCCCCACACGGAAGAGGGGGTGTCTAGACAAGGGGGGAGCAGGGGGGTATACAGGTGGGGCCACAGATGAAAGCTGATAGGCCCCCAGAGGGCCCCCATTCTCTGTCACTCACCAATTCAAAACGTATCTTTGGCTATTGATAAGGTTGGCCCCTCAGTATCAATTATGCCCCCTACCTTAAAAATCCCAAGAATTGCCCCTGAATGGGAGGGACCTGTCCGTTCCATCATCTTGGACATTACTGCGATAATTCACGATGGCCTTTCCCAGAATCAACCATACAACCATACCATCATCCAAACAACCATAAATGTGTCAATTCTTTGTTTGGCGACTGACCTCAGCGGCATCTCAGTCACTCAAAAAGTTGCCCGAAGGACAGTTTGGTCACTGAGTCACACGTCAAACATCGAGTCACTTTGCAAAAGGTCTCCAGCTATTCACAACCTATGCATCGATTTCCACCCAAAAGGAACAAGCAATCTTTGGAAGCCACCATGATGGAAATCAACAGGCAAGATAGAAACAGACGTTAATTGGGAGAATACGCTTGATGTGCTTCACTCTCGTTACTGCCCTCGTCTCCAAAAGTGTTAGATTTCTCAGGAATCTGCCCAGATTTTCCAATTCGACGAGTGCCGTGGGGCTTTCATGGACACCACTGTCTGAAAGCAGCTGCTCTGGGAAAACCAAAGGGCCAGACATTACACGGTCCGCTCCAGTAACTCTGTACTTAAAGCAGAATATTAAACAAGGAGTCTGAACAACTGGTGCATTATTAAACAGTCTGTAGGAAGGACAAAAGCGAAAACAAAACCCACCAACAACAATGACAACCACAATGAGCCACACACGCGTTTGATGATGACGACTATTATGATGATGACGGGAATCCAGCTTTGAGGTGAAGTCTGTGCTCAGGAGCTGAGCTGGTAGCCATCAAATCCCACAGCGTTAGAGTTCTGTCATAAGTCTGCAGTTGTACTACTGAAATATTACTTACATGTGGTCCAATTTGGAGCCCTTTGCATGGTATGATATCAGTGCTCCTGGTCTCCCAAATTTATACAATCCAGAATGATGTGAATTCATTTTCGGACCAAAGCACGCCCACTTTCGAAAGCTCCTCCATGACTTTTTGCCCTTTTTTTGCAAGAGTCAGTCAGGGTAATGGACCACAAGCAGACCCCGTCCCAATCCCCCCTGCCGCGCCCCACCTGCGTCACCCCTCACAGCCTCCCCACCTGTCTGCTCCGCAGGGGGGGCCGTGGAGCCAGATGCATGCCCCGCCATGGTGCTGCCCGTGACGTCCCGGGCCCCCGGGGGCTGGGGTAGCGGTTGAGCGGGGCCCAGGGCAGAGGGCCTGGGGGGGAGCTGCCCCTGCTATCCGACGACATCCTGCTGCTCCTCACGTGGGAACCGGGGCGACTGAACCACCCATGAGGCAGCAGCAGGAATGAGGAGGGAGGGAGGGAGGGGCGGAGGGAGGGAGCGAGGGAGAAAGGGAAGGCCAAAGAGAGAGAAAGAGCGCGCGTGTGTGTGTGTGTGTGTGGATTATGTTTATGTTACATATTTCAGGTCCCACAAAGATCTGTGAATGCAATCAAAAAACTAAAAAGTCTCATATTTTGTTTGGTTACTTATGGTTAAGCTTAGGGCTGGGTAGAGGTTAAGGTCGTCATGTTGGGATTAGAGCTTTCCCCATAGAAATGAATGGAGAGTCCCTATAAAGATATAATTACAAAACTGTGTGTGTGTGTGTGATAGAGAGAGGAGGAAAGAAGGGAAAGAGGGTGGGGCAGAGAGGGGGAATGAGGACAGGGGAAAGAGTGAGAGTTTGTGTGATATAGAGAGGAAAGGAGTGAACAGAGAGACGGGAGGAGGGAGCGGAGGCCGGTCTGAGGTTAAACCCTCTCAGATACCGGGGCAGCCAGAGAGGCAGCCAGTGAGGCAGCCAGTGAGGCAGCCTCTTGCTGCTAATTTATAGTAATGCTCCTTTCATTGTTCAGCACCACACACAGCTTATGCCAGTGAAGCTAAACACCCTGATCTGCCCAGGCGCTCACTTAACATCAGCCCAGGGAGCCTCCAAAGCAGCCTGACTATAAAGCAGGGACTTTCTGTGTGACTCCATCACTCCTCAGTCATTCTCATGGTGCGATTCTGGACTCACGCTCATCCTTAGGACCTCGGTTCGGTCACGTCACATTCTTTCATTCTGACTGTTCCTTGTAAAATGCTGTGCTGTAACCTTAAAGGTGAGGGACTGTGAGGTAGTGTCACCACGACGCTCCGCAAAGCACATCCAACGGCCCAGAGTCCCGAGCTGTAGCAGGGAGGGGTCAGGAAAGAGCGAACTTTCCAGCAGAGGCCGCCGCTTACCGACATTTGCTTGACCACGGCCAAAGCTACCAGGGCACCAATGTACTGCGTCTGCGCAGAGGCTTTACAGCCCCCTGGGGCTGCATGGGCTGCAGACCCTCACGGAAAACCTCGATTGTGATGAGAGCGACTGGTGGGCTTTACCCCTCCCTCAGCTGAGATGAGCATTCATCCTGAGAACTTTCCTGGACTGTAGCTCAGAGGCTCACAGTGGAACTGTCCTCCTAGGGCCAGAAAGCACTTTATTCCACATTAAGCTTCCTGTTTTTCTTGCACAATGATCGGCACGGCACTTTGGGCCCCCTGGCTGCAGGCCAGCGTCCGCGTCGGTACGATGGCCAGGAAGCGTGTTGGTGAGCCGCTGCTCCCCCTGCTGCCCCGCGATGCGCGTGGAGCACAGTGAAAGACCTGCTGAGATAGATCCTGCCACCTCCAGAAGCTGGATCTGAGGCAGCAGGCTGTCTATCTTCACACTCCAGCCTAACAGTGAAGAAAGAACCAATCGTTGGGGGTGCAGGGGAGTCAAAAACTATACAAAAGCTAAACTTCTGCTGTGGATGGGTCGTCACTGGATGGGTGAGACACCCCATATGGTATCTCCCACCCTGGCCTTTATACCCCAACAAGCCACTGACCTGGGCTGGTCCATGGGTAGCTTTGTATGACCATACCAAAAACGCAAAAACCGTACTCCAACTTGGGGTGCAATGAATCATGGGATTGGTCTCGTTTGGCTAGGATGCAACCAATGCATCCTTGATATTTGGGATGGGGCATGAACGGCAAACAAAGATTTTTACCGTCCTCTGTTGTTCTGTTCATGAGCATTGGAACTGGTCTTCGGCAATGGAAGATGATGTAAAATGTGTACACGACAACACAAATATGGCCAAGTATGCATATTGACTAACACCCCCTAAGTCGACTACCTTGAGCAATCAGAGCTTCGTTATGTCACCTCGGAATAATTCGCATCTAAACCTGCATGCAACTTAGGGACACAGAGGCACAGATAATCAAATGACTTTAAATATGGTGAGGTACATGAGGACAGTCTCTATGTTTGGTCACACAGTGAGAGAGGACACCAATCATGAGAAAGTCAGCCAGTATTGAGCATGTCTCCCATAAGGGTGCCAGGTCTTTGAGGGGTCATGCAGGGGGTCACATTGGGGTCAAGCAGGGGGCACATGAGGGTCATGTGAGGGTCACATGAGAGTCACATAGGGGTCATACAGTGGTCTTTTAGGGGTCACGAGGGGGTCACCTACGTTGGAGGACAGCTGGGAGGTCAACTTGGCCACCTTCTCCTGCGAGGCGTCCAGCTCGCGCCGTAGCTTGCGGATTTGCTGTTAGCACAGAGTTGCAGGTTATTGCCGCCTAGTGGTGGTCGGCCACAATGCAACCAGCATGCAACATACATGACTCTGTATGTGACTGTAGCTTAACCCTATTTTTATCTTAAATTGTGGCTAAACTAGCATTTAAATGGAAAATCGTTGTAGTACTATGGACGTGTGGTCCTAAATTACAAAGAGTTAATTCTGCCATACATTTGATAATTGGTGGCTATATTATATTATATCAATATGTGTAATTTTAAAATGATGAAGGAAATATTGGCAACAACACATAGAAAAACATCCTGGGTAAGAATTTTAAAGATTCTTACGGAAGGTCACACAACAAACAGTAATAACATGAATTATGCTAATTGGTTAGTACCATCAAACTGAATGTGCCCTGAATCAGGAAAGTAAAAAGATATATGCATTGATATTACTCATCAGCGACAGTTTGTGTCTCGTGCGATAAACTGAACTGAAACTATCAACATACAGCAGCAGTATAAATGATACAAAGTCGTAAAAGTTTCAGCCACTTCCGTGTTTTAACATCTGCTACTATAAGCAATAATACTTCAAAATAAAAATTTGAAAATTGTCTTCCATACCTCAGAATGGGCCTTTTCTTCTGTCTGTCAAAAAAACAAAATTAAAGATTTAAAGAGGCACAAGCCATTAATGTTGCTAAGTACCATGTCGACCATGTGTGTAGACCATGTACAGTGTGTAGACTGTGTGCACCCTGTAGACCATGTACAGTGCACAGACCGTATGCACAGTGTAGACCATGTACAGTGTGCAGACCATGTGCACCATGTGAAGTGTGTACAGTGTGCAGACGCTATGCATTGTGTAGACATTCCAAAAACCCGCACCCACACCGGCCCTCCATGGATCAGGTTCCCCACCCCTGGTGTAGACCGTGTACAGTGTGCAGACCGTGTGCACTGTGTAGAGTTTGTACAGTGTGCAGACCGTATGCACCATGTAGATTGTGTACAGTGTGCAGGTCGTGTGCTCTGTGTAGACTTGGTACAGTGTGCAGACCACGTGCACAGTGTAGACCATGTGCACCATATAGACTGTATATAGTGTGCAGACCGTGTCCACTGTGTAGGGCAGGTATTGGCAATCTTATCTGCAATGGGCCGATGTGTATGCTAATTTTGGAGATAACCATTAGGTCAGATGTTCAAACCCAGGTGTGAGGACTCTTCAGCCAATCTGTCCTGTAATTAGTGATCTCAATAGGAAGTTGCAGTGAAAACCCACATGCATAACAGCCCTTTTTGGATAAGACTGCCCACCCCTGGTGTAAAGCGTGTAGACCGTATGCACCATGTAGACCATGTACAGCCTGTAGACCAGTAGTACAGTGTATAGAATGTGTACACCACTGTGATGCCGGTGAAGGAGCAGGCTGGGGTCTCACCGCAGAGTACAGTGAGGAGGTGCTGGAGACCAGCGACAGCGAGGAGCCATGCACTGCGGGGACAGAGACGGGGAAGGGGTGGGGTCAGTCACCTCCCTGGGCTGCATTTACAGTGTCTCAGTGACAGACTCTCTGTATCAGCTGGTTTTTCTCCCTGCCGCCCTGAGATAGTTACACACTTAGGGACACGTTGGAGTCGCTCCCTTAGCTTGGACCGCCAGGCATCGCCATGGAAACTAGCCGGGTGTCAAGGATGGGAGTCCTTGGGTTTCATCTCCCACTAATCCTTCCTTACCCTTCAGGTGCAGCCACACCCCTGAACTGTGTCTAATCCCGGTTACGCAGCAGGACCCCCCCCCAGTCCGGACCCCTGCTGGACCGCTACCTTCCTCGGTGCTGTCCCGGAAGGAACCCGAGCGGCTTATGCCCCGTGGCCTCTCCTCCAGGGAGGTGGCGCTGCCACCCAGGGCGTGTGCCTCCGCCCGCAGGTCGAAGGCCAGGTCCTGGGCCGGGATGCTGTTGGATCGGCTCATGCTGGTACCGGGCAGGGCAAACTGGGACGGGTTGGTGGGGCTCACTGCACTCAGACGTACAGAATACCACAAATACATTGCGTTCATTATTGTGCATCTAGGGAACAAGCTTTCAGCTTCATATTGATCATTTATTCAACACCTTAACCAACCAAATGTCTTTTTTCTTAGATTACTGGGGATGTCTAGTCTGTTAATAAATACAACATTTGCCAGGAATTATTGCATATTTTATCTGGGATTAAGAAGCTGTTAACTGACCTCGCAAACATGCACTCCTGCCAATTATATCTCTGTAAACACCATCATGTTGTAATTTCTGCAAACCTGCAGACCTGGCATCTTGTGCTAAAGCATCATGCTAACATTTTACACACTGATTATAGTCTGTAAAAGTCTGGTCAGGTTATCAGTGCTTTTGTTAGCACTTACTCTGCTATGCTAACCCTATTCAGTGGCATGCTAACATGTTCTATGCTAACACATTTCGTGCTAAGCTAACAAAGTCTTCGCTATGCTAATGCTGCTATGTGTTCCCACTCACACAGGTTGGAGTAGTGGTATTTGCTGGCTGCGGCTGACGTCCCAGGTGGCGACAGAGGAGATTGGCTTCCAGTGTCCTGCAGCCCCCCAGTGGAGTGCGATCGCAGCCACTCCTTCCCCTCCTCTTGGGACGTCTGCCGGGATGTGGGAGGGTACCTGGTTTTGGGGTGTGGGGCGGGGTGAGCAGATGCGAATTAACGAATAATGCACTGCATATAACAACAGGTCTGCAGCCAGTGCAGAGACTCGTCTGACAAACAAAACGATCCTATAAAAAACAACTCGGCTTTAGTCTTAAAACAAACATAGATTTGACAGCTAAAGGTAAACGGAGATGGGAAGAACGATGGAGGTTAATAGTACCTGAGTCCCTTTTTGGGCAGTGTGTTTCTGTCGAGAGGCATGCTGTTGGCAAGAGAACAGGCAGCGAGTCATTTCAGCAGCACAGCACCGCAGATCACCAGCACACGTGGACGTGGCTGTCAGAACCCACATCAACGGGCTCAAATCCACGGCATCTTCAATAGGAAGCGACTGGGGATTTACTGATACCCTTGGGGTGTGACGAGAAGGATGGTGTAGCAAACATGATGAAGACTTACAGATGGCCGTCTACTTTAAACCTGTTTAAAGTTGGGCTGTCGATCTCTCTCCCTCTTATCCATCCATCCATCCATCCATCCATCCATCCATCCATCCATCCATCTTCTAACCACAACCAGGTGTCCCTGTCTTGTGCCCTGGACCCAAGGTCAATCTGGGGGGGCATAGCTCCCGACCACACCCCCGCCAAAGCATCAAACCTTTCCTCATAACAGAGGTATTCCTTGGTGTCAGTGTCACGCAGTGTAGCTTACAGGAAATGTCCTCAGCACAAGGGAAGACAAAGTAGGACTAGCTAGAAATGTGCAGCAGAGATAAACACTGCACTGCTACCCATGGTTACTGAACAGCCTCCGACTGCTTTTAGATTCATCATTATTCCAGCCATGCAGGTCAGAATCCTGTCACACCTTCAAAGACAAGGTCAGACAAATACTGCTTCTGAACACAGTGTCAAAATTCGAGCTCAACCAAAGACAACGGCGTAATCCTGCCCTGCAGCATGTTTTGAGATGAACTTAAAACATTCAACACTGATTCTCACGATTTCTGCTTCTTAAAACACAAGCGGTCAGTCTAATAAGAAAACCTCGTATTTTCTTCCAGAGAAACCATACCAATTATCACCCCAGACATTATCCATACCAAAATGTATTTCTTGTCTTGTGGCCACAGATGTTCAGGGAGGGCATACAATACAGATATTCAGAAATAAGTAGTGATTTGTGTAGCAAATATACTGAATTAAAAACAACCATTCCTCCACAACAAAATTACTGTGGCAAAATAGTTCTACCCTAAAATGTAAATACCCACAATTCCTTGCCTGTAAGGTATTGCTGTTGTCTGTAAAGGTTTATGTCTGTGTATAGTATTGCAGTGACATTAATGTCAGGCTGTGTGTTGGCTGGACTCACCCCTCTGACAGAGTGGACTTCACACTCCCTGTGCGTGTCACCTTGGGCCCCGAGGCAAGTCCGGCAAGCGAGCTGTGGTGGCTGACAGCCAGGTCCATGGACTCAGGGGTGGCATGCAGGCCAGTAGCGCCCTGTCCACCTGGGGCGTTTCCTGGGAGACGGGCCTGAGAGGGGCTCGGGGACGGAGCGTAGCTGGTGCCCGTCAGTTCAGGGCCCCGGCCGTACAGGGGGCTGCTGCCGCCGCTCTGCCCGCTGTTCATGCTGCCCGTGCCCGAGGACGGCGAGTCCAGGCTGACCTGCCGCGCCAGGGGCCCATGGGGGCTACCCAGGGCCGAGGGGGCCTTGCCGGAATCGGGGGTCCCGGGAGAGCTGGCCTTGCTGCTGCTTTTACTGGAGCCGAACAACCTGGAACCAGCGGCCATGGTATCAGAGACTGGCACACGGTGCGCTTGGCATTCTTACAAGCGTTCAGAACATTCATCCCATCTGTTAACAGGGGAGTGTGAACAGGCTCACGGCCATGCAGGCCCGCTACTGCACGATCACAGGCACACCTGAGAAAGTCCCTAAATAAGCTGACATGCAGCCAGGGGGCCATCTGCAGGGAGTGACGAATCGCCCCGGCTACTCAAGGCAGTTACTTGAAACAGACAGAAGGTGGCGCTGTCATGTTGAAGAACCTGAATTTCATAAAGTTTACCAAACTTTTCCTTAATCATATGACAGTGTATGATAGTTTCACACTTTTATCATAAAATCGTGCACCTCTGGAGCTATAACCTTTGGTTTTGTGTGTTGATAAATGAGGTTATTCCAACCAGTGATGAGTAATATCCCTTATCTGCACACTAAGAGTGTAATGTGGCCTGTCAAAATGACAGAGATTAAATACTCATAGCCGGCTTCTGGCCTGTAGCACATCCTCTCATATCCCACAGCAGGGAGCAGAGTGCATTGTGGGTCTGACCTGCGGAAGGTGGGAGAGGCGATGTCGGGGTATTTGGGGCCGGGCAGCCGCAGGCCGGACTGGCCCGTGGAGGTGGGGCTGGATTTGGGTGTCAGGCTCGTGCCCTCCGAGTCGGACACCGCCACCTTCTCCTTGTCTGTCTGGTTGACGGTGACGGGGCTGGAGCGGTCGGATTCCGCCTTGCTGCCGTCACGGCGCTTGGGGGCGGGCGCCGACTTTCCGCTGACGTTGGAGTCCACGCTGCTGGAGCTGGAGCGGTGGCCGGCGCGGCCCACGACGCCACTGGCTGACGACTTGGCGGGCCGGGGCAGGGAGCGGTACTGCAGCGGCGTCCGAGACGCGGCCATGCTCAGCAGCGCCCCGTCGTCCTGCGGCTGGGCCTCGTCCAGGCTCGTCTTACGGACGCCGTTGACCGCGCCGGCTGGGCCGCTCTTCCCGAGCGCCGAGGTCTTGGGCAGCTTGCCGAGGGTGGCCGAGCCGCCTGTGAGTGTGGCCCCGCTGCCCGTGATCAGGGCCCCAGAAGGGCCCCCCACCTTCTTGAAGCCGAAGGAGCCGGTGGTGGGGGGACGGCCCACGCCCGACGGCGGCTTCTTTCCTTCGTCCCCGCTGCTCTTCCCGGCGTCGGAGGGAGAGCGCTGGATTCCTGTGCCCTTGGCTGGAGCCTTGCCCTTCTCTGAGGCCTTGGCGTCATCCGTCTTTCCTACAAACACAAAATGACCGATTTCAGCTGGTCCCGCAACACGATTCATCCCTTTAATGCTAAGCTGCAGACAGTTTTATGCCCACATCCCCCCTGAAATCTTTCTCCCATCATATTCCATCATTCACCGTTATTTCGGGCGAATGACAGCTTGTTTGCTAAGATCATCAGAAATACAGCTCAGTGCCTTTGCCAGAATACGTCATGAATTTTACATGCAGAGGAAAACAGACCATGGAACCTGATTTTTACTTATCCAAATTCTCAGGTTCTGTGAACACAAAGGAGGTGCTCCGGGGAGAAGATGCCCCTACCGGGGGTTTTTAGTGCTCCTGTAGGGGTTTTGGTCCGTGAGGATGTGACACCCAGCTGAGCGGTCATGCCCCGCCTCCAGGAGCCCGTCTGAGACAGCGGCAGGCCGGTTTTCTGCCCGGTCCGGTCCGGATCCTCGCCGTGCCCGGGAGACACTCCAGAGCTGGAGGAAGGCTTCCATCTGGAGTCCATGGCACTGCACAGCTCCTCGTCCAACTTCTTCAGGTCCTCCCCTGCTGGCCAGGGGGCACTGTCATGGCCCGGTGCCACCACAGTCGCTGCACGCTTATGCGAGTCTGTTTTGACCTATGAGAAGTTCACACACACACAGGCGTCACACCGTGACATCATCACTGGGCGACACCTAGTACACCTGACCTTCCTCATACATGATGCAAAAGCTGCACATCCTCACTACAAAACTCACTGGGCACGATAAAGACCGCCAGCTGGGCCGAGGAACTGGAGGCAGATTCCGCGACTTCAATTCAGCACGTGGTAAAATTAAATTATACGCTGCTGAAACTGCAAGTCATAAATGGCATCAGCGGCAGTACCGGAATCCGAACACAGGTGCGAGAGAGAAGTAAATCATCCAGCAGCACCGACAATATGAGCTTTTATCGAAGCCGACCATTAACTACGGCCGTTCGTCATAAAGGATCCTTCGGCTGAACCGTCTCCTGTTTCCACTCCAGAACATTAACGTTAAAAGAGGGGCTGCAAGCAGAGAGACGCGGAGGGCAGGAGGCCGAGCCGTTCGCTGGCTGCATACCTGAGAGGCGCTCTTGCGGGGGGAGGCCGAGACGTCCGTGTAGGAGGAGGTGTTCAGGTCGTCTGTGCTGATGTTATCCAGCGTGTCGCTTAGGCCGCTGCTGATGGAGCTGCTGTCATCCCAACTGCGGAGGGGAGAGGAGAGAGGGGATGAACGGGAGAGAGAGAGAGACGAGATGAGAGGAAGAGAGAGAGGGATGTCTGGGGGGGTTTAGAAACACACAGGATCCTATCTCCAAGTGCGCGCGCGCGCACACACACACACACACACACTGAGGTGAGGCCCCCCTCCCTGCAGGACCACGCCCCTCTGCCAGCCTGACGGCAAGCACAGACGTCTCGCCAGCCCTTAAGCGCCCCCCCCAGCCTGCTTAGGTTTAGCATCGCCTTTGTCCAGCAGGAACTGTGACCCCCCCACCCCCACCACCACCGAGATCATTTATTATTCTCCCAATTAGCACAGTGAGCTACTGGGCCCTGCTGAAGTCCTCATTAGTACACTGTGGACTTCTGGGTATTTTTCTCGTGCTGGATCACACACACACACACACACACACTCACTCAGACACACACGCGCTCTCCCTCTCCCCCCTGGTTACCATGCTAACACACCTGCGCCCCATCTCTGGGGTGAGGAGGGGGCTCCCCAGATACCCCAGTGGGTTTGCTCAACCTTAATTAACATCTGAGGGAGGGGGGCTTATCTCCTCATCTCCCAGCCAAACCTCCGATCGTGTCTTGGGGGAAGTCAGAGCCAGTCGTGTAGATAATGGGGGGGGGGGGGGGTTAGGCCCCCCAGCCGGGTTTTGGGGGGGCGGGGGGGGCCGGATGC
>JAODJU010000001.1:12747232-12757783 GCA_026776725.1 Gnathonemus echidnorhynchus
CCCCGGGCCCACACAGCAAATGGAGGGAAACTCCATCACACCGAGCCTAGATCTCCACTTACAAAAGGCTGGCCAGCCTCATTATCCCCCTCCCTTGACGTTTTATAGCACTCTCAGAGTGACTGATGCTAACGTGCTACATGGAGCTCACACGCCACGGTAATTCCCCCCCAGGGTGTACGCGGGAGGGGGTCAGGCTGAGTGCCTGCCTACCCTGGTGCTCCTGCCATCGCTCTCCGCCACGGGCGACCTTAGCGCCAGGCCTTCAGTGCGGTGCTGTGTGGCTTTTCCGGAACGGGGACATCTTTCATGCCGGTTTAAGGTAAACAAAAATGAGACGCATTACTGCACGTCCGCCCATCATCTGAGCAATGTGACGAGCTTGGAGCCCATCCCAAGGTGGTGTTGGTCCATCTTCGGGGCTGAACATCCATCACGTAAATAAAAACCTGTCCTGAACTGTCATTTTGTGTCTCCTGCTCAGTACAGGGAGGGGGCTCTGGGGGCCGCAATTTCCATACTCTAAATATACCATAATGGTACAGAGGGTTGTGACTGGAAGAGGGGTTACAGATAGGAAAAGGCATGTACTCATGCCCTCAAATCACACTCTATGCTATAACATTCTGATAAATTTATTATAATGGAGCATATAAAAGACAATAGAGGGATGGACTTCCATCCATCCATCCATCCACCCATCCATCCATCCATCCATCCACCCATCCATCTAAGGGTCTGTAGTTGTCAGTATCCAGCTAAAGGGTGATTGGGGGTCCATCTGTGTAAAAGGGCGTCTTACCCGCTGGTGACTTCGTCCAGACGCACATTCTTCCCCAGGATGTCCCCGTCACTCATGTATCCAGCCACCTCCACCTCGGTGCCACCCTCCGGGCCCCCCTTCTCCCCCAGCTCTGCCGCCCGCGGGCCCGACGCCCGCCGGAGGGGTGGGGCGTACATGAAGCGGGAGGAATCTGAGGGCGTGAAGCGGGCCGAGGGGGCGGGGCGGGGCGCCGGGTAACCGCTGGGCAATGAAGGCGCGTCGCCGGCCTGCAGACGGGGGCTGGGCGATTGGCCCAGCCGCCACGACATGGGGGAGGAACGGCTGGCCAGGCCAGCGAGGCCACGCCCATTCACCTCCGTGGTCACCGTGCTGTCGAAGGTCGTCTCCAAGGTGCTGCAGAGGCAGAATCGGGAAGCCACATCAGGCAGGGATTAGGGCTGCAGCTATCGATTATTCTAGTAATTGGGGATTCTATCGATTAATCCATCGATTAATTGAGTGATCGAATAAGAAATTCTTTTGTCTTATTAAAGAGCAATAGTAACTATTCAAAAGGAATAAAAGACAGGTCTCTTAAAATGAACTCATTGGTTTCCATTTTATAAACATTTTTAATGGTTAAACTGCAAACAATATCTGTCATGAGAACTAAACCCTTTAAGTGTTTATTTTATTGTTTAATAGTGTGGTGTTGAGGTGACACCCACTGCACGGATGCACTCAGGTTCTCATCCCTGAGCTGGTTCGTCGTGTGGTGGGTGCGGCAACGCGCTGTAATCAGTGTGCGCCCCTTACCTATTTGGTAAATGAATTACCACAAAATAATTTCAGCTATCATAAATTTCGTAGTAAATTCTCACTGAACCATGTGACCTGAGGAGAGCTGTAAACTGATAATAAGGTGTATTAACATGGTAGCAGTGCAGCTAACTGCAAACCGTCAATAACCAGAAAAACTTAATATGTAGCGTTACCCTGTGTCAATAGTAACTGACAAAATCATCTGTGACATGGGAACAATAGCCTTGGTAGCTGTTAAGCTACCTTCAGTCAAAACTATTAATTATGATAAACATTAACAGCTAATGCAGAGCACATATAAAAATAAAATTATATTTAGTATATCAATGACAGCTAATGTAGTAATGTTTTTTAAAAATTAAAAGTGCTTAAAGTGCTTGGTATGCAATGGAAATGAACATGACTGCATGCCGTGAATGTCCAATGGCTGGAACTATTCACCGTCCCCGTGACCCAAAGTTTGCCAGAAATTTCTCCTCCATTTTCTACAATGGGCCCCTATAGAGCACCGCTACTCTTAATCCACTGCTCTGCTACACGTAATACAGCGTAAGCACACTGTGCGACAGTAACAATCCTCCGTGTGAAACACGGTGACCACTGAGCAGTACATAGTCCCGTGGATTAAACAAAGCATCCAAGCAAAGAATTTGCATGGAGGAGTTTTTGTAATCAAGTTATTCGCGTTAATTCAATGAATCGTTGCAGCCCTAGCGGGAATCAAGATCGACAGTTTTAGCATCACTCGTGTTGACAGCACCCTGCTGATGGCAAGGTGACAGAAACTTTACAGCCTGAGAGCTGGACAGAAAGAATTCATCACATCTCTCACACAGACCTCGAGGTTAAAAATATTCCCCATAATAGAATCCCGAATCCCACTGAGTAGGGCGAGATCAACAAGCAGCCTGATCAAAAACATCCAGTAACTTCAGTCACCTATCGGAGACATTGTGCATATGGCACATTCCCGCATTGGTTCATCTTTTTACTCAATTCTCCTATTCTGAATTTTAATTCTGTGTTTCCGAATTATCACACTCCGTGGTTGATTCTTCACGACCATGGCCACCGTCAAAAGTGAAATCAGGTCTGTGGACAATCGGCACCTGTCTTAACCGTCCCAACCAAACAAGCCCAAACAACCAAGCTGGTATGATCTCCCTCTGGTGGACATTGAGGAACATTGCATGCTTTTTTTTCATCACAAAATCATGCATCAGTTCAAAGCTGTCAGATGCTGTTAGATGCTAAGTAGGCTGGACAGTTGCATTCTAAAGTCCTTTTCCTACAGCTGGTGCCCCCAATATCTATGCAAGATTTATCAAATTTAAGTGGATAACAATACAGATTAGACTATGCACTGTAATCTTACATCAAGCACACAGCTACAGGTTCCGTCTGCAGTGTTACTTTGCTGGTGTGAAAGGCCGCCAAACATGGGCGTATCGGCAGAGAGTGCAGGACAGACTGGCGTGGCGTCAAGCTCCTTGCTGAGGCGGGGGGTGTGGGGGGCACATTCACTCCCCATGCCCCACCACTGCCTGCCACACATCACGCACACAATGCCATGGAGTGGAAGGGGGGGTGTGGGCTCCGTAGCATAGCAACAGGAGCAGACTCCACCAGCAGTAAGCTTGTATTTCCGTAGGACTCAGGAAAGACAAAACAACTGAAAATAATAAAGAAAAGAAGAAGAAAAAAAACGATAAAAAAGCCAGTGCCCCCCACCCCAGGCACTAGCAGTCTGGGTCCAGCCGTCGTGGAAGGGGAGGTCTACTCTACTGTGAATGGGGAGGGGGGTATGAAATGTTACTCAGGGGCGGCCTTCTGGCAAAAGACAGTAGGACATATTGATTCTAAGCTATCAAGTTTGGTCAGTGCTAAACCAGCCAATCAGCCTCAGTCTATTACCCATCCGGTGTTCTAACGAGGTATTTCATTGGCTAAATCCAAACTGCTTTATCTCACTCTCAGATCTGTGATGGTCTGGCATCCTCTCCGGGAGTCACTGTCTTGTTGCTCTTTGCATCCTGTTATGGGCCCCAGCAACGCTGCAACCGTGCAAGAAAGCAACAGCTAGGGAAGATGGATGAATAGAAGGATAGATCATTCCCATGTATCAGTCCTCATTCACACCTGACAGATTTTGCGTCACTCTGCTGTCTCGCATGCCTCAGCGCCTCATGGTGGCGCAGCACATACGCAAGCGTAACACAATGCACCGCCATACAGTGGTATAAAGAATTTCATTGCACTGTGAATGGGACCACAGAAATGCTTTTTCTGCTTCCGCAACGCTGGAAATCAATAACTGGGGCGAGAGCCAAGGCTATTACCGACTTTTTGAGGCAGAACACAAGTGGCCTTGTCAATATTCGCCAATGACCTCGAAGATGAGACCCAGGTTGCCTTCAAATGTGCTTTCAAAGTAATAAAACCATCTAATCAATGGACCATCAAGGAGACCGCCATTTTGGGGCTACCTGTCAGTCTGAAGGCTGGACACTGACAGCTTTACGCAGGTAATTGTTTTACAATACCTTCCATCCCACCACATCCAGGACTGGCAGACAAGAACTGTCCAAACAATAAAACATTTACCTTCCAACATTGAACAGTCCAAACACAAAGAGGAAGAAACAGGAAAGAGATGAGTGCAGCCATCAAACTCCACTACCCATGGTGCATTGCTGGGGGTATCCGCTGTGATATCAAGGTGCCCATCAGGGTGAACAACTTTGCTCATGATGCCGTTTCTGAGAGTCAATTAGCATGAACTATGTAAGGTTCACCCTCTGTGAACAAGAAAAACATACACAAGACACCTCCATCCTCCCATCTGTTTGTCCAAGGGCAATTCCAGGATTTGATCCCTTTGGCCCCCAAGAAATATGTGACAAAATCTCTAAATGGATTTAGAGATGCAAAATAGCCCACTAAAATGGTCCAGAATCACCTATGCATGTAAGCATCCATCCATCCATCTTTTGGCAACTACTAATACAATGGAGGGTCATGGTAATGAATTTATTTTATGGAGCAAATGTCACAATAGACCAGCTCTGTTCTTAGAGGGGGCCTGTATTCACTGACTGGAGAACATGACTGGAGAACATCTGGTTGGTTCTAGTTGGTGCCATATAGTCAACAAAACCATAGGACAACTTATTCAGTATGTTCATTACTGTCAGCCAATCAGCACCGCCCTTGAGGATATAAAGGTCAGCAGATGGTGTCACGGTAACACAACCAGAGCTCCAGCTCAGATGGGGGCAGGCTCATGTCTCAGGGGATGGTGTCGTATCTTAGAGACTGATACTATATTAATACACACTCAGGAGGACACTCTGGGCAAATAACTTGTTGTGCGAAGCATGACAGAGTTCCAGAAGCTATTTCTGGGTGAGAATTAACTTTTTTGACAGCTTCCCTAATGTTAAACTGTCCAAGATTCTGCAGGCACTGATTTCTGATAACCTGTCATTTTAGTCCAAACCAATGATGCTTTCATTTCAAGCTGACCTTTTGAGGACCAATGAAACTGCAGGACAAACAGACATGTAAGTCGAGTTAATCGACCCGGTTTCATGTGGACCAGGTGGACTCCACACAGTACATGGATTCCAGTCAAACCCTGCATTGACAGAGTGCCAGACTCCCTGTGGAATGTACAGCCCACACTACTGAGCCGATGAGACCAAGAGAGGTTCTGATAAATCTCCTGGACAGCTTACTATAGAAACTGAGGGGATCAAAGATCTTTCTCTGATTGTTGTGATGTGAATGTACTACGAGTGCCTACCTGTGGCTCAGCTGCGCCCCCCGGAGGCTCGACATGGTCTCCTCCAGGTTCTGTCGCAGGTCTGCGATATTCTTCACCGTCCGCATCCTCCTCGTCTCGGGATCCTCCCCTGTGGTTCAGAGAGAGAGAGAGAGAAGGGGTGTCACCGTGGCAACCACCGAAGGCGGGAGGTGGCTGTTGCCGCCCAACGCGAAGCCAGCTAAGCGTGCAGATTGGCATTTGGACCCCGAACCGGCTTGGATGCAGAACATTAGACAGATTGATGGCTGCATACAGGCGCAAGTCCAGTGCATCCTGACACCACAATAAGCTCCGAGGCTTTAGCTAAAATACAACTTTGTAAAGTGTCAAGAAGTCTTTGCTATGAGCCAAAGCCTCGCTAAACTTCACGGTGACAGAACAAAAACTGTCTTTGTCGGCTATGTGTGTTAATCAAGATGTTCCACTGTCCTCAGTGCCATTCTCTGCCTCTTATTCAAAACCTTCTCCTTTATCTATTGTGTTTGTGTGTGTGTGTGTGTGGGGGGGGGGGTTAGCAGGCAGGCTTCAGCATGGTACACAGTTAAGCCCGGTCGGTTCCAGACTGTACTGTGACTGTCAGAACATTCTGCGACGATGCCAAGAGGCTGGTTCGGGTCCCTCAGGCCCAGACGGAGGGAGCGACAGAACAAAGTGCTCGGGGTGATAGGAATGCGTGTTATTTTGACACATCACATATGACTGATAACACCTTTCTGACACATTTTCCTCTTCCAGTTCCCAGTGATATTCAGCTAAATTACTGCACAACCTTTAAAGAGCATTAGATTTTGCTACTCTTTGCACATCCTATATTCACTTCGGAGAACCTGAGATCGTTTGTCCATCAACGTGCTGGAAGGTCCTGGAGGCTCGGACATTTAGAAGTGACCAGCCCGCATCCTGAGCACCAGGGCGCCCCCCTACAGCCGCGTGTGGCTCAGGAGAGGATGCAGACACTGAGACAAGGTTGCGGGATGAATGGCGGAACAGCTTGAGGCAGCGTCGCGCATTTAGAACGCGACATGCAAATAAACACAACAAGTAAAGGTGACACGTAAATAAAACACGACAAAGCATTTCTGAGCAAGTGGCATCTCCTCTGTCTGAAGTGGAGCGTCTGCACACTGCAGCTGCGTGTAGATCGAGAAGCTGACTGGGGTGGGGGGGGGGGGGGGGTCAAAGGTTCAACGAGAACATACATCAAGCCTAGGTGCCACACAGCCCCCACAGAAAAATCCAGCCCTCCACTGAGATATCGAGTTCCTCTGAGTACAGGCTGCCTCCCGGACACACATGCTGTAGCCACCCCCCCCCCCCCAAACAAAGACACAGGCAGACTGTCTTTACTGACAGCCCCCTTCCACAGACACACACCCAGCCAGCCCCCCCCCCTTTACTCATAGCATCAGTTACCTACATGCGTGCATGTTAGCGCACCGTGTGACTGACTGCCTGGAATGCATCACATGTAACATCTCAGAACTCAACTCGTCAGGCCTCCCCACCCCCCCATGTTTAAAATGCCCATTTCCAGAGTCTGTGCACTGACATAGTGCTCAGTGGAAAACGCGCCTGTGCTGACAATACGGGGGGAGAGGGGCAGAATTCATTTCACCCACAGTGGATCGGCACTCGGCAAACGGCTGCACAGACCTGCTCCGATGCCTCCCCCCGACACGTGTCACTCAGCCGGCTGAACACGGACTGCTGCCCACATACAGCAGTGATCAAATTACACAGCACGTGCCGGGAGAGAGGGTCAAGTCCCTTATAATTAATACATTACAGTTGCTGGGAATCATCTCCAGGGACCAGGACAGAAACAGACAGAGGTGAAAAGCAGCAACGCCACGCGGGAGCCTTTAAATAACCCAGCCGGGGATCGCAAATAGCCCCCTCCGTGACGGGCCGGCCGGTGCGTGCGGCAGCCGGCGAGATCAGGTGACACTTACGGCGTGGCGGGGCGCTCAAGGCCTGCTCCAGGTCCCCCAGCATGGTGAGGATCACGTCCCGGTCCAAATGAGCCGCACCCTCGTGGACGCACCCGTGCCCTTCCTCGTCCTCCGCCCAGGGGGCCGCAACTCGAGATGGGCCCTCGTCGTCGGAGCGCCCCCCGCTGCTCTCCTCGTCTGTGCCCTCCCCCACCCACTCGGCGCCGCTGACTTCACCCCGCTGACATCGCAGAGACACGGGGGCCCCCAACGGGGGCGAGGACTCGGGAGCGGACAGAACCCGGAACAGGGAGAGAGACAGCGACCGTGCCCTGGTGGCTCCACTTGCCCCCCTTAGCCCCTCCCACTCAGTACCCCCCCGTGGCAGCAGCATATCTGCGTCGGGGTCCTCGGCTCCTGGCTCGGTAGTGCCCTGCAGTGGCAGGTTGGAGAGCGAGCGCGGCTTGCGGAGGCCGGCTTCAGTGGGGACTGCTAGCGTCCGCCTCGACGGGCTCGCAGCCTGGAAGACGGAGAACTCTGCTCCCCTGCGCATCCTCGCTCCTGCTCGCGTTCACTGCTGCCGCTGCTCAGCCGCCTCTACCTGGCCGCATGCCCCCCCCCTCACATGGACGGCACTGAGGTGGGCTCACCGAGGGTCCCCCCTGAGCGATGAAAGGTGGTGACACGCTGTGCACCCAGCCCCCAGCCTATGCATGCTTCCACTGCCCCCTCTATCTGTCCATCCACACAGCTGTTTCTCTCCTTCACTCTTTCATTCCCTTCCTCAGTCACCACCTCACTCACTGCTGAGAGAATGGATAAACCTCACCCGCTCCCTCTCTGTCCAATTCTCTCTCTCTCTCTCTCTCTCTCTCTCTCAATCTGTCTCCACCCCCCCACACACCTTTCGCTCACCCCCCCTTCAGAAGAGAACCAGCCATTTAGTCTCCCTTCCTGTGAAGTAATTGTTGCTGCAGATCATTCACAAACATGGGCTGTGAGCTGCCCATCACGTCTGTGAACTACCTGAAGTGTCTCTGTGCCTCCAGTAGCATCTGTGAGCTGCCTGTAAGCATCTGTGAGTCCCTCATAGTGTTCATAAGCCTTCCGGTGACCTGTTTGTGAATCAACCGTAGCATCTATGAGTTCCCTGTAATGTCGGTGAGCTGCCCGTAGTGTCTGTAAGCCCCCCCTGCTCCCTGTAGCATCTATGAGCCGCCTGTACCATCCGTGAGTTTCCCATACTATCTGTGAGCAGCCCGCACCGTCTGTGAGTCGGCCATACTGTCTGTGAGCCTGTCATAGTGTCCTGAGCTTCCTGTTGTGTCTGTGAGCTGCCCGTATCATCTGTGAGCCTCCCATAGTGTCTGTGAGCCCCCCGCAGTGACTGTGAGCTGCCTGTAACGTCTATAAGCCCCCTGTAGTGGCTGTGATTCACCTATAGTGTGTGTGAGCCCCCTGTAACATATAGGCATGCAGCCTCCCACCAGGGGATGGCCTCCAGCATGCCCCCCAGCATAATATGCACAAGGCACCATGCAGATGGCCTGCGATTAGCCCGCAGCCTGCTTTTATCAGGGATCCCCTTATCAGGTACAGCGGCTGCAGCACCGGAGGCTCACGCTGCCATGACTGGCTCCCGCCGCAGCCCCAGAGGGAGGGGGAGGCAGGGGCTGCGGTCAGGCTGCATGTCTCAGAACAGGGCGGAGAAAGCAGCAACATCTACTGCTGCAGACAATGGTCTCCACTGACAGGAAGCCCAAGTGGGGTTCTCTTACCCACAATGCTATGGGAGCCGAGCTCGTTCGCCACCCAGAGGAGCGACTCCCAATCACACAGACACCCATGTCATGCAAACAAAGACCGCCATGATTAAAGCACTGGCCTGGTTTGGAGTTTGGACAGTAACTACCAAAAATGACCCTCATCTATGACAGTTTAGCGGCCAGTTTCCTGCTATGCTAGATCTTGAGTGTGGGTGTGTGTCATGGGAGGCTTGGGTCTTGTGCACCCGGTTCTGAAAGCGCCAATAACGGAGCTGTTGGTATGCTGTGCTCAGACCGTCAGAACAATTCCCAATTGTCAGGTCTGCACCCTTCAAAGCACGTCAGACACCTCTGAGTCCAAATCGCTCATCAAAACAAAGCCAGCAGGACCTCCCCACACAAACCCAATCTGTGACTTTGCTCCTTTGTTGGGTGAAAACACGATTTTCAGCAGGACCCACACAAGGCAAATGCTGTGTGGTGGGTGACCAACCTCCTCCCGCTGATCCCTAGATCTCTGCCACACAGCCGTTTAGGGGGGGGTTGGGGGGTTAGAGATGCTTACCCGAGATCTCCTCCAGGCACTGTTTGGCCGTCTTACTGTAGACCAGGTCTCCCTTGGTGGGGCTGAGGCAGGCATCTGGGGGCACCACAGAAGTGCAGTCATTCTCCGAGCAGGTCCTGAAATAGAAAAGCGCGGGGGGGGTTGAAATCCAGCTAGGTGCCATCACAAACATTCCCCCTCAAGAAGACCTCAGCTTGAGATCATTCATTCATTCATTCATTCATTTATTCACTCACAGGGTCACTGGCATCCAAGGTACAGGGTTACGTGATAATCTGAAAAATATGCTGTTTTAAACATCCATCCATCCATCCATCCATCCATCCATCCATCCATCCATCCATCCATCCATCCATCCATCCATCCATCCATCCATCGAAAGGCAGGGCTCACTCTTCATGATGCCAGTCCATCATGTACACAGTCACACAGTAAATGCATCTTAGAAACACCAGATTGCCTAGCCGGGGGTTCTGGCCCGTGGGATGGAACCCACCGGGTGAGGATGACCACTCCACACAGGAGGGGGGGCAGGATTCCAAGCCCTAGCCTGCAGGTGTGAGCCAGCAAGGACACAGCCCCTCAGCAAATCGGAAAGTGTGACCCGAGTCCGGCGGATATTCAAGCATCTTCTCACCGTTTGGGTCTGGGTGTGGCACCAGGCAGCACCTGGTCCAGAGCTCCTCTACAGTGTATGCGTGTGCTATACATCCACACCCATCCCACATGCGTCCCACAGTACGCAGTGCAAGAAATTGGACTTCACAGTTAATCTGCCGCCCCCAGCTGATGAAGGGGGGGCGGCTCTTTTTGGCAATGGGACACATAACAAAGAGCTGCTGAATCACCTGCCTGCACACAGACACACCTCACCATGC
>JAODJU010000001.1:12765064-12779741 GCA_026776725.1 Gnathonemus echidnorhynchus
CCCCCCCCCCCCCCCCCCCCCCCATGTTCTCCCTCTGCCTTGAGTAACACTCAGACATCTGAAATGTACGAATCTGATTTGCAGTTTAATGTAGAAGCTGTTCTGGATAAAACGCACATGATGACACGATGAGGTTCGGGTGTATAGCGTGGGGTCGCCATACTGTACACCAAGGCTGGGGGCTTTCGGACCCCGCAGCCGTGATCACACACCAAGCCTCAAGGCCTTTCGTGATACGCAGCCAGAGGAGGAGCAGGACAGAGGCGTGCTTACACAGAATGGCCCGAACATGGAAGCCATAAAAACATCTTCCTGTTATAAAAATGTGAGTCGAGATCTTGTCTGCCCACACGGGTTCCTCTCATTTTCCGTGCGGGGGGGCCCTACGGTCCCAAAGCCAAGGGTGATGCCGGCGGAGGATACTTTAGTATGAATTAGAGATTCATCTGAAAAAGGTTATTACAGGCAAACACTGCTGTCAGGGGAAGTAGACGTTTTTATAGTCAGTAATAAACAAAAAATATGAAGCAGTATTAAAAAACAATACATAAAAGTGTCAAAACAATGTAACCATGTAATGTGATGATGGGAGATTTGATTTGGTCATTTTCATGTATGTACCAACATCAGAGCACTACCTGATACTAGCCAATAATAAAGTATCAGTACATAACTTAGGCCATAATTTAAATACTGTATGTTTATTATATTTGGGATCTCAGCTGGGAGATGGCTTGCATCTAGACATTTTTGTGACCGTTTCATTTTTGAGTTAAAGATTTGTTACTCTTTGCTCCATTTTTGCTACCCTCTAGAAGTGCTGGAAATTTCTTTAAGCTAAGTCAGATCTGTCAAATAAGCACAGCAGGTATATAAAAAGTATATAGGACTGCACTTTCACGATCTGAGAATGTCATCGGCGGAATATGGGTACAGGGCATGTCCCCATCCCGTCATGTGATACCACACCAACATCTCACTGCTAACCGGGGGACAGGACAACAGCAGAGCAAAGTGGGCGACGCATCAAGGTCAGTTTCAACTTTATTGTCATTGGATGAGTTTATTGGCACATCCATCCATCCTTCCACCCAACCATCCTTCCACTATACACTATATTGCCAAAAGTATTGGGACACCCCTCCAAATCTTTGAATTCAGGTGTTCCAATCACTTCCATATATAAAATCAAGCACCTAGGCATGCAGACTGCTTCTACTTAATATTCCACGGTCAACTGTTAGTGGTATTATAACAATGTGGAAGAATTTGGGAACCACAGCAACTTAGCCATGAAGTGGTCGGCCACATACAATCACAGAGTGGAGACAACGCCTGCTGAGGTGCACAGTGTGCAGGAGTCACCAACTGTCCTCAGTCAACAGCTACAGACCTCCAAACTTTGTTTGGCCTTTAGATTTGCTCAAGAAAAGTACGTAGAGAACTTCATGGAATGGGTTTCCATGGCCGAGCAGTTGCATCCAAGCCTTACATCACCAAGTACAATGCAATGCGTCGGATGCAGAGGTGTAAAGCACGCCGCCACTGGACTCTAGAGCAGTGGAGACATGTTCTCTGGAGTGATGAATCACGCTTCTCTGTCTGGGTTTAGCAGTTGCCAGGAGAATGGTACTTGCCCGACTGCATTGTGCCAAGCGTAAAGTTGGTGGAGGGGGGATTATGGTGTGGGGTTGTTTTTCAGGGGTTGGGCTTGGCCCCTTAGTTCCAGTGAAAAGAACTCTTAATTCTGGACAATTTCATGCTCCCAACTTTGTAGGAAGAGTTTGGGGATGGCCATGACTGCACACCAGTGCACAAAGCAAGGTCCATCAGGACATGGATGAGTGAGTCTGGTGTGGAGGAACTTGACTGGCCTGCACAAAGTCCTGACCTCAAACTGATGGAACACCTTTGGGATGAATTAGAGCGGAAACTGCGAGCCAGGCCTTCTCGTTCAACACCAGTCCCTGACCTCACAAATGCTCTCCTGAAAGAATTGTCAAAAATTCCCATAAACACACTCCTAAACCTTGTGGACAGCCTTCCCAGAAGAGTTGAAGCTGTTATAGCTGCAAAGGGTGGGCCAACTCCATATGAAAGCCTATGAATTTAGAATTGGATGTCATTAAAGTTCATGTGTGTGTGTAAAAATAGGTGTCCCAATACTTTTGGCAATATAGTATATATTTATACTGTGTGTATATATGTACTGTGTGTGTGTGTGTGTGTACGATCTTTGCACCTTACTCAGGACACTGAATTTTGCAATATTTCTTATGCTAGGACAAGCTGGTACAGAAAAGGGATGGATGGAGACACACACGCACACACACACACACACACTAAAAAAAACAGACACACACACCAGGAGTTTGGTAAGGTATAAAAGTTTTTTTCAGAAAATAACCAGAACTTGGGTGTCTAAAAATGCAACCTGCCTTCTGCCTGATGAGCAGGCTGCCGTTGAAGCATCTGGTGACACCAAAGGCAGCTCATACGAAGCCTCCGGCTAATGACGGGGTGGGGGGGCTCCTCAGAGCTCGTACCCAAACAGAAGGTTTTGCCATCTGCTGCACACATCGCCGAGGTGAAGGAGCCTGACAGGTCTTTCCGGAGCAAAATGGAACGCTGCTTTTTGGACAGAGAATTAGCTGGCCGTTACGCAACCGGAGTAACTATTACAGCAGCCCTGAATCGATTAATACTGCCCACAGGCTGTGCAATGCTGCCCTCTGCTGAAAGATGCTGAAAATGACATTCAGTTTTTAATAGCTGATTTTAGCAGCTGTTAATTTTTAATTATAAATATATTGCAAAATGTTTGCTTTTTGTATATAATGTTTTTGCTGTATGCTGGAAACTATAATAAAGGACATTAATCTACAGTGATCATGTGAGTGATGTTAATCCTATCAGAAAAAACCTCACAGAACCACAGGCTCGTAAACAGGGTTAACAATCTATCGCACATGTGGCTGAAATCTCCGGGACCTGCGGTATGAATTTAGGGCTGACACGAGCTGCATGTCATTTTCCATTAGCGATTCATTATGGCGCGGCAGTTGGGACTGTGAAGGCTGCGCGAGACAGCCGCCGTGTCACACGGCTCTGAGGTCTCAACGGCAGCTTGTTTTACGGTCGAGGTTCGATGACCCTCCCCTCCAAGCCAAGGCCCAGAGACTTAACGGTGGTCTGGCTACCTGTGGCTTCAGCCACGCCCCCTTTTTGTGAGGAAAGTGAGCACAATAATCCTGCAAAAACTCCATCAAAATAGGCTGGCGTTTTGTGTCAAATAGATTGACATGTAAAATGACGACGATCAGAGTGAGGAAACGTTCCGGAGCCGGCGAGTCACCACAGCGGCACCGTGCCGAGTCCGACTCCCCTAACGCGGCCGTTCTGCGACTCCCGGCGACGCTGGGGAGCTGTGACTAACTCCTGGCCTCTCGAGGCGTGACACTGCACGGTTGCCCTACTGCAGGGACCCTCAGCCAGCACCGATGCATTCCCTGCACTAATAATCCTCTTATGCAGCAATCAAAACCTAATAGCATCTTCAAGACAAATCAGCTGGTGAGTTAATTTACTTCCCCTGGTACTGCCTGGTTATGTAGAATTGCCGTGTACTGCCTGAAGCGGGACGCCCCGATGTAAAGCGCGTGAGTAGACGGGACAGACTTACCTTGTATTCTTCTTCTGGCTGCTTGCTATCCCCGTGTGACTCGCTGGTGCTGCATATCGGGTGGCGAGACTGTGAAGAGTGCAGAGGACGGAGGACAGAGGACAGGGGAAACAAAGTTAGCAGCTTCATCGAATCTCCCGGACGGTGACATCTTAAGAGACATGCTAATGCAATGGGGGGGGGGGGGTTGCGGCTGAAATGAGTATCAAGCAAATGAAACACCGGGGAGAGAGTGAAAGAGAAGGCCTTGGGTGTGTTACTGGGGCCACATGAATAAATATGAATTTCATCACCTGTGAAAATGTGTGACAAGCATTTTCCATATAGCATTCAATACGTCTCGGCCTTGGAGATCCACCAAAATCACATCTATGTCCATGAGAGAGGTTCCAGAAAGCAAAAAACACCCCCCCCCCCCCCGCAGAAATGTAACCCGACAGGCAGATAGGAAATCCTTCAAGCTCAAGTCAGGGCTTATGGCACAGAGCTGCGTCTCGGAGCCCAGACAGCGAGCTGTGGCTTTTGGGGTGGGGTGGGGGGGGGGGGTTTGAGCGCAGGGCAGAGAGGACAGAAGGAAAACGAGAGGCGTTTTATTGAAATGAGGCTCATTCGTTATCAAAAGACGGTGAGTATGAGCCAGTGAAACCCAGGATTTACACACACAATGTCACAATGTCCCCACAATGTCAAAATAATAGGTTTTTATCACATTGTATGGGGCATTTGGTGACCACACACACACACACACACAGACCATCCATTCATGTCTATGAACAAAACCCTAATCCCAACAATGACAACCCTAACTCCCACCCAGCCCTAACCTTAACCATAAGTAACCAAACAAAAACCGTAAGGAACCAAACCAAAAAACTTTTGGCAAAAGTTTTTTGTTTGCAGTCACAGATTTTTTTCATAAAACTGAGTTTCCATGTTTTTCCAAGTGTACGTATAAGTGAACCTGCATCACATTTCTTCGGACAGCTGAACAAGAACAAACCGGTTCCCTTTGCGGCCGGCGTGCTCCAAACCGAGAACCTCCGGTGAGTAAGGCACCATGAACCCCTTTATCACCATCGGGATGTATGCAGATCGGGTGTACATTTCAGGTCTCACGTGGCTTCAGTTCCGCTCCAAACCTGCCTCTGTAGTCCCCCTCCATAATAAATCTACCGGCATGGTCAATTTGGCACAGGACATCGCATCAGTCACACTTTCACCGCGTCCGGCAGGGGTCCGCTGCATTGGCACGGAGCAGCTCTCAAAGTTTCACCTTCGGCGGTTACAGTGATGGCAAACCCTCGTTGCCATGCCAACGATCATCGCAGGACACGTGAAACTGAGGGAAAACAAGTAATATAATAGTGAGCTGGGAAGCAGACAGGAAGAGCGCACCCCAGAGGACCGAGTCAGCCTGAAGCACAGCTTCGCCCTGGCAAAATCACCACAGAAACGTCCCCATGGATGACGACGATGTGAAAGACAAAGAGGATGCCTGCCATGACACCGAGTGACACACCGGTCATGTGATCATGTGACACGGGGAGGACGAGTCAGGCTCAGAAACATGGAAGGCAGAAGAATGAAGAGTGACTGGTCTCAATGACAGATGTCTGCTTGTTTTTACTGTCGGGGGTGGGGGGTGGGCTGGGGAGGCACTGGCTGAATTAAGCTGAGTTTGGGGGGCGGGAGGTGGGGGGAGACCTGGCCTCTTGTTCGACCCGGTCGGTTCTTCATAAAACCCAGAAAGCCGCAAGCCGTGGTTTTATTTACCCTCCCCCCCCCCCCCCCCTCCTTTAAAGCTGGAGGGTGTCAAAACAAAAAGCTGAGCCCAGTGTTTAGAGACTATTAGCGTGACAGGAGCCTGGTGGAGAGAAACCACACAGCAGGGATTTGGGTCTTAACCCCCCCGAGTTCCTCAGCTACACGCAAGCATGTGGGTCGAGATCCAGAGCCAGTCAAGGCGAGCGAAGGCGCGGGGATCTCCCGGGATGGCGATAAGGGACTTGGGGGGCCAGTGGAGGCAGACCTCGATTCAAGGCTGAACGTCACCCTGTCACCTGGTAAAGCTCATCAAAACAAGGCTGGAAAAACCTCGGATCAAAGGCAAAGACTGGCCAGCGCATACAGCCAATGACAGGGCATCCAGCCAGTGGCAGTGCATCCAGCCAATGACAGTGCATCCAGCTAATGACAGCGCATACAGCCAATGACAGGGCATCCAGCCAGTGGCAGCACATATAGCCAATGACAGTGCATTCATCCAATGACAGCATATCCAGCCAATGACAGTGCACCATCATTGTAATCAAGATCACGTAGTGGATATCATTTCTTGCTCACTGCTTTTCTCAGTGTGGCTGTCATTGCTTTTAAATTACACCAATTACACCATAAATTACATGAAAGGCAGAAAGGATTAGCATGACATATTTATACTCATTTTCTCATAACAGTGTAGCATCACATGGGAGCTATAGCAAACACACCAAGCAGTGAGTCTACATCGCCTCACTTCCGTACACAGCCCTGTTTGCTAACCCACACTGGTTAACCCACACAAGCGTTATGCATTTTGGGACTCCAGTACGGCAGGACCTGAGCGCCCTGTGTTGATACGAGATACATTAAGTACACTGGTCTATGTTAGTCACATTTCCTATAAAATGAGGAAGGAAAAGAGTGATTCCTAATGATCCTCTTCTGTCGACCAACCAGCGAACTTACAACTTTGTTTTGCATGCTCCCCTAACCACTAATTAAAACCTATTCCATGTAACATACACTTCATTCTTTTTAAATTGAACTGATTTCCTGCATTACAGAATTAAGACGTTTCAGCATCTCTAACAAAGACATCATTAGCAAAAACCATGCAATTGTGAGTTGGATTGACATAAAACGTATGTCTCTAGTAATGACTCTTTGCTGTGGATGATATTACCTAACGGGTTTATTTAGGAAATCTCCGCTTTGTGTGTCACCTGCTGCTCACCCACAAGCTGAAACAACATCCTCTGAAAGATGGTCAAACAAACCAGCGCACTGGGGTCATAGAGGAGCGAAATGAGCGTCCTGCAAAACGAAAGAGAAACTAATCGGGACTGGCGCCTCTGGGAATGCTGTCACAGCAGAGGGACACTAAATGACCCTTTCTCACAGACGAGACGGCCGTCCCATCCTGATAAACGAGGCCCGACCTTCCCCTACGGTGCATCTCGCTTCGGAGCATCATCTACTTTTTCCCGCTTCATCCCCTCGCATCCAGAACATTCTGTTCATCGCACCCAGCATCTCAAAACCCAAAAGAACCATGTCCTCATGGCATCGACGACTCACAGGAATGAGTGCCAGGACGCCCAGGTCCCCGAGTAGAAACATATGTGGACCTTGAGCCAAGAGCAGGCCACAAAAGCTATGGGGGTTTGGGGGGGGGGTCTGTCAAACGGGGGCTTCCTTTACACTCAGGGCGAAACTGAGTCGTGGGAGCAGGCCGCCTGGTTCTTGTTACAGGCCTCTGTGGTTCCATTTAATGAAACGATCATGTCGGGGGCCCGTCTCCGAGCAGCACGACCTCGACCCTTCTGACCGCAGTGGGAAGGCAGATCGTTGCGTGTGAAGACACCCAACACGCAACTCTCACATCTTATTGGGAACCAAGGACGTCGCGGTCTGGATCAGAGATAGTCATCCGGTGATGAAATGTCCCAGACCCGCTGGATAGGGCCTGTAAACCCATGTCAGACCGAAAAAATGTCCGCAAGATTAGCCATCGGGCTCCATATATCAATCGTGTCATCAGACCTCCATCGTGTTATAACTACCTACACGAATCGCTACCGTAACGTGTGCGTAATGAAATCTGTATCAGCACTACTGTATCAGCACTCCAGCACGAGTGAGGAACAGAAGCTCAGGGTTTTCGCTGACGGGGGAAAATGCAAATCTCTGAATGATAAACAAGGAACTTCTGGCAAGCTATTTTAGCCAGACATCAGTAGTAACTGAACAAAAACAAAGGGAAATCAGAGATGCAAGATTAAAGTGCAAGTGTGCGTGGTTTATCTATCAAATGACATGGCGTGGCAGAGTGCCGAGTCTCCCTGAGAGTACAGATACAAATGGGAGGTGAAGAGAGAGAGAAAGAGAGAGAGAGAAGGATCTGCAATGCGAATGCTCCTGATGGACATTTTACATCGTTGGTCTAAAATTTACACCTCACTGGATGGAACCAGAAATGATTCCCACACTGTCTCTGATTCTAAAAAATGCTCATCCTGTGTTCCTCAACACACCCTGCTGTATGGGTACAGACTGGTAGAGGGGGTGCGGCTTATACCCCATATAGTCTATCCCGTATATTCTTGTCTAATTTCCACATAAGCTCTGTTGCGTCACGTATGCACTTTAGTTCTCATTAGATGTCATTCTTAAGGGTTCAGCACTGCATAAAGCATCACCCTAACATACTTATCATGGTCTGATCTCTCGGTCAGATTTCCTCTTTAGTAACTGACGTAAGGCTCAGTCTGCTTATGCATTCAGGGGGGCATCCCCAGCACCGACGAACATGTGTATTTTAAGGCTTAGAATTTTTTGTCAACTGCAGATAAATCCTGTGCAGTGTGGTGGGAAGAGGAATTGCCCAGAGGTGATTAATCCAGGAGCCGGAAAGAGTAACAGTCACCTCCTGACCAAAGTGTGCACCTGACACTGACGCACCATGAATCCACCATAGCGAGCCTGGAAGCCGTCTGTCAATGGGGGGGGCTGGGTACCTTACATCACTCACGGTCACACAAAAACACAGGTTGGCCCCCTTAACCCAAAGTCCAATCCGGTGATGATACTCAGATGGGAACAAAATTTGGCACTCTTTGGTATTCACCTCCGATCTGATCTGTCCAGATAACCTAGCAGCAATCGATTAAACCCGACGGTTAATTACATTATGTTCAGAGGACAGAGGAGAAAAGAAGAGAAGTAGGTTTTATCGTACTTCACTGTCCAGTGAACATGAAGAGGTCTCACGGGCATCGCTGAAGCCAGCGCCAGTCACCAGAGGATCGAGACGGATGCCAGTCGCTCTCACACCCTGTTTGGCTGCAGAGACCCTCAAACACTCGAATGCCGCGAGGCAGAGCCGCACCCGTGCCAGTCGGTGGGGAAGTAAACCACGGCGTGACCGGAAACGTTCCCGAGTTCCATCGGCTTCCTACGGCGCTGCATCTGACTCATGCTGGACACTAGCCGTTCATCTCGGCCAACGAGTTTAACCTGGGCCACCCGTAATCTTTAAATTCATCTTCACAATTCTTACAAAAAAATTACGTTTATATAAAATCAGTCACCATTTCACTGAATCTAACCAAAACTGGGGGGGGAGGGGGTGTCCCCCGGGATAAGAGAGCACACCACGTCACCTTCAACTCATTAGGAAGATTACGGAAGCAGTGGGAGCGCAGCACGTGCACCGTACCTAGAGGGCTCCGCAGACTGGGCGGTGAGGAGCTTCGCACAGGGAAGCCGGCTTTTCTTCTCCCTGGGCTTGGGGCTTCGCGAGACGGGAAGGTCAAGCTGCTCTCTGCGAGACATGCTGAGCCTAGTGGGAGGGCTGGGCTATTCCCACAGCCCTACACCCTGACGGGCTCCCCCCACCGCCATAGGCCATCAGTGGGCTGGCCCTGCCTCCAGTGTCCTCCCCAGCTCCTGGGCCCCGGGGTGCGGGCTCCAGCAGGTGCGGGCTATAGAAAGGCTGGCCCTGAAACTGGAACCACGACGGGGTTGGCGGGGTGGCAAGGGGGGGGGGGGGCTTTAAAAAAAGCCACTGGCTTCATCCTCTGCAAGCCCACATCGCATGCTTCACGGTCGGGGCTTCGGGCATGAATGTGGGGGTCGAGGGAGCCTTGGCAATTGTACTTGTGGCACAGGGGGACCGGCGGCCAATGGGAATTCACTGCGTGTCACGCTGGTTAGAAACATAGCATGGCTTCTGCCAGCCAGCCAACGCTAACGTGCATCAGTTTAATTCATTTTATGTTTTGTCCCGGGAGCTCGAGCCGGAATGCGATAAATCATTCAGATCTACGCCTGTGGCTCGCCGCTCCGTCAGGATGCGGATCATCCTCTCCAGCATTCCGGCAGGAACGTCAGCGGTGCTGGGTCCCCTATCAGCTCCATGGATCTCAAAGCCGCTTTCAGGACGCGGCACAATAGCCGCCTTTGTGAAGTAACGCTACCGGCAGAGGGTGTCTGAGCAGACGCCTGTTAAACCAGGAGTGAAGTTAGAGGTGCTGTCAGACTGCCCCCCCACGCCGACCCGAGTTGTCATGACGCGGGGGGCATGATGACATGCTCCGAATTCCCGTCCTGCGTCATGATGTCTGCACTGGCTGAGGTTTTGCCGGCACCTGTCGCTGCTCAGCTTTTTGGGGGGGGGGGTTGGGACAGCTGTGCCTAAACTCACCCCCCCCTCACCCCCAGCACAAACAAGCCCCAATGCAGGACAGACACGAACTCAGCTGGGACTGCTCTGCCCCCAAGGCCCCCCAGGAATGTCCCCAATGCCTGGCATGTTAGCTCCCTCCCCAACCCTGCACACTGTGTATTTAGATCATTGAACCATGTCTTTGCCCCCCAGTTTTAATTGTGCCAACAGGAGACTATGACGACGGCCTCAAACACCACGCCAAAGGCTGCTTCTCAGCCTGGGAATGAGGCCGAGGTTCACATCGCAGAAGAACGACTGCAGACGGCTGGACCTCACTGCCTCATCTTCCCATTCTGATGCATCATCTGCCTTGCTTTTATGTCGCTTTGCACCAAACCATCTGCTAAATAAATGTAACCCCGACCTGTTCCTCCCTCCTCTTTGTATGATAATATGCCTTGCCCATGTTTCAGTCAATGACATCACTTCCTGTTCCTGCCTGCCAGGGAGCCTTTGTGATCTGCATGTCACATGTTTATTCAGTTGTTCATTTGTTCACTTGTTATTGGTTTGTTGTGCCCTCCCCCCCCACCCCCAGATTCTTACAGGTCAAGGAAGGAATTCCCCCCCAAACTCATTTCCAAATCTCCAGAATCACATCATTTTTAAATGATAACATCGATAGTTCACCATTATTTACATGAAACCCTTGTAACTTCGATTGTACATCATCTACATGCATCCAAGGGCAGGGCCGCCGTGTGAGTTTAATCAAGCGATGGTGGGGCTACCTGGACTGCATGTCCGCCGCCTTGTGGTGGCCTGCTGGCACTGCGTCTGCGGCGTGATGCGTCACTGGCTGCTGCAGCTCCATCAGCGCCTGGTAGTACTGCTGCTGCTGCTGCTGCCGCTGCTTGTACCGCGAGAGGCTGAAGAACAGGCCCAGGATGGTCTTCAGATTCCCATTTCCGATCTCTGCCGGGGAGGGTGCACCAGAAGCACGTCAGTCCGGGATCCCAAGGCCCCAAACCCCCTCCTCCCCGACTCTCATCAGGTCTGTCACTCAAAGAAGCTCAACTGGGAAAATGCTCCATCATTTCACAGCCCCCCAGGTCTTGTAAAATCATGTGACTTACGTCCCTCTACCCTGCTTCCTCCACTCTCTCATCTCCATTAATACAAACACGTCAAAAATCTCAGATGTTAATGACTTCTGCAGCTGCCCACCGCTCGCTCACATCTCAAAAAATACACACTCTCTCTGTCTCCAACGCTGAGACAACGGTTTTATTTTTTTCGCTTTTAGACATGGCAGCTGTTTTCGTCTTAAATCGGTCTCATCGGATGAAGCAAATGAGCTAAAAGGAATTCAGCAAGCGACTTTTTGGCTAAAAGCAGACTCTCCCTTCCTGGGGAACCATCTAAAGCACCCCCTCGAGAAACAGCCCCCCCCCCATCAAACCTGCAGAGGTTTCAAAGGCAGCACCTTTTAAATGCTGATGCAGCAGAAAGTTAAAAAAAGGAACCCTTAACAGCCCGTGATTAAGTCTCAGCGTCCCAGCCCAGCCCGGCTACTAGTAAAGTTTGGAAAGAACATCACAGGCGTGTGACAGGCGGTGATCTCTAAGTGAGACACAGGGCCTGGATCTTGAGAACACAGGAGGCTGCCCGAACTGAAAATGGTATAAATAATGAAGGCAACAGCAGTCATTAGTATTGCCCTGTGCGTTATCATTGCCTTGCATGTTAGCATTGCCCTGCACGTTAGCATTGCCCTGCGCATTAGCATTGCCCTGCGCATTAGCATTGCCCTGCGCAAGGGTGACCAGATAATCCATGTCAACCCAGGCACCTTGAGCTAGGACAGGATTTGTAACCTACCATTTCAATTAAAAGGACCTGGATTTCACTTAAACACCGGGTTCTTGTTGCGTGCTGATTGGTCAGTCTCCTATAATCATGCATGTGTCACTAATGTTAATGTGAAACAGCTGGATGAGTCTTTCAGTCAAGGAAACAAACTAGTCAAAGCACAAGAAGAACTTAACAATTTAGCCAAGTGCAAGAGCCTTTCAGTTTTAATTAAGGTAGTTTGTAAAACCTGTAGTAGCTCAAGGTGTCCGGGATGACACAGATTATCTAGTCACCCTACCTGTGCATTAGCGTTTCCTTGTGCATTAGCATTGCCCTGCGCGTTAGCATTGCCCTGTGCATTAGCATTGCCTTGCGCATTAGCATTGCCTTGTGTATTAGCATTGCCCTGCGCGTTAGCATTGCCTAGCGTATATGAGTCCTTCATTGATTTCTTAATCAACCCTTTCATCAAAAGGGTGCTTTCATTTTATTAGCCATTTCTTACACACAGCAGGCTTTTCTTTTCATAAAGTTACCTAATATTAGCTCTAGGGGAAAAAAGTAGATTCTGTCTAAGCTTTTGATCTTCAGACATGAATGTATCCTGGCTTAATGACCCACTTAATACAGAGGTCTTTAAATAACACACTCATATAAAAATTGCCTGATAAAGCTTTTTAAAAAGGTAGTGTTTCATTTAATAATAACTTCTTTCCAGTAATCTCCCACTGAGGAGTTTTTAATTGAGGGTAAAAATATATTCAGAGCATGTATGTTATATAAACATGAATGCCGTGTAACACAGAATATATATAGTCCAAATAAGTATAAATGAAAAGGAACTTTTAGTAGCTGAATCTGTTAAATGTAACCATTCCATTTTTGTCCATGTAAGGTATCATTTCTTTTGGGTTCCATTTGACAAGAACGACATTGAGAAACTGTTCTGGAAATTTCCCACTGGCAGGAGTGCAGCCCCAATTAATCTTAGTGGGATTTAATCTCCTGTAGCTGTCGGACTTTGACTGGGCCCATGTCAGACCCCTGACCTGAGAGAACTCAAAAAAAAGGGAAAAACAGAAGTTTGTAACAGATTCCTTTGTTAAAGTGAGCTAATACTCTTGCTTTTCACATCCTCTCTCTGTAAAGCAGCTTTCATCAATAACGCAACAAGGTGCGCAATGAGAAAACATGGCCGCTTAAATCCGGACCCGTTTCAGTTCCCCTGGTGGAAACACCGACCTAATGCGATTTTCAGACCAGTGGTTCCTGAGTTACTCTTATTGACTAACTTATACTGTTTTTTTTATAAGAACTGATTGGAGAAAAATGTTTTCTTTTTACAGAGCGTAAGGATCATGATGGATTATCAAAGACCTGCCAGGTTAAAAAAAGAATTTAGAATACGACACTGCGGTCGGCACTGCAGAAATGCCCCCTTTCAGCTAAACGCAGCTCCCAGAATTCCCTCTCGTACGACAACGTGGATACTCATAAAAATAAGGCCTTCATAAAAATGGCCATTGTACAGCCATCTATGGAGATGGTGCATTGGTGATGGGACTGTTTAATACAGTGGTTCTCAATCCTGTTCCCAGCAGCCCCCCCCCGAAAATGTTTTCATTCCAACTCTACCTTAATCAGGCTTATATGGTTCATAATAGGCTAATAATGAATGTACAAGGTTGAAAGCAGAGTGGGCTGGAATGAAAACATTCTGGCGAGGGGGTGGGTGGGGGGGGGTTGACAGGAACAGGATTGAGATCTACTGGTTTAATAGCAAAGAGACAAAGTAGTATTATCCAACACACTCCTGCTCTGCCCTTAAGGAGGGCCAAAGGCCCCCATCCTCTACAGGGAGAGCATGCCCCCAGCAGAGGCCTGGTTCCCACTACACCGCAGGATGCACCTTGGCCTGGGTTCCGGGCGGTCCTAGTTACAGTATGGCTATACCCATAAAGTAACCGGAGAACGTTTCTTGAACGAGGGCATTAGTCCAAAGCAAATTAGGTACCACTTTACAATAAGGCTCCCCTTCGCCACTTGTAAATGGTAGTAACTCATTAATAAAAAGAAAACTGTTTAAAATTGTCTATTAATAATTTACAAAGTGTTACAACCTAATTCATAACCAGATTATAAACTCTTTACATGGGTAGCCTTATTGTAAAGTGGCACCCCAAATTATCCAGAAAACACTAAGGTAGCATCACCAATGCAATTGAAGTGGTTACGTGTATATAAGTAGACTAGGAGTAACACTTGGGGTATAGCAATGAATAGCAGGAATACTTTGATTTACAGAAAGCTCTTGTTTTTTAAAACTGATTACGAATACACATATTATAATATATAATTTATGTATTTCTGGGCCTCACAGCTATGGAAACAACTGCATCATGTTGGTGTATGTGCTCATTAGCCTATACTGAACTATTCTTGCCAGTAATTTTATTTTACCCCATATAATATATTAAGCTCTATCAAGATATTTCAGGCTCCAGTGAAAACCAGGAAAGAGGTAAAAATAAGCATCAGCTCGGTGCTGCGTGGGGGGGCTCACATGAACTGACTGCTCTGTCTGATGCCTCCGTATGTCTGGCAGCTCGGGGGTTAACAGCAGCCCCCTCCCCGTGATTCCCGACGCTCCCACAACAGGCTTGTTTTGCTGGAAAAAGTCTCAAAGGCTCGCGGCACATCAAACGAGCCTT
>JAODJU010000001.1:12779896-12802779 GCA_026776725.1 Gnathonemus echidnorhynchus
ACCTTCCCAAAACAACACTCAACCATCGCAGCACACAAGAAAGCCCTACCCACTATGAGTGAGTGGAAACCCAACAGGAATAGCAACATGTAAATATATATATATATATACACACACACACACACACACACATAGGTCCTATATTTCAGACCTACAAACTCTGCTTTTTCTAGGTCGCGACCTTAATCCAGGCAACTACATTGAAAACATCAAATCCCCATGTGGACAGTAAAAGGTAAAAAAAAAAAAAAAAAAACATTTTCAATAATTCATGTTCCACAATGACATGTTAGCCACAAATTAGCACAAAGCTTACACATATACCTCTAACGTCTCGCTGTCGCTTGTAAGTTAAAAGCTGCGGATGCTATGCTAAGGCTGCTCCGTGTCAGGCGGGACGGCCTCTTACCTTCGGCGGAGAGCCCCTGTATGTTCACACCTCTGGCTTCGAGGAAACTGAGGCAGGCGTCCACATTCTCGATCTGGAACAGAAGACACGCGCCCGGTGAGGACGGCCCCGGGGAGCCGGGGCGATCCACACCGACTGCCCACAAAGCAGTCACTGTTCGTCTGTGGCAGACCCCGGCGTGACCCCCGAGGCGGACATGCCCCGGCAAGGCCGAGCGACCCACCCACGCCAGAGCGTAGCCGCCCGGACACGATTGACAGCTCAAGGGAAAGAATGCAAGCTTGGCCGCCGGGGGTGAAAAGGCAGCACACACTGGAAGGTTCTATGGTCTGCCATGGGATGACGAGAGCGGCGACATGTTTGTATATGGCGCTCGTTCATTAAAGCAGTCTTTCTTGTCATGGCCGAACTGGGTCAGCAGTGAGTAACCAACCACAAACCAGCGCCCTTCACACATTTCCACACCTATTCATGCCTATTAACAGTGAGATTCACATGATCCTACATCATCTGACATTGTAACATGTTTGTTTATACGATAATCCCATAACAGGCTCATTCCATGAATCACTTCCTGTTTGCCACGCGAAGACCCTGATGAAATGGCCCTATTCCACAGAGACTTGTTTGTTTGTGGTAAAAAACAGTAGTTTTGTCATGTCTTTCAGCCAGTATGACACCACATAAATCATGCGAAGGCCTGAATCTGTCTGAGAAGAAAAAAAAAGCACAATTTATGCCCTGATGTACAGAGAAATATGTCTGGTTTGACTGTGCTGCTGGATCCAAGCAAGACCGTGATGCTGGAGGTCAGAACAAAATAAAAATGTGTGCACACTTCTTAATAAGCAGGATATGGCCCATGACGGCCAGCAGGTTCCACACACCCCAGGGAGGAGCAGGAAGAGAACCAGCAAAAGCCCCAAAATGTCAGGACCTTGTGCCCAGAAGCTAAGGATGAGCAGGTTGATACTGGAAATTTGATTATTTCGATCAGAATGTTTCATTTCGGGAATCGATTCTAACATTAAATTATGGATTTTTTTTTTTACCTGGTATTTTAAATGTTCATATTATTACACGGAGCTGAACATAAATTACCGCTGGGCAAGGCAGCCCGGAATGGGGGATAACAGGGAAGACTTTCAGGGGCCCTACATCAGTAACTAAGTAAACGGAACAAAGGATCTGTCGAAACACCCTACATTTGGTCCCCACAATGTAATATATACCTGGCCCACACACACACACACACACACCGCTTGAAATCTTTACTGGATCATTTCACAGGATTAACGCTCCTCATATTTTTTGATTTGGTAGATAAAGGACACCCACTATCTGGTAACAGCAGAACCAGAGGACATGCACAACAGAGCTGATGGTCCACAATACTATGAACGCATTTGTGTAAAACAAGCACAGATCAAATTAAAGCAGCGCCTTGGGGCAGATATGTCCCACGTTTCTGCGTATAGGTTTTAATTACACTTTTCATCTTTATGTTTTCCCTAATGGCTTTGCGGTAATTATTTCCAGCGATCTCGCGGCAGGTTTGTCATCACAAAGCGCATCTGTTCTCAATGTCGAGACATGGGGGAACACATGGCAGAGGAAGTGAGCATCTAATGGGTGACACGAGTAAACAGAGCCCGCAGATGGGGGCACAGGCTGGAGGCAAAATGGCATTTAAGGTGTTAAGATACTGTACTAGGCTGGGGCGGTGCCTGATCCTCCATACCATCATAGATATTTTCATCACTGTATGCTGTTTTCTGCTGGTATTTCCAAAATTTTCATTCATCGCCTAGACCTGAATTATCGTGGTATACCCAAAACTCTGCATTATACTATATTACCACCCAAGCTCATTAGTGACTTCTCATTACAATCCCGTTGCTTAATAGTTTGGGCAAAAGCGATGTGCTATTTGGGAAGTTGAGTCCATCACAAGTCACACATTACTCCACACTACAGGCAGATCAGATACAGCAGTTTGCATCGTGGCACATTTTTGGGCTATGGGACACCATAGAGAAATACGACATGACACAGGGAAACCATGGCAAGTCAACAGACACAGAGCAAAGGGAGGGATTTGAACCCACAACCGCAGAGTTGCAGGACCTCAGTGCTCCCCAAAGAGCCACTGGGGAAGAGCCCAACCACAGAGCGTCATTCTCCTAAATTACAAACCCACCGATGCAGTTATATGCTTTACCACCATCTGAACAAAGCGTTATTTGTCAGGTGATTCCATTTTTTACTGTCAGAACATGTTATAATTGTGTTCAGGCAAACAGCCTATGCAATTATGGGAACGATTTGGGGGACTGGATGTTTGAAGGATAAGCAGTATTTCTGCATTTTGTTTTCATTAAGAGTCATTTTGGTAACAATGTTTTTAATAGTGTGGCTTTTTTAACAGCCCTGGAAGAAACACTGATCATTCGGGACAATGCAGATTTTTGTAACAGCATCCAAGAGACATAATTAAAGGCAATTTGGAAAGGAGAATGATCCGATAAAAAGGCAATTCTGCCACATATAATGCATTTGAATTCTGTTGTAAATTTGGCTTTTTGGATAATGGATGCTGATGGGGCAACAGGCAAGAAAATTACACACACACATACATACACACACACACACACACGCACGCACGCACACACACATTTGTAATCATATCTTTGTGGGGACCATCCAGAAATTATATGGGAAAAATCCTAATCTCATACCTAACCCCTTCCCAGCCCTAACCTTAACCACAAGTAACCCAACAAAACACTGATACCTATCCAATGCACAGTACACCGAATAATGTGACTGAGCTTCCACCACTATTCATTTACATCATAAATCACAAGTTTTATTCAGGAGGTGAGTCCAGGGACTAAATGAGGTTTCAGGTGATTTTCCGATTATCCGGTTGTCTACTGCAGTGCGAATAAAAGAAACACCTAAATCAAAGTCATATTATATCAATATCATATCACAATCAGAATCTCAATGAATTCAAGCCTTCAGATATTACAAGAAACAAAACAATGTGTAACTGCAAAATAATGAAGAAATTGCATAGACATACAATCAAGTCCCTGTGACCCAGAAGGATAAGTGGGTTGGAAAATTGATGGATGGATGGATGGAAATACAAGTCAAATACAAGCATACTGTATATAAAAAAACTAAAAAACATGTAAAATCTGAGACAATGCCTGAAATATAATTACATATAAAGAGTCAAATAATTTAAAAATGTTTTTGTAATTTAATTTATGAACAGCTGTTTGGTGTGCTATATTGCAGCCATTCCAATATAAAGATTTTTGGAGAAGACTTTTAGATGGGGGAGCATATTTCACAGGAGGTGATGCAAACTCACAAATAGAAGGCAAAGAAAACATGTCTGAAGTGCACAGACAGGGATCTGAGCGAAGTGGGACATGCCTCTGCCACCTTTTACAAAAGGTGTTTACGACACGCTCGCCACGCGACGGCATATCAGGACTGTCTCCTTGATTTATGTCAAGCACCTTACTGGAGTCGGCTATCCCAGTGTGATTTGCAAAAACACCAGCGCCCAGAAGGGTGACGAATGAGGAGATGACGCCCTGTTGATGGCCCATAAATTCTTGCGGTCGCTTAAGTCTAATTAGTAACCCAATCGTTTTTATTGAGGCCATGCGTCCTTAAAACGCTTTACAGCACTAACAGGCTTTAATCACTCTTTTAGAGGCTGAGTTGACCACAACGGGCCTTTGAAGCCTGAACTCTAACAGCTTGACGGCACTCTTTCCATGTAAACCAGGAGCGGCTGAAGTTGGTGAGCGGTTCCAGGAGCAGCAGGGACCCCAGTTAACTTCCCTCGCTGCTGGTCTGGGAGCCTGACTAATCAGCCTATGGCACCCCAGCCTTTGGGTCACCACGGGTAACTGACCAGCGGGAGAAACAACACATTAGCAGCCTCCCGCTTCAGGATCATTCTAGGATTTTCCTTAATATGGGGAGGCTTAAGAGGAGCCAAATTTCATACAGAGGAGTCAAATTTATTAATAGCCAATGACATGTCTTGAATCAGTGAGTGACAGGGCAAGAGGCCCTCTGGGAACCAATAAGATTTCAGCTGCCTGCTAATTGACGAGGACCTTACACCTAGATAGCTCTACTCTAGTGGGCCCTGTGAAATTCCAAATCAATTTAAGATTGAGACGCACAAAATGTTGTAACTTCTGATCTGTTAATGTCTTGCCTGCAAACAAAGACCCCACCTGCATTAATAAATGCCATATGACGTATTCATGTTTGCGGCTAAAACGAAAATGATTACATGTTGTGTAATGGTACAGAAATGTGTGGTTATTCAATGGTTACACTTAGGCCTGTTTGTTTCCATGGTTACAGTGTCACTGCATTGACAAGTGTTCCACGGAATCACCCACAATCCCCTTCTTTACATGCATTTCTGGGCGCTGACCTTGATGGATCCTCAATGGCTTTTGCTCCAGATAAAGAACCTGTACATAGGCATTCCTCCCACCTCGTAGTGTCCCACCAAACCTCATGCTTAATTTTCACAACCTGCCATAATTTATAGGAACTTGTTATTCTTCCTATGGATTCCTGTGGATCATCGGCTGTGCTGTGTATATCCTCTGCTTATTAATTAATACTGACTCCATAATTGATCAAGCTACTGTAAGTATGTCTCACGTTGTTCTCCAAGGTTCATAACCATGAGGAACACAGATATTCATTAGGAAATATCTAGGAAAGATATAGCTTGACCGCACCGTTCATGTTATTCATCAGAAAAAGGTAGGTATTCCGTTAACAGTTATATCTATTTTATTCAGCAGAAGCATTTGTCCAAAGTGATACACGAGGCAAATAGCACATTACAAACGTCAAAACCCACAAAACAAAAGCTTATAGTAAATTAAATTTTAACACTGTATACAAATACATTTATGTAAAACAAAATGTGTGAACGATACACTTCCCATCACAGACAAGCACCTGCTGAACAAATGAAAATGAAAAACTAAAGTGAAAGCGAGTGTGTTTGGGTTCCTATATATTGCTAGTTTATGTTTCACTTCTCTGAATTTTCAAAATGTTTATGCTCTGCGGGTGTTAGAGGCGAAAACGAGAGAATGATTGTAACTGCATTCTTAGCACGTCAGAAGGTTATTCTCCAGGTTTCACGTGCTCTTGCAAAGGCTGCATGCACTCTAGCGAGCAAACTCAAGGCGCAAATAAAAATATCAATGAAGCTTCAAGACAAGAACAATTACCGAATCATCACAAACCTGATTTCCTCTTTAGGAAGTTCTTTTTATTTCCACCTCAAACGTGTTTATTTATGTGATATGTGAAGATGGCTCCTCCGGCAATCTGTTCAGACAGAAATAGCATATGAAACGGAGATCTGCAAACGCTCATCTCGCACGCCACCAAATAAAAACAGACAGCAATTTGCAGGCCTCAGGACTGCCCGGGCCTCTTAGAATTCACTCTGCGTTCCAGATCCCGTGAAATTATCCAGGATCATCGCGACCCTCGCGGCTGGCGGAGTCACTCTGACCTTAGGATTCATTTTAAGCCTGCCATTTTCCCTGTCAGACTCATACACACATAAGCCAGATGCATCAAAGCAGCTCCAGGCTAAACGGCTGGATTCGGACAGGCAGGGATGGAACCGGATGGCAGACCCCATGGTCTTTCAAGTGAGCAGTTTTCCGGTTATGGTCAAGGTGGAAGAAGAGTGTAATGGTCTCCAGCAATGCTCCATTAACCATTAACACCTAACGCTGCTGTGAATTCCAACCCTGACCCTGGAGCAGGGCACATGGAGCGGTCAGAGTAGAAAGGTGCACTAAACATGCAGTTTTATGCATCAGTGGCCTGCCTAAATGATTCCAGATTGAGTGAGAAAATGGTTTAGCGAAACCCAACGCGGAGGATAACATGTCCGACAATCAAGGTTAAAATCAAGGAGATAAAAGAAGGACAGAATGGATCAAGACTGTGAAGATAGAGAAGTCAACTTTAAAAAACGCAGAGATAGCCAGTACTGTAGGTGTGAGCAAAGCGTTTAGAGAGCAGTCTGCACAAACCCCAGCCCAACATCAGCTCAGCCAGGCTGAACACAGATAACGACTTATACATCAGTCCCTTTTTAAGCAATAGGCTCTTTCCTTATAACGACAAAACAAATGGAAATAGAGATAAGTGGAAATAGAGACCTTATGCCCCATTGGGCATAAGGTCAATGAATGCCATACCATCTGCTCTCAGGATCATGCCATAAAGATGTGAACTTCACCTCAAGGTCTTTGGTTTTAGTCCCAGGGCACTCGAATTACACCAGTAAATGAACTACCTCTATAAATAGCCAATTAAACTGCTTAAGGGGCACCAGGAGGGGCCATGCTGAGGTCTGAAGTTGGAACACTTGGAGACTTTAACCAAACTTAAATAACTACCACAGGTAGCTTGCTGGCAATATTTATTTGTAACAGCAGCACATAAAGCTGTCTGGAGGCTGATGCTGCTGTCTTTTTGTCACGCAGACCGGCAACAGATGGGGCCCAGATTATTTCCTCTGCTTCACCCGAGCGAAGCACTGCTTAATTCTACTGCGCTGGCCACGCCAGGTGGCATGATGAAGCAGCTTGCTACAAAAATATATATATAAAAAAACAAAATGTCACCCTTCCTGCCAATGGTCTGTCTTCACATGGCCTGCATTCTCTAGCCCCTTGTGTGTGAACCCCGATGCCCATAGTACTGCGATATTATGCAATAGGAGGTATTGCTTTGATCAGCCTTACAGTTCATTAATTAGCCGTTTAATAAGGCAGATTAGTTTACACGCTGGGTGCTTTAAATCCCACTCTGCCTCCCACACACCTGTCCATCAAATATCGTCAACACGAACAGCACAGCGGTTATGCATCAGTGACGAAGCTTCTGTCATAATGCATCGGGTTAATGAGGAATGTGTGGTTAGTGAGTCCCCATGCAGAAAGATTCAAGACGCGCTCACTTTTGCACCCCGCAGCATTGGGTCGTGGAACGGGACACGGATCCGGAACACTGTGTGATGCAGGTTCCGTGGGTGATTACGGGCCATGACTAATGCACCAGAGAGGGACCCGACCGAAAAGCGGAAATCTTCCTGATGCCTACCTAGCAAACATTTGAGGTAACGTGTGCAAAGACGTTTGGTAAAACCGCAAGGACCCGAATGATAAATGCGTCAAGGCACATATTTGGTAAGGATGCTGATTTGTGAAAGTGGTTCCTAAACAGGAATCAATTTTTCCATGTCAGCACCTACATCCAGGGGCACAGGAACCAGGGGGGCGGACGCTTCATTCATTCCCCCAATAAATAGACCATTGCATTTAAATTTTTAAGTTGTTTCCAGCCCCCATATCAAATGCTCTCCTACGCCCTTGCTGACATCCACGAGAGCCATTTTCTTATAAGCATCATTGTTTATCTATAAAGACTATGTATATGAATATGTTGTTTACCTTCAGCAAATTGTGTCCTTGAGACCAGTGACTAAGATCCTTCCAAAGGTTCTGAAAAATGCACCACTTACACAAACCAGCGTAAACAACAGTACAGGGAACACACAGCTCAGTTTCACTTCTGCAGGAGTTTCCACAAGGTACTTTCCCTCAGAAACACACCCAGACAAAAAGAACATCAGAACCGTGTGGCCGCATGTCCTCCACAACCTTCTGTCCTTACCTGTAACTTGGGGGGGTTCCCAGGGGGGTTGGCGACCACCAGGAAGGATCAATCACGCTGCTCGGCGCCCCCGGTACCCAGTCAAGTCAAAATCGCCGCCGTGGGCTCCGCTCACTCACATTGAAGTTTTTACCCCGAAGGCCAAGGGGTGGACCACTGCACCCCCCCCCCTCCTTCCTCATGAGCAGGTGCACAGTCATAGTGCACTGGGGTGGGGGCTGAAACAAAGCGGAAGCCCCCCCAAGGAAAAAGGGCTGGCGGCTGTGCCCAGATGCCTGTAGAGATGCTGGAGCTGCCCTTAGCGACCGGCTCGCGGTTACAGTGGGCCAGAACCACTCCATTTATACGCGCCGGGCCCCAGGCCAGGTCCAAGACCCACCTCCCTGTCCAGCCACACAAATCCCACTCGGAAAAGCCCTTCCACCCTTTGGAGGCCAAGATTAGCGGAAACTTCAAGGAGACAGCTTGGAATCAAAGACGACGAGGTGAAACTGTTTAAGCCTTTTTTAATTACAGCAGGCAAAACACCTGCGTTTAGAAGAAAATAAAAATGTCCACAAGCAGAGCAACATTAAAAGATTTGCCGATTATTCATATCAGATGAGGTGTTTGGCTTGGGGAAGTTTTGGGGGCCTTATTTCAAGGCAACAACTTGGGAGATAATCTGTTCTTGCTTACATTTCAATCAGAGCATCCCTGATGCAATTTGTCGACTAAATTACAGCAAACACGACTGACCAACTGACTTTGATTGGCCCAAAGTTTGGCTACTTGAAACAACATGTCATTAAGAAGACAGCAGTAAATATGATAAATGGGCCACTCGTGGAGGAATTCTGCTCACTCGGCACACTCACAGAAACTCAGCACACACACAGAGACTCAGTACACGCATGGAGTCTCGACACACTCAAGGAGACTCAGCACACGCATGGAGACTTGGCACACGCACGGAGACTCAGCACATGTACAGAGACTCAGCACACGGACGGAGACCCGGCACACAGATGGAGACCCGGCACAGGGACGGAGACTTGATGTTTTTGCATGCATGCACAGAGCAGCGAGGGGTCAGTCAGAGCAGCCGCTCGGGTAACACACTGTACTCACCATCTGAGAGTGATTCCTGGGGCAGCCATTGATGTCTTCCACCTTCTCATTAGCTGGAAGGGAAAAGGGGAGCCGTCTGAGTGTGGCAGGGAGGCCGTAAGGTAACCCCTCAAACCTGCAGAGCGGCCTGTCTGCCCCAGGCCCCCCTCCTCCGGGGGACGTCTGCCTGGCAGCATGATGTGTCCCCTTCCTCAGCGCAGGATTGACAACAGAGGAAGAGCACCAGTCCGCCAGACTCTCTCTGACATCAAGGGGCGTGACAGGGGGCGTTGGCCCATAACTGGGGGGGGGGGGGGGGGTTAGCAAGGACCACTTCAGGCCAGTTGAGGAACCTACATGGTAAACACAAAACACATGGTTCCATGGAGCCCTAAAGGCTCACAGTCCCATTTCTTGTGCTGCCAGGCAGTTCTCCTCAGGGAGCCTCTAGTTCAAAGTCTAGGCCAAGGCCAGCATACCAGGGAGACTCAAGGTTCCAAGGCAGGGTGCCCTGTGGCAAACCCAAGGTCCTGAGGCAGGGTGACCCGTGGCAGACCCAAGGTTCTGAGGCAAGGTGCCCCATGGCAGACCCAAGGTTCTGAGGCAAGGTGCCCCATGGCAGACCCAAGGTTCTGAGGCAAGGTGCCCCTGTCCTCACTGGGACAGGTTTCATGTTTCTGACTACATGCACATGATTCTCATGCAGACTCCAGTGTGCTGGCAACAAGCATGCATTCACGCATAATGTGCATTGAGCATGCATGCATGCAGAATGTATACGTGCAGCCATAATGTGCATTGAGCATGCATATGTGCATCGTGTGCATTGAGCATATAAGCATGTCTTTTTTTAAAAGCACGTGCATACACATGCAATGTTATCTCTCTGCCTCTCAATCTGCAGATCTGTTTCTACATGGGTGCTGGGGCACATGCGTATTATAAGTGTGTATATCCAAGCCACAAGGGCTCTCACCTATGATCTGGATGATCTCTGCCAGCAGAACCCCGTCAGCAATGTCCTGCGTCAGGTCCTTGATAAGCCGCGGGCAGCCGGACTTGGCCAGGTAGTGATTGGCCCAATCCGTGTAAATCTGGAGGGGCGAGAGAATCACATTAACAAGGCTGCTGGCTACACTGGCTAGGTGTGGAAAATACTCTGTACCTCAAGATGCTTGGGGCTCTACAGCAGTTTAACATTTCCCTACCTGCAGCATGAGTCATGTTTGTTTTGATAGCATCGTCAGGAAATAGGCACTCACTCTCAGATCATGCCAGTCCCCTCCAGACGGAAAGCATGTTAGCCAAACATAAAAATAAACACTATGTCTTAACCCGGCAGCCGCGTGACGAAAACACCTCTGAGTATTTGATGGGAAGTTCTAGTGGAAACTAAATAATTAGACAGCTATCGACCATCAGGCCAGACTGTAAAACCACGGGGAATGACATCCACATTGCAGACAAGGGGAATCGGCAGAACTTTAAAGACTAATGACGTTCAAACGAGACGTTTCTCTTGGCATGTAAAACTAATATATTCTGCATAAACAAGATTTTATTTAAGATAGAAGTAATTCAGCAAGTTTTTTGGCCAAACCTAATGATTTCCTTCTGGAGGAAACAGATCTACTGCAGGACGCTTCTCGGTCAGAGTGCCTACGGGTGATGTATGTTGACTGTTTACTCTGGTATCGCGTCCATGTGGAACGCAGTTTCATTGAACCCAGCAAGTGAAAGGATGCCGCTTATTGATGCCCACAAGCAGAAAAGAAACACATGCTGACAGAAAAACTAATAAAACTGATATGATATATATATATCTTGCACAAAGTCTGTTTACAACTTGTCACATGACTTTTAGGAAGTGGTGTGAATCAGACCTTCCCTTTCTCCCCAACTTCAGTTCGAGGCTACTGAGCCCCCATACCAGAGGGAAGGAATTCCTCAGGTGTTTAACGGCAGAGTCCCTGGCCTGGTCCGGAAACCCCATTCAAAAGCCGACCTCTCTTAACGAGCCGATTAATCCCAACAATGATTCTTTTCCCCCTTCATTTCCCACGCTGGATGAAGCAGTGGCCCCCACTGGTGCTGTGTTATCGTTCAGGCACAGTGGACCATACTCCCTCCCTCCCAGGCAGATGTTGACAATGAGACACCTACCAATGTGGTCCTGAAGGTCTGGCACTCGACATCAGAAAAAACAGAAATACTTATTAATCTGCTTAATCCCACGTTTTACTTATTACAGGGACCCCCGGCTCAGCCCTGGCCCCAGTAACTGCATTCATTCTCAATTTGGGGGGGGGGGGGGGGGGGGTTTCCGCCGCCCTTCAAAGACACCAGTGTTCAAAGGCTCATCTGTTGTGGTTTTGTTCCCCCGCAGCTTGACGAGACGGGGGCCGCCTGAGCGCCCTCCGAGACCGCAGCACCGTTAACCCCCCTGGTAAATAAACATCACGCACTGCACATGCCGCAAAAAAGGGAAGCGGCAAGAAATCAACCCCCCCAATGCCAGGGAACAGCCAAAGAGTTACTGTATTAATGGTGAATGTGTGGGACAATCAACTTCATGAGGGAGAGGTCAACTTCGGATCCTCCTGTTACTCAACCACAAGTAAAGTGTAAGGCAACCAAAAACATTCTTACATGCCGTATACAAACATCCAACTAGCATCCCGATAGCAGACAATCTATGGGAAAATAATCAGCTCTATATTTCCTTGTTTCCTGCTTTTCTGCTACAGATTCAGAGCTCAAACTTTGATTGGATTTTGTTCTTTTATACCATGCACAAGATGTTGCAGCTACACAGACGTTGGCAACACATCGAAGGACATCTAGGCATTCAGTCAAACAAATGGCACCTGGAGCTCTGCTTACTCGCCTGCCCTGTCTATCGGGGAGCGAAGTCAAGGCAGAATGATGATCCTGATGCACTTCACAGCCAAAGACAGCGAAGGATCAGAAAATACGCTTTTACGGAGCATGGCATTGCCACAGTGAAGGAAGGAGGACACTTAACCCAGGTTAAACTTCCTCATCCCCACACTTCTCAAATAGTTCCTCAGAAGAAAAGAGGAGAAAGGCTACAGTGTCATAAGAGAGACTCTCAAGCTGTCATTTTCTCAGACCCAAAACAAAAACAACAAGAAAAAGCAGGAAAAAAACCCCACAAGTCTCCCATGCCCAGTGTAATCCAAAGAGTGATTCTCACCAGACAGGAATGCTCGCTTCTGCTCTTCAGGTCAGGCGGTACACGGGCACCTTTTTCCCTCGGAGCTTTGCACATGTGCCCTGGCAGGCTGTGCGCCCGCAGCACGGAGCCTCATGCCCCTCTGTTTCAGTCCCCTCACACGCACGCGCGCGCGCGACTCTCAGCCGCGCCTCGCTCGCTGTCAACCGAGTAACGCCGAGGTTTTCGGTGCCTCGCCGTCCTGCCAGAACCTCCTCCTGACGGGATCCTTCAGAGGGGTCCCGTCAGTCACCTCCAACCCCTCCCCTGCCCCCTGGAAGAAAGAAACCCCATAAACACCTCAGAGTCTCTGGCAGCTGCTGAGCTATGAAACAGCGTGTTATACCTTCCATAGCTGGCAGACAGGTCTCTCTCTCTCTCTCTCTCTCTCTGGTTCCTCGCCACAGCAATCTGCTCTAACGCCAGCGTGACAGCGGCTTTGCAGGGTAGCGGCCGAACCGCCGCTATGCGGTGCAGGTACCGCGCACTGAGGTTCCCCACCCCCCCCTCTGCAGGGGGGTGGGAGCACGGCGAGCTCGCGGCAGCAAGAGGCGGGGGGGGGGATGCCACACAGCCGCGGCTCAACAGCATCTCCCAGGGCCAATCAGAAGTCGGCGCCGTTTTGATAAATATTAATACAGAGGACCTCCACGCGACTCGCGCCCTGTGAGAGCAGATAAGGCAGTGGAAGCATCTGGATATTAAAGTCCAGAGATAGTTTTGGAGAACATGCTGCATGCATGGGCGAATCTGAAGCTGCTCAGCGGGATTCTGAAAGGACTTCAGGTGTGTTTGGACCCCCCTGCTCTATCCAAAGAAACAGGATCACGGAAGAAAGCAAAGGCCACACGCATTATTTACTGCGACCAAGAGCCAGAATTTGGCACAAAAAGCTCAGAGATCCTGGGGATCCGGAATTCTGCCAACCCAGCAGATAACATGACTGCCCCAGGAATGTCCCTGCGGGGGTAACATGACTACGGGTGCCTTGGATCACAGGCTCCATCACAGGGACGTGAAACACCAGCCCATGCTCTTGGCCATGCCCCCACCCTGGCCACACCCACACACTGGCATCCAGTCATTTTTACAAACAGAACATATCTAATGAACCATGAACCGCTGTCACATCCATGTCAAGGATGAGAAAACAGCCATTGAAGCAGCTCAGTAACAAAGGTACAATTTACAGAAGCACCACAAGGGGGCGAGTGCACTGTCACCATAACTTTAAAGTCATTTTTGGGTGGTATGGTTGCTCAGTGTTCACCATTGTGGTCTCACACTTCCAGGTTTAGAGGGTGATTCCCTGGCTCTTTGTGTGTGAAATCTGCATATTCTCTTGTATGTTCACAAGGTTTCTACATGATACTCCTCCTACAGCCCAAAAACATCCAAAAAAAATTCTCATACTGAGTACATGAGATCCCTGGCATCCCAACTCTGCGGTTGTGCTTCACGGCTCCAGGCCCGCTGTGACCCTTTGGAAGGTTCTGGGAGATGAATGGATCCGTGAGGGAAGCCAACACCTCTGAAACGGTAACTGCACTTGAATGTTCTGCAACCTGAGCTGTCTTAGTCAGCAGAATCCTTCACAGCTCATTCCTACAGACCCCCCATGAGACCACACCCGTCTCCTAAGGTACCACTGACACTCGCTTTCATCTATATCAAAGCAAAGTGTGACTATTTTTCAACATATAATGGAAAGCAGTGAGGTGGCGAACTCTCAGGTTTATAATAAGGAGCTACCCCCTGTGGGTATGGAACAGGCAGGTCCAGGAGAAAGAGCATCCAACAGCGACTCCCCTTAATAGTCACATGGTAAACATGAAATGAACCAGAGCCAAAGAGGTCTACAGAGATGTCTTTGCAAGAATAACCTGGAAGCATTTTCCAGGGCAAATCTTTTCCTGGCTCATAACAGAGTGCAACATTTCAGTTTTTCTTTGCATTATTCTTCTCACTATTCTGCAGTTTTTGTGGAGTCGCCTGACTGGTAAACATTTGGATTTGGTGCTGCGGTACCCTTCTGTCCTCAAAACGAGTGTGTTACACTGGCAGATCGGGGGTGATGTGGGCGCAGAAAAGAATCACTTCCCAGGAAATGTTCCCCTGAACATAGCAAGTGGAGGGCCCTGATGATACAGAGATAGGCACTAAGATAAGAGAAAGAACAATAAGTACTAATAAGAAATAATAATAATAATAAGAGTAATAATAACAACAGCAATAAGTGGTGCATTGGGCAAGACAAATTTATGAAATGAGTACGTTTATGTTTTTTTAAGAAACTTTTTTTGCATACACAGGACATTCATTAAAATGTATTGCAAAAACTAAACATACTAGCTTTTCCAGCTGATTCAACTTTTTGACTCCCAAAAATGACTAAACAAAGGCTACTATAATGCATATGCCACTGCATTACAGGACAAACCAAAGGACAAACTAAAATACTACAGGACAACACAGGAGACAAAATACAGCTCTATAGGAAACCACAGGGGACAAACCATAGAACTACAGGAAAAATCATGCACAAAACCACAGAACTACAGTGAACAAAATACAGAATTACAGTAGATAATACAGTAGATAACAGGAGACAAGCAAACGGCAGTACAGGAAACCACAGGGGACAAACCACACCACAAGAGGCCACATGGGGCAAACTACAGAAATGAAGGAAACCACAGGGGACAAACCACAGAACTACAGGAGAACACGGGGGACAAACTACAGAACTACAGGAGGCCACAAGGGACAAACTACGGAACTACAGGGAACCACATGGGACAAACCACAGAACTAAAGGAGAACACGGGGGACAAACTACAGAACTACAGGAGGCCACAGGGGACAAACTACGGAACTACAGGAAACCACATGGGACAAACCACAGTACTACAGAAATCCACTGGGGACAAACCACATCACAGTAGGCTAGAGGGGACAAAATACAGCACTATGGAAGATAATGGAACAAACCACAGCACTACAGGAGACAGCGAGACAAAACGCAGTACATCATCCTCCTTCCTAAAACTAACTGATGTGCAATCAACTTCTTTTTTCTTTATAGAGTAAAAGGACATCCTACTAATATCTGGAAAACAGCAACAACCTGAGGAAAAAGCGCAGCATGAATGAGGCAGGTGCAGCGCTGCACCACTAATGGGGGAAACCCTGCTGTGATGTAAAAAGGCGGCAGTCCTCTTCCGGCTGGCCACGTCGTCGTTAGCCACAGTATCCCATGGTGATACAACCCCCCCCCGCCCCCCCCCGAATCTGCTGGACACTTGGTTATTCTGGGAACAGCCCGCACTATAATTAAGTGCTTATTCGGAAATGTATATATTTTACCCCAAAAACGGATCATAATGGTGTAATACGTAAACAGCAGACATGTAATTAACGGCCCTTGTTCCCAGCAAGCCTCGTTAGGCCTTCCCACTAAGCAGAGGGCTGGGGGCTGCGCGTAAGGGCCGGGAGATCGACAGGGGTAAGTTCTCAGCTGGCAAGAGTCCAGTTCTGAGAGGAAAAAAGGTCCGTTTTTTATAAATGTATATAAAAAAATCTGTGGTCATTTTTAAGCCCAGACCTCCCAAACTTTCTGCCCTAATGCACTGACGCGAGTTTTGCTGTCAGACCCGCATATTTCACAGCTAATTTACAAACGCCGGATCCGATCGTGAGTATGGTTGTTGGCCCCCGCTCAGCGTGAGTAAGGGGGGGGGGGGTCTGACTCAGAAGGTGTTTTGGCAGGGGAGTTCTCACTCGCTATAATTAAATGAATGTGTATTAAAACTGACCCCATTGTCACCCACTTAGAGGAGACGAGTCAGAGTGTGCAGAGAGTGAGTCACTGCCGACACTTGGCATGAGTGTTCGACGTGATCCCCGCCGCGTGGGTGACTCAGTTGGGGGGGCTTCTCATAGCTGTACGAGAAACCATGAGACATGCAAATGCAAGAAAGTTCACTGGGTCTCTCCACCCCTGAATAGATGATATCGCGAGGACATCATGCTGGCCATTTCCGGGTGTGGAAAGCCTGTTCCTTTGTGCCTGGGGGGCTTAAAGTGCATGTCCCAATTCGCCAGAAAAAATGACAAGTTTAATTTATTTAGCGGGCGCCTTCATCCAGAGTGACATGCATTTGAGAAAGCAGGGCCGGCCAGTCCCTGGAGCCATTGGGCGTTAAGGGTCCAATGCTGACATCATCCCATTCCATTAAGGACTTGTTAAGCTCTCCCAAACCCACCTCTGAGAATGTTTGCAGACCACACTGCATCACCTACCCTCACCACCCCACCCACCGACACCCCAGGTAAATGGGAGACAGACAGTCTGATGGAGCCTGAGGGCAGCACATCAGAAGGCAGCTACTGGATAAACACCCTAGAAGCACAGACAAGGCCGTCGTGCTCTGTGCCTGTCACCCAGGATCTCTGTGCTCGTCACTTGGGGTAGAAAAGAAGCATCTTCCCTCTCGCTCCCAGTTCCTGCTCTCATTCCGCTCTGTCTTATTGATTCTTCTTATGGGTAAAGGGCCGACTTTCCATAGTCACTACTAGGTCCTGTTCTGGTCATACATGGATACAGCCCTCTCCCCCTCCTCCTCTGTGACCAACACACACACATACACACAGAAACGCACAAATGCAGCACCATGCACTCGAACCCAGGACTAAGTGCATCAGCAAGCAGCTTGCTGCGTCCTTTAAAATGTCATCACTCCCCAAACACAGCTGAGACACCCCCACCCGCCACCAACCTCCCGCTTCCCAGCATTCCCGGTGAGGCACACAGACCACATCACCCAAACACTGGCACAGCCAACACAGAACAGGCCTGCGGTTAGGAAGATAAAGACGTCACACAAGACAGGAAGCCTTCAGTTTGCAAAAATCCCTCCCTTGCCTTCATTTATTTATTGTGAATCCTCTAATAAAGCAGCTTTTTTCCATACAGCTGTCTGAGCTCAGATTAATCTGCATGAATCATGCGCCTGCTGGCTTAGCAAGCTAAGGTGCTGCAAGCACTGATATCTGCTCAGCTGGATCCACAGAGAGATGCCAGTGGCCTCCACCAGAGGGCGCTATTGCACACGGCTGGCATAAGAGAAGCAGACTTGATTACAAATGAATCATTTTGAAGAGACGCTGAGTCATTCTCAGCTTTATAGACTTGAGGCCAAACTAAATGGTAAGTTATTCAAACAGACCCACTGTCAGTTCTGGAGAAGTCAAAATTTAAACTCTCTGACACATCAATCGATCCATCTTCTAACCACCTACCCAGTTCAGGGTCATGGGGCTCTAAGACATATTATTTCCTTTAGTAAACACCCCTCTCAAGGTCTCGGAGAATGTTCTGGGTCAGCAACGAAGCAGAGCCGCTGGGATTTACTGGGTCCTGCAGTTACTGACCCGTGATCACATGACCTCGCTTTGCCCCGATCAGTGTTCAGAAGATCATGCTATTCTTCCCCATTTGAGCTGCAAAGGCCATTCCTACAGCACCGGTGCCGAAACAGAAATCCCACGGGTACAGAAAGCCACACAGTTAACACAGCTAACACAGTTCTGTGTGTCTTTGTTCACCATTTAAGTCTCACTAGTCATAACATGGTGTGATACTTTAGAGCAGGGGTGGCCAATCTTATTCACAAAGGGCCGCTGTGTATGCAGGTTTTTGGAATAACCTGTAGGTCAACTGTTCAAACCCAGGTGTGAGGACTCTTCAGCAAATCAGTCCTCTAATTAGTAATCTAATTAGGGAGTTGCAGCGAAAACCCGCATACACACCGGCCCTTTGCGGATAAGATTGGCCACCCCCGCTTTAGAGTTAATAGTCAGAAATGTAGTCTTCTGATTACTGACCTTTGGGGCCAGGTGGGAAGTTACTCACAAAAGTAATCCATTACAAACAGAGGTGGAAAGTTCAGGTCCAGCAGAAAGTACAAATCCAGACCAAGGTTTTGTTTCAGCCAGCCATTTGAGTATTAAGAGTCACTGTCACAGAGCACTCAGCTGGTTGGTTGAAACAAAACCTTGGTCTGGATTAGGGCTGGGCGGGTTCACCGGTGTCAGTGCGATTGTGCGCCACGATGTTGATTTGCACTATGCCGGTAACACTGCGAGAAGTCTACAGCTTAATTATACAACAGCCTATTTATAAAAAAAATAAAGCATTTTATTTTCTTCAAAGCTTCAGTTGTAATCTGAATACTTAACCTTATATAGCATATGTAACTGCTTTATCCACTTTGTGTGATTTTTCTATTACACACTCTGACGGGGTGTCGCGATAGCAAATTAACAAATTCAGAACAAACAGATTTTGTGTAATTATACAAATACAAAATAACCTGGTTACATATATAGTAGCAAATTAAAAGGTAAAACATATTCGCTAAATCAGCATATATGTGCGCCGCCGCCTTAATCCAAGGTGCGTGGAAAAAAGGCCCAGTTAACTGCCCAGTTAACACTAGAACCGCCGTTTCCCACACTAATGAACATCAGACTCCTTTAACCGCCAAGCAAGACGTACTTCGCCTTACGCAGCCCTTTGTTTGCGCTAAAGTGCCATTAGTGTTAATAGCAGCAGCGAATCTAACACCCGCAACCAAAAAGCCGTAATATTCCTAACAGAGGGGCTGCTTAATAACAGCAGCGAATCTAACACCCGCAACCAAAAAGCCGTAATGTTCCTAACAGAGGGGCTGCTTGGTCCTGAAATCCTACAGCTGAAAAGTTCTCAGACGCAGTATGTGTTTCATAAAATGTTGGATAAATCGGCGTAGTTTATTGGTGACATCATGTTCGTCAAAGTTTACCTTATTTATCAATTGTATTATTTTTTATTCAAATCAACTCAAGTGAAGCACTTAAAAAACATACGTTTTCAGGATTGCCAACTCCCACACATCAGGCGTGACAATCGGGCTCTTAGACTCTCGCTCACGCAGGAAATCTTACGGCAAATTTATATTATTCCACTATAAACCTAAAAGTAGCTACAGCAAAAGCGTTGGGGTAGTTTGCAAACCCTACAAATTATTTACAAGACAATAAAACTCATATATATGTAAATGGGGGTGTAGACTTGTCTCAAAATGAAAATCTCATTCCAGTCAGCTGAGCAAAGTTGGCAAACCTACGTTTTATTTAAAATGAAAAGTAAAATGCACTGTTTAGGGCTAAAAATGCTTGTCATTCCGTTAGCGTTGTTACTCCTACAGTTATAAAACAAATATGAGAAAACATCACATATGTCACTTTTTGTATCCTTTCGAAATAAAACCCCATACTCAACGATAATTAAATTGTAAATTAGCAATTAAAGTGTATTTAATATATTTAAAATAATTTATATAAAGTGATAGGACATACTAATCCTCCCAAAACTTGCCAATACCGATACCGTCCAAAAACTGAAAAACCGTAGTGATAATTTTAGGTCATATTACCCACCCCTAGTTTGGATTTTTTACTTTCTGTACTTGAACTTTCCACCCCTGTCTGTAATGGATTACTTTTGTGAGTAATTTCCCCAGAACTGTGTACCAGTGGCAGTTGATACATTTACTTCTAACATTCACTTGTGAAACTCATACTAACATCAAAACAACTTTTACATTCGTATTGCAGGATATTTCATTGGAACAGAATCCAAGCCAAGGGCTACAACGGCAGCAGCCCGTCTGGGACTTCAGCTTACGCCAGTAGCTTTCAGGGTGAAAGTTCTTCTGACCGCAGTGTCTCTGTGTGGCCCAATAAAGCATGCAGTGACGTCCCGTGCTAGAATACCATCCACCTCTTCTACTCCCATGGATTGAATGCTGATCATGCCGCTATCCTGCCCCGGCAGGCACACGCAGACGCGCCGGAACTCCTTCTTCCCGAATTTCAAGGGCAAACGTGAGAGCTCCCCCCCTCCCCGCACCGTGAGCCCGCAGCAGACTCTAAGCAGGGTCGGCGCCGTGTTGACTGGGCACATTAGACGGCAGGTGGAGAGATTTGACTGGACAGCAGGAGAAATGCTCTGATGGTGGAATTAAGTGCCTGATCCAAACTGCCGAGATGTAATGCACACAGTCATGTCCTTGACATGGGCGAGAGCGGCCATGATTTCCCACAAATAAGGCAATCCCCGTCACTGATTAAATGTGACGTTCCAATGAGAGCCCAGAACTAACAGTCAGCGGGGAGAGGGGCATATGACTGCCATTGGCAAGGCTAACGGCACGCCAAGCCAACATACCCATCCATCTTCGGTGGAGACGGGACCTTTCCTCAGGCAGCAGATCGGAAGGAGAGCTGGTATTGCAGTGTAATCGTCTCAAGAGAAAAGCATGCAACGTACAGCTTCCTGCCACGTGTTTGATGTGGCCACATCGGAGATGCCAGGAGAAGGACATCCAGAGTAACATGGCTTAAGAAACCTTCATGGGCCCTAATACCTGTTCTGTAACAACCCAGGGAGTTCCAGGACCATGACGCAAACTGGAAGACCTGGGCTGTAAAATTACTTAAAGACTTATCCGCTGCCCGCAGTGCTGGCTGGAATGTGCCAAGGAGAATCGCAAACCCCCCCCCCCAAAATCAACTGGCACCTGCCTCAGGTCTTCTACTGAACAACAGCAGACGCAGGAATGTTTGACGTGTTTAACAGCGGCTAGGCAGGGCGGCGAATGGTGAGCCGTTGTGATTATACGCGATGTACCGCGTCACACTTTAGCTGATTAGCGGTAGGCCGGAGTACGGTGCTGCTGAACACGTGCGAGACCCCAAGGAACCAAATTCTCCCGGCGGCGTTCAGAGCCTCTGAGTCACCGCTGACAAAGTGCCAGCCGTCGTCTCACATAAAAGTGAAGCCCCCCCCCCCCGCCCCCACTCAGTGTTGTGGTTTCGGCAGCCATGTCATCGGTAACGAGGCCGGGGTCGCTCTGAATGCCTCTGAGTCAGCCGCAGCCCCGTGTGTCATGGCTTCCCGCTCGCCTAGCACGCACAGCCCTGTCATTTCCCCTCAGAAGCCCCCCTCCCCCTGACCTCACAGTTGCCACTTCATTTTGCCCACAATGCCGAGCACTAAACAGCAGGAAGTGATGACCAACGTGCTGTTGACTGTGTCTAGTCTCATTCTCGGCGGCGTTTAGAAACCGTAGCATCTCCTGATTTCAGAAAGGGCTTGACCTGGCTGCGGCGTGTGTTATGCATCTGGCGGTAGGTGTGGGCACACGCAGTGATATGTGTCTGGGTGACTGTGGCAGTGGACAGGTAAGTGTGTGCGCGCTCATCTTCCTCCCTTCTCTGTTCAGTAGTGTGGGACCCTGACTTCAGCTTGCCTGGGAGCACCTAGTGTACAAAGAGATTTGGATCGATGTCCGCGAGGTTGTGGGAGAAATTTCCTTTGGGAGATGCATTCTTGGGGGACTTGGGGACCGGCTCGTGTGTCACTGTTATGGGGGTGAAATGCATACAGAGCCTCCAACGGTTGGAGGTGCTGGGGGAAAGGTTTGCATTCTAGTGAGGCCCCTTTCTGTGCTTCTTTAAGATAAATGTCAGTGCGGTAGGGATTTCCGCGTTGGTCTTTGTGTTCCACGTTCCCCTCTTAGACCCTGAGCACGTTTGCCATTTGCAAATGGATACGTCAGCTAAGGGTGTGAAGAAGCCAGCAGTTGATTAAGCATTTTCCAGTGTCTGTGTACTTAATTGAGGGGGGGGGGGGAGGGGGGGGCCAGGCCAAAATCCACCACCTGGTTTTGTGATGTTAATTAAAATGTCCGACTATCTCTGACTCGTGAGAACAAGCAGTGAGGGACTTTAACAAACATTCCATGTGAAATCGCATACTTACACAGTACGTACTAAGCCTAGCACTCGACCACACTGCAGTACGTACAGTATGTATGTACGTTTCAGACTTACTTCCGTCGCCGTCTTGCATATTGCCTGACCCGGATAGTTACCAATGACATGCCACGATTTTCTACTTAAATTTGTACAGAAGTGGGGCTTCCTCCTCGATCTTGACACAAATTTCTGGCAAGCAAAATGTCCTTCCTTGCTGCTGCCGTGGCCTTGTGGGATAGCGCAGAGTCCATCGGTTGCACATTTCGGAATTTCGCAGAATGTAGTATATCAGCCGGCGACCGTTCTCCTACTGTCATGCATACTGAAGGAAAAATGACCCTGGATGTGAGTATTACGGCTGAGGAGGGGGGCCAGTCCCAAAATTTTGTTTCCCTCCTGGTGGAGATTTTCCTCTCTGCTCTCTGCTCACATTTACCTTGTTTCTCCCTAACGATGTGTCTTGCTTAGAGAAAGATTGAGCTGTGGGCTGGATCCCCGTCACAGCAGAAGGCCCCCCTC
>JAODJU010000001.1:12810448-12829071 GCA_026776725.1 Gnathonemus echidnorhynchus
ATGACATTTTGCTGCCATGGGGAATGTCTAGGCGAACCACAAACTTCTCTACACCCCTGAAAAAATGAAGGAGGCTCTCAACACCATGGTGTTCAGACCTACCTCCAGCAGACCGTCTGAGCACAGAGGGGTAGCATCCATCAGGAGGCCGGCAGCACCAGCCGGCACATTTAGCAAGGCCTGCAGAGCCCCCGCTACTCAACTAATCAGTCAAGGGCCCCCTCCTTTTCCACTGCGGCTATTTATAGAGGAAATGAGCATTACTCCTGTGGTACATCCTGACAGCACTGAAGCATTCACTTTGGTGAGCAGTCCGCACTAACACCAACTCAAAGCGCGTATGTAACACCGGGAAAGACACTATTCATTTTCATTTACTTTGCTTTGGGGGAAGGGGGGCATTTTCAGACTCTCATAATTGGGTGTCGTCAAATCAATGTCAACTCTCAGCGACTATGTAGGCAGCATTAGTCGAGAAAGTTCCATCCTCTCTCGGGCTCTACAATGACGAATATTATATTGCCACATTTTAATGGCAAGAGCTGATGTTCAGTCAGATCTCACGACATTCTCCGAGCGCTGATAAAATGAGCAGATGCGTTGATTTAAAGGTGCTGAATTATGTATGAGGTGACTACATACATTTAATGCATGGCTCTGTGCAGCATGGCAGAAGATATGAAAAGGCCATTCTCATCCCACACACGTCTTAACAGGTTCGGAGTCAGGCCCGGCCCAGCTGAGGAAGGGGCTCAGTCTGGCCATTTCCAGCTGATCCGGGTCACACAATGGCTCTCTCATTTCTGGTGACAGCTGGTCAATTCAGACGGACCCTGTGGGTCACTTACTGCCCCTACAAGACCTGAACCCACGGGCCTGAATAACAGTTTTCTGTAAAATCCTGTGAGTCACATGTGCACCATAAAGCACTGAATCTGAATGCCATTAATTATAAATGCTTAAAACTTGTACTCAAAGAGTCACATTCAATCTCTCAGCCAAAGTCATGTAAACTCAATAAATCTTGAGGTGAAGCGTAATCGGCCCCATACCAAATAAAAACAAAATGTGCATTTGTGTCCATTAATAACATCAGCAACAACACACAATCACAGTAATCATCACCTCTAACATTCCATAGTCAACTTTCATTTAGAATGTGACTCAACCTGACAAAATAGGTACCCTTATTGCATGTTAATACAGCAGGAGAGTTCATTGGAGTCCGTTGAGGGAAATCATCCAATGGACATAACTGGACCACCTGGTTAATAGTCTACTGCACTACCAGGCTATAACAAAAACTATGTACCACTCCACTGACTATGCCTGTACCAGCCACAACACATGGGGGGCAACTGCACACACTGCCCCCCAACCCCCCCCCCCCCACCCACCACTAAGGCTCATGCTCCCATAACAGGTATGCGGCCTTGGGTTAAAACCTGCCGTAAATTTTCCGCTTATCTCTAGCCCACCTCCTCATTGCCAGCAGCCCGCTCCAGTGTTTGTTTAGTTTTAAACACGGGTCCTTTCTCTCCGCTTCGGAGTCAACTCTCTGTCCTGCTTGTTCATCCGTGTATCTCTACCCGCCTGATAACCACCTGACACACTGGTTAAACATTCACCCACGCTTTTTTAAGTCACGACCCTTCTATCGTTGCGCTTTTGATCAAGAGAGAGAGGACAGACGAAACGGCTCACCTTGAGTTTGAACGTCATTGAAAGCCGTCGGCGGAGCGTCGCTTGAAGGAAGGCATACGGACGGGAAATAATAAGCAGATTAACAAACAAACGCGAGAGATGCAGCTGCCGGGGAGGAGGGTGTCCTGAGGACGGGGATCAATGACGAGATTCCTAAGGAGTGGACTTCCTGTGAGAAAGGCAGGGAAGGTCAAGTAGGGAAGGCAGCAGCAGCCAGACACGGTGCACAGGCCGCCCCTGCAGGCTGATGACCCCCGCATAGGAAATTAGTGGGAGAAAACAAGGACCCCCCCCACCCCCTCGGGTGGCCCAGTAGGCTCTCGTTAATTACATAGCTGTGAATGATGAAATGATAACCCCAAGACATGTGGGGCGACCCCTCTCTCAAACAGGCCTGTAAACCCGGAGGCATTTAGGAGAGAAGCCTTTCAGGGCAACAACAGCACTTTTGGAATAACTTCACCACCAGAGACGTACACAAAGGATTAAGCCTCGAAATTCGAACCTTGGCAGTCCGTTGATTGGGCAAGCCTGTCATCCTCTAGCCAGATTCAAAGTGCCACACCAGGGCCAAAAAGTACTCTCAGAATTGAAAGTAATTACTGGATCCCATAGATATTATACAGACAAAACATACATTACGCATCCACTGTGGCATTAGATTATTGTAGTTGTAGAGCCAAGAACTTCAACAATGGATCACATTTGAGAACATAGGCCAGAGAGCTTCAGATGGTATCGGTTGTGGTGGGAGAACCTGAAAGAGGCATCTAGCACATCTACTAGATACCTCAGATTTCAATGTGCAACTGAGGGCTGCAGTTGTTTTCCAGAGTCACTTGTAAACATCTTTGGGAGACCCAACAAATTAAAACGAAACAAATTCGAGGCAAATACACATCTTGGCACAAACTCATGCCAAACGCAATTATATCATAATGTAAACAGGTAGCACGGGATGCAACTAACAGGAACGCCCAATAGCATGGCTAATCAACAACGTCAACAACTGAAGCGCCAGCAGGGGTACTGCCAAGGCAATTTATTGACGCACTGATTTCCAGAAACTAGTCCCAGTAAACCAGAGAAGAAAAGCTTTGACATGTTATTCTATAAAAACCATGCTGAAGCTCAATAAGTTAAGCCTGCTTCCAGAGAAACGTCATCTCAAATCAATCAAGTTGGCTAAGCCCTCCCCCTCAAAACAGGCATCCCTGTTTGTGCTTCCCGCTGCCTCTTTGCCTAGCAATTTTACGAACGCTCTTATCTAAGTGCCAGGAGACACAGTTAATTGAAGGCAGGGATGGAGATAAGAATCACAATGGGTCACTGAGGCAGCACCCAGCCACATTAAAGGTCACAGACCAGTGGGCTTTGCACACCAGTCACGGCCCAACCCAAATGACTCCAACGTGGCCACGGCCAATATCTGCAAGATAACCCGTCCTGCTTCCTGAGACAAACGACCATCTCAGAGAATTTTATTATCACGAGGAAGTACTTCAGTGTATTGTGGGATCCATGGCAGGAAATAGTTTCCTATTCTGCTCAGCGGCGGGACAAAGGAAAGCACTGGAACCGACGGCTGTGGGATGATAATGAAATAGAACGGATGCTAGAACAAATTCAACAGAAAAATATCAAATATAATTCGTCAAATGGCATATTTTCATTTACTACTAAATACGCTTCAAAAACACAAGATTACTTAAGGATGGCTCTGTGGATGCACACTTGAATAATCATGAATGAAGAACCATCAGCTCCCTCCTAGCATAAAATTCAGGAAGTTCAAACCGCCTCCAGATCTTAATTCTGTTTTGTGCATCAGGATCCAGCCGGTTTTCAAAATGCGTCCACGCCCACGGCGGGAGCCGCGCGCATCTGGCTGCGGAGACCTTGAGACGCATCACACTGCAGGGAAAAGCAGACGGCCGGCGACACCCTTGGACGCAGGCCGGGTAGTGTCCTGCTACATCGCCACACGCCGGGATGCATCCCTCACTGCACACCACAGGCTGGGATTAAACCTTTGTTCTTCTCCAGCAGCAGACAGCTTGGAGCTCAAGTCCCAAGTTAGATGGATGCCCTCTTTTTCATCATCTTCCTCTTCCTCCAAGCTGTCCCGACCCACTAAGGCTTCTCGTACCACACCAGCGATGGGGAGCTTGACCGTTTCAGGAAACTTAGAGTCTTTTGGCACACAAGCCTTGGCCATCTAGCATGCCAATCATTTTCCCAGTAAGCTGCTGGGTTTATGGGGAACTTTCCCCTGCTTGGCAAAATTCCAATTTTTCATCCCAGTCCAGCCCTGCCAGGACACTAATAAGTAAGAATAAGTATGAGACACTGTATAATCTAGCTATCATATGTAAGAATACCAAGTATAGCTAATTAAGTGCATTAATTTACATTTAAACCCACTATGCATTGAGGTGTTAAAGCGGGCTCCTGCAGGGGCACCAGGTAGCACAGCTGCCTGACACCTACTGGGTCACCATCATGTAAATGTGAGACAGTCCAGCTGGAAGCTGCTGACTCATTAACATTTCTTAGAATTCCACTCGGTTGAGGCAACAGAAATGGACAGATGAAAACGTCTGTGACCGGATGTGAGGCCAGGCAGAATTTGACCTCCAGGAGCCAGCGACCATCATTATCACATCAGGGGGCCACAGGGATGAGGCCCTTAACTGAAGACACTTCTAGAACATACGGCTCCATGTAGCTTTCTTGAAACAGGAGATTGTCAGAAATCATTTAATCAATAAACCTTGGGTTTCAAATGAGCTTTCCTTAACTATAGATGCAAGGGTCAAGGTCTTAAAAACCCAGATGGGGCCACACACTTCTATCTATCTTGGCTTTGGCCTCTGTAGCTAAAATCCAGCTGTATAAATGAATTACAAAACAGTTACGCTGAAAAAAACTGAGCATGTGTATCTGACACGAAAATAAACGGAGCCTAATGGAAACAGCACGTCAGATCCAAACAGAAGGTACCCCCAGACTGGGTGAGAATATGCATCTTACAATTATTGTTTTTCATACCAAGGGTGTCAGGCTCAATCCTTCTTCAGGTTATCAGACTCTAGTAAATCCGAGGAAGATAAATGTAACTACGCACAGTCCGATAAAGTCTCAAGCCGCAGCTCAGGATCAGGGCTCCCTAAACACGTGGGGGCTTCAAATGGGGATCCCTTTCAGGGAAGTGCTGACAGATGTATTCAGCATCAGTTCCTACAGGGCTTAGGTGGCCCTAATGCGTGTGTGTTCCTATACTGGGAGAGACTGACATGGTTTTCAGGACAGACTGACCTGGGGTTTCTTCAGCAGCAGAGAATGTCAGCCAGGGAATGCTAGCCTGGGAATCCTCAGACAGGACAGAATGCTAGCCAGGGAATGCTAGACTGGGATTCCTCGAATAGGACAGAACAGTAGCCAGGGAATGCTAACCTAGGAATCCTTGGACAGGACAGAAAGCTAGCCAGGGAAGGTTAGCCTGAGAATCCTGGGACAGGACAGAACGCTAGCCATGGAATGCTAGCCTGGGAATCCTGGGACAAGACAGGACAGAATGCTACCCAGGGAATGCTAGCCTGGGAATACTAGGACAGGACAGAACGCTAGCCAGGGAAGGCTAGCCTGGGAATCCTCAGACAGAACAGAACGCTAGCCAGGGAAGGATAGCCTGGGAATCCTGAGACAGGACAGAACGCTAGCCAGGGAATGTTAGCCTGGGAATCCTTGGACAGGACAGAACGCTAGCCAGGGAAGGCTAGCCTGCTAGCATTTTGTCAATGCAAAGTGGTTTTAAATGTAAATTGATATAGTTAATTAGTTATACAAAACACTAGCCAGGGAATGCTAGCCTGGGAATCCTTGGACAGGACAAAATGCTAGTCAGGGAAGGCTAGCCAGGGAAACATTGGACAGGACAGAATACTACTCTGGGAATATCCAGTCAGGGAAACCACGGAGAGGGCAGAATGACAGCCAGGAAAGGTTAGCCTGGGAATCCTCGGCAGGTACGGAGTGCCATGGTTTCAGTGAAAGCTGTCACAAAGTGTCACGAATAGACCTTTATCTGTGTGACCATTCCGGAGTGGCACTAAAACTGAAACCTAAGATCAGAGAAAAAGATGAATGAGCTAATCATAGATCACAGGCTAATAGCTGTTTAGCACTAGTGTTCGGGTTGAAAGCAGAGGACACCACTCGCTAAAAGTGAGGAGACGTTAGCACAGTGCCAACACGGCAGCCAACTCTTTGAAGTGGAACAGGAGACCTGTCGAGAGAGAAGGCGGCCACACATGCACCCCTGCAAGTCGAGCATTTGAGTTTCAGGGATCTGGTTACACAAGCCCATCAAGGCCTGCACTGTACACAGGGTGAAATGTACTGGAAAGCAGTGGAAAAATAATACTCTGAAGTTATACAAAAGTGGGCACATAACAGCCACCGTGAGAATAACATCTGCTCTACTTCCTGCTCTGTGGTAATTGGGTTTTGCGCAAATACGAGCCCAGACATAACAGAACAAAGAACGGAAATAGACTCTGCACCTTCATTAAGTTTTTCTCTTGAACTGCCACAACTGACAACTACAGCAGAGAGAGGGAACCAGGTCTCAGTTTGCATTGAGGATTCATACCCACATCCATTAGCCTTTCAAAACAGCCAAACTCTGCAACACTGTGAAAAATTATATTTCTGGTTCATCAATGGCTAGAATTAACCCGAACATCGAGGTTGAGTGTCGAGGTCTAAGCTGTTCCGCTATCAAGGCCTGGTCTCTCACACCTGCAGACTTCTGCAGTGTAGTGTGGAGCAGAAACATAAAGGGTAGCAAAGTTCATAGGAAAGGAATCTGTAGTAAATACATGAGTCTGAAGTTATCTTCCTGGGTCCATGAGCCCTACACATTTTACTCAATGTGCTCTCCCACTAAACACAAAGCCCTGTGCTAGAAAGGCCTGTGCTGAGTTTTCTGTGCTAGAAAAGTTAGCAGGCTTGCCAGATTGGCATGAGTGAGAGTAGGGGAAGCAACAGCCTTGGTGACTTCAGAGTAAAGGGCATAGTTATGGTTTCATCATAGGTAGGGACCAAATCAACCCTGAACGCCCCGTTCCCCTAAACATATACGATACTTCATTAGTATTGGTAGGGCCCTTGTTCAGTAATGCCATTAATGTCAAGCTCTTTTCCATGGACAGTTTGTGAGAGTCAGCATGTGTGCGCATGTGTGAGCAGAGGACAGGGAGAAGGCATCGTGAATCAGGCAGGCATCTGATGAAGCAGTGGTGAAACTGCTAGTGAATCTACCACAAGCCCCAATGTTGCGTGCAGGATCAAGTTGTTCCTCCTCTGGAATGAACCTTGTGTGCAAAGAATTTGCGTCAAGCTCTCATGGTTTAATGAGAGAGTGAAATGACAAAAGAGGGCCCAGTCAGCCCGGTCCCAACATGATTAACCCATCTGGCCTGGGAATAGCCCGTCTTGCTTTTAACTCAAACCTGCAGAGGACTGTGCAATGCATGCAGGGAAATGGCAACCTTCAAAGAGGGAATCCACCAATTAATCTTCAATTGATAGCGATAATTACAGGTGAGTGGTACAATAAGGCACAGAGGCCTTAGTCCAAACATGCAAAGTTGTTATGCTCTATTGCAAATTATTACCAGGAACATAATTACACTTTGGCCCAATTCTTACGAAATACTTCTGTAAGAGATGTAAACCACAGAAATGGTTGTTTTGTAGTTCTGAAAATCACGTTGCTTTTCTGAATATCTAAGCATACAGACTTACACTGTTGGTGCCCAGTGACATTTTGAAAAGTACAGGTGAAACATGGAAACCCTGACAAGTCTGACACCACACAAACCCCCTCACCCAAAAACAGAAAACCCAGTGTCTAGAGTGAGGGCCCAGCTGAGGGAGACATCTGGTCCACAAAGAGCATGGCAAAGATACAGAGGTAAACATCCTCGCTGCAAAGGGGACAATAAGACACTTTATGCGGTCCACAATCAAGCCATAGGCCCATATCACTGCAGCTAAAACATAAGCCCTCCACCTGATTTATCCCTGCAAAGACACAGCTGTGTAAATAGGATACATCTGTTTGTTCACCGTAAAACATAAAGAGTAAGTAGGGGAAGTAGCTCTGGATATCTTCTAAACAAACAATTACTCTGTAGAAGAAATGGGTGGTGTTTTATTCACGCAAACTGACCAGGTGGAAACAATAACTGTCTGCTACAGTCTGGGTGACTAAGCTCTGCTTGGGCCAGCGACGTCTCCTGTGTCAAGAATAACTTCATAGCTATGCAGCCGGTTATTAAAGCAGTAATTAAAGCAGTAATTGAAGCATGTGCTATTTAGGTACAAAAGTAGAATTACATGGATATTCTTTTGAATTATGAAATAATAAATCCTAGCATGTAAGCACCTCCAGAATGAAAGGAGGCTCTTTGTTTCAAGGCTAGTGGCAGAAGGGAAGTGTGAGGTGCAGCATGACATGAGTATGCTGAATCGAGGGTGCCTGCACAGACCACAGCCTCCCTCAGACCTGGGAAGCAGATATAAGGTAATCTGAGCTAAATGTAAGTGAATCAAGATAAAGTCCATTTAGCCCAGACTACCTTAAATCCAACAAGTTATCCGGCTAAGCAAGAAATCCTGCTTTGTGGAACACCCCCCAGTACCATCCCACATGGAGAAGCTGCTTCCTCGGCTCTGTTTACAAGCAATTGCATCCGCTCATGTTTTCAAAGCTGGGCCCATATGGGTCTAATGTGATGCATAGCTCTGCATTATAAAATTCTTTTGCGTCGAAGATTCGAGAATGCCTTTGAGGGCCTCAATGTCAACCATGATTTGACTCGTCTTCGAGGTTAGCAATTACTGAAAGAGGCGTTGTTGGGGTGCTCTAAGGATAAAGCAAAGGGAAGAACTTCAGCAGATGACCTTTCCGTCAGCAGCCAGATGTACAGTTAAATTTAGTGTCTTAAGAAATCATAAATATAACTGGCCACCCCTTGTGTTTTACAGATGCCTGGATCCCAAACATCCTATACACCAGACAGATGGCTCAGGAGATCAAACATGTAGTCTATAAAATCCGGAGAATTCTGTGAGTGGAAGCAGGTCTTCAGTGAGTCGCTGACAAACTGGCACGTACAGATGAAAATTCCCGAAACAGACCTGGAATCATGGATTTGTAATGCTGCTTTGGAGAGGGTGGGAAGTGTTTTAGTTTTCTACAGAGTCTATAGATCTAAGTTATGACAGCACATTAAGATGTTCACAGTCATTTTGAGGATGCCTACAGCTGTCAAAAGCAAAGAAACAAAGAAAACTAGACTGGGAATACAAAAAAAAAAATGTGATAGTGATTTATTTATAACTGATTTAAAATTGAGTTTCTGGAAGAGCATTCCTGACATTTCCAGTGAGGCCTAGCACTAAGAAATACGTGCCCAGTGATATTTCTACTCAACATAACATCTGCTAACCTACTAAAGGCAAGATATAATTCCTCCTGTCAGCAACCATCAACAAACTTGTTCGCATTTTTAGGCTAATTTCTAAAATTGTTACCCTTTTCAGTGCTTATGTTTATTACATGTCGGTGTAAGCTCCCACCAAGGACTCGGTGTAACCACAGCGTAATCCTCAGATCGCATATCCAGATCATTTAATGATCACGCATGAGATTCCATCCCTTAGTATGTCGGTAATTAGCCCCTCTATTTTAAGACGCAGCCAACGAAAACATTTACTAGCAGAATGCCCGACCAGACTGGCGTAGCCACATTTACACGGGTGCAGAAATGCGCTGTCATTTTCACCAGAGTCCTCTTTTTCCATCCCTGGACGACCCTGCGGGAGCTTTTCTGGGTCCTGCCTGAACATGGGTTCGGATACGTGTCTGAAATACGTGCTTTCACACACCTTAGTTATGTCTTTCGGTATTGAGGTCCATCTACTGGTTGTCAACCAGTTGGCTCTGGAATGCCCCCCCCCCCCCAAAGTAGCACTCATACAAGATGGAAACCCTGTAATATTCCAGCTGCCAAAAAAAAGCATTTACTGCAGTTTTTGAACAAAAAAAGAAGTTCTCCACTACCAAATACACACATAAACTCCAAAGGGAGGCTATGAAGCTATGAGTTTCTGTGGACCTTTGACTAAACTGGCAGCCAATTCGAACTCCCTCTCCCATCATTAATTTCCCCGTAATATGATAAGACCAACTGGTTTATGAAGGCAAAAGATAAATGGGGAAGAACAACAGCAAAGAGATGATAGGAATCGTTTAGCCGACACGTGGGAGGGTGGTCTTTAATGAAAACATGAGTCGCATTTCTCATTCACGATCAGACACCGCTCACGGCGGTAGCACGGTTCACCGACGCTGTGTCCTCATCCTTACAGACCAGTCAAACCAAGGGTTGGCGCTGGCCGTTCCCAAGCCCCGTTACATAACCTCTGGCTATCATAAACACAGCAGCAGCAATAAAGCTAGCGAATGAAGGCAAAATTAAGCGTTCTCGACGCTTGCCAAGTGGGAAATAGAAGCCTCTCCTAAATTGGGTCAACTTACAAGATATAACAAAGTAAACAACCAGGATATAAAAATATAACAGCCCATTCGCCAGGTGCTACCATGTGAGGGAGCTTTGAATAAACACATGGGCCTCACAACTGCCACATCCCTTTGAGCAGCCCTGAAGTTCACATCACGCAAGTCCTGACTCCACCAAGAAGCAAAGTCCTGACAACCAGCCATCCCAAGTGACTCCAAGCACCCATTCTTAGGGGTTCCAAAGGAGGAGGAGTGAACAGTACATTTTGGATCAAAGAAAATGGGAGGGGGGGTCCTGTTATGACAACATTTGTCAGCAAGAAACAATGCTTCCGGTCCCCTTGCCCCATCTGCAGGCCAATTAAAACAGTCTGAGATGAAATGAGTGAAATATTAAGCTCCTTAGCTTGCCACGTCCATGCCAGTGACCCCCCCCCCTCGCAAACAGCGGTTCCCCCCCGCGAATCCGTTAAGGTTCAGAACCAGAAATCGGCACCGACAGCTGCTTCCAATAAACAGGCCATTAATTTCCTCGACCCACATCTTCCTTCAATGGAGTGCGGAGCAGCTTGCCAAGCAACACAAGCACTCAGCCCCCACCCCATGCCCCCGTATCTCTGCTTGCACTTTTACTGTCCAAGGGGGTCAGCATCTATTGATTGGTGCTCAAAGGACAGAAGACGGAGAAAAGGTCCCTCTTCTGCTGGCTGTATCTCACAGGCAGGCTGTTAAAGACATGATTTCCTGAGGCCGATACCAAACGTTGCTCCGGGCAGGACCCTAATGTCCATGCCCCAATCTGCACCCTTGAACAAGAGTTTGGATGTTCAGGTTACCAAATATAAGCACCCAAGAGCTTAAAGATTAAGTCATTCTGGTATCAATATAAATCGAAGAGCTGGTTCCAGGTGTTAATATGTCTCACACAACAGATTCCGTACAAAATCCCACAATTATTGGACAATAAACCCATGAAAGAAGTTTGTAAAACAGATACTTAAAAAGGGTCTTCAAAGAGAACTATAAAGCAGGGATTCTGTGCACGTGTGCAGCACCAAGCAGCCAGTAAATACACAGACTGCAGCTCTGGCTATTGCACAGATGGGCAGAAACGCCCCCTCATCGGCCCCCGTGGTTCCTCTGGACCTGGGACACTTTGGCTTGTGATTAGCTGGGGGAGCATGGATCAGTCCATGTTCAGGAGAAGGGAAGGGGCGTGAACGCACTTTGATGGCAAAGCGGTGACCCCCAAAGTGAGGACAGCAAAGGAGAGGTTACAACAGGCCTCCAGGGGTGGGAGAATATGGAAGGAAGATGGTAACAAGGGGAGAGGAAGCTGAGAAAGTGAATACAGACTTCATGATTGCCTGTGACAGTTATACAGCTACTGACCAGGTAACTAGGTTCAGGTTGTACATACCAATGGCAGCTTACCTGCTTTAAAAGCTGGTTCAGTACCTCATTTAATTCCATTACTTTCAGATGTTATCTAAGTAAGGTGAAGGCAACTAAATTCTAGATTAATCTCATATTATTCAATGGAACCTTTGCTTAACTTGTAAAAAAAGAGAAACAAGAACATCAGCAATGTCTTGGATTTCTATGCTGCTGGACGCAAGTCTGCGCAGTCATTTAAGACATCTGAGTGGTAAATTCTGGCCGCCGGCTCTGCTGTGGCCCCCCAGGTCCCACCCCCTCACTATGTGTGGCTGCAGCAGGAGGCAATGTTAAAGGCAGCCCACTCGCTTATGCTCCATTTCCCACGACCGGCCAGATCAAGTCAGCCGGCGGATCCCCAGAGAGAATGGACGGGGGGTCTGTTGATGACATGGCTTAAGGCCCTGGAGTGATGACACCTCCCCTCTCTGAGATGAGGTCCGCTCTGATTAACCTCAGCCATCAGGTGCCGGGACCCTGGGGAAGAGTGTGCTGCACATTATCAGGCAGGAAAACCTGGATGGTTCACCAAATCACCCCCCCCCCCCGCTCCTGGCACCTGTCCTTAGCTCTGCTGCCTCCTAACAAGGCCTTGTGTTGTGGTCACCATGCCCTCTCCCAATGTTATTAGACAGGAAGTGAGTCTGGCCAGCAGACACCTGGATCCGGGAGAAGCTCACAGCTGGGGGGTCACTGGGAGGGGGGGAATGCGGCCACACAGCCAGGTGCTGGGCCACCCCCGCCTGGCCCGTCTTAGAGAGAGAGAGACTAGAAAGGGATTGGGGGGGGGGGGGTGAGCAAGAGATGGCCGTGAGAAGGCAGGAAGCAGAGGAGGAGGGAGAGAGGTCAGAGAGGTGAAGATAGAAAGGGAGGATAAGGAAAGCAAGCAGGATGAGAAGAAAGACACTCAGTACGTTAACATGCACAGCTAAGTCGAGATACAGTTATAGCTGGACTACGCTATTTAATCGGACTACTGTCCTTGTCCCAATATACATGCATGGGAGGGGAATCGATTTATTGACCAAAGTATGTCTGACTCCGCTATGGTAGGTGGTGATACGGCTCCATTCAGCTTGTTAGCATTGGGCTTTTTCCAGCTGACCTATTACGTCACAGACGTAAAAAAAAAAAAAATAATAATAACAATGGATGCGTGGACAAATGAAGTGACACAAGCTTTAATTGCAATCTGGTCGGAAGAACAGATACAACAAGACCAGGATAGCATAACAAGAAATGAAGTATTTTACATAATATACTATGTCAGCTCGGTACTGGAAATTTTTCAAATATTGCAATGTGATTTTGTTGTAATAAACATTGGGGTATTTATGAAACAAAAAAAGGAGTTCAACATAAATTTGTCATGAACCCGTCTAGGACTGATTTAAACAGCAAGGATGAAAATGATTGTCTCCGAGAGCGCATGCAGCGCTCATGAAGAAGCAGTGGAGGTGAACTGATTTTAAGCATATACTAGATAATCTTGAAAAGGAATAATCATTAAAAAGACAGGCACAGAGACACAGAGACACACGCACACACAGGCACAGAGACACACGCACACACAGGCACAGAGGCACACGCACAGACACACACACACAGGCACAGAGACACACGCACACACAGGCACAGAGACACACGCACAGACACACGCACGCACAGACACAGAGACACACACAGGCACAGAGGCACACGCACAGACACACTCACACCCAGGCACAGAGACACACGCACACACAGGCACAGAGACACACGCACAGACACACACAGGCACAGAGACACACGCACAGACACACGCACACACAGGCACAGAGACACACGCACAGACACACACAGGCACAGAGGCACACGCACAGACACACGCGCACAGAGGCACAGAGACACACGCGCACAGAGGCACAGAGACACACGCACACACAGGCACAGACACAGACACAGACACGCACGCATACAAACACAAAGAGACAGACACACAGACAGACAGACACGCACACACACACAGAGTGAGTGTACCTGTTATGCCCCACATTTCAGTGAAATGGCCTTCTCAAGCAGGGCACATTAATCCGTTTATTACCCACAATCCCCTGCTAACCACACGGGTGACATTAAGGTCAGTGTTGGGGGAAACACCGAATTTCAGCCAAGCTATTAGCGTCGCCCTACAGACAAACATAACGGCTAATTGGACAACTTATCCATACTTATTTTTCCGGACTTGTTTACATGTGCTCGGAGGTCTTGCGCATGCTATAATTGTCCCTCTGGCACAAACAGGATATTGAGAAAGGCTTTGCCTGACACAGAGGCCTGATTTTGGGCCCCGTATCCTTCTTGCTGTTAACAGAAGTCTGACTCAGCATCTTGGCTCAGCGAACCTGGCTGCCAAAGCCTCTCTGTGGTGTCACATTTCTGAGCTCTGTAATGAGCGTAGGTTCACAGCCAGCATTGGAAAAGGCTACAGGAGACCCCCCTCTTCCAGACATAAGAGAAAAAGACAGAGAGATGGAGACAGGGTCTAATGGGAGGGGTCAACACTTGGTTGGGGGAGGAGCTTAGCCTGTACCCACAGGCTACCGTGTCTCCAGACCCAACATCTAAATTGCTATCAGGAAGGACAGCTGTGAGGGTGATGTGTGCCCGTGATTGGAAGGTCACCGGTTTGCTGGCAGACTAATAACACCACTGGGCCCCTGAGTGAGGTTCTTATCTCCCAAATGGATGTGTGCTGACTCTACACTGTGACCAAGGACATATATAAGATAGGCCATTGATACCCTGGCAGATTCAGAGGCCCAGCACTTTACAGGGGCCACAGTAGGGGCATGGATACCCTGGCAGATTCAGGGGCCCGGCACTTTACAGGGGCCACAGTAGGGGCATGGATACCCTGGCAGATTCAGGGGCCCGGCACTTTACAGGGGCCACAGTAGGGGCATGGATACCCTGGCAGATTCAGGGGCCCGGCACCTTTCCTCACCTCTGCAGATTAGCCATCAGGTTTACCACGTTCACCTTCCCAGAATTCCCTGGGGCCATCCCCTAAACTCGGGGAAGCTCATTGACTCCCAGCCCCTGACAGCTCAGGAAAGAGATGCACAATTCAAAGAGGGAACTGTTTTTTTACAGGCCAAGCACAGATCGGAATCTTCTTAGATGTTTCTGGAAGGGCCTTGTGACCGTAACAAGGCTGTAAATGCAGCAGAAGCTGATAGGTGAGTGACGATGGGTAAAGCAGCTAAATGTATGATTGGTAAAGATCTCAGCTTGGAGCTACTGGGATGCTAGTAGATACTGTTGTGCTAAACCAGCCATACAGAGCTGAGATCCCACCCCCAGCCCCACCGAGGAGGTGGGGGGGTGGCTTCTGAAAAAGCCCGTCAGCCTGAAAAACCAGTTTGGATCGCATTCATAAAGCCCCCGTGAAGTCACGGGGCAGCCCCCCGCCCCCCGGTGTACACCTTGACACCGGCCCCCCAGAGAGGCGTGCGTGCCATGATGCTTTGCTTTGCCCGAAGCGCGAGAGCGATTCCCAGCACAGACACAGACACACACTGCTGAGCTGATCCACCAGGCGGCCTCCCGTCCGCCGCTCTTAAACCGCTGCGCCTCGTAAGCAAATCGCACTCAGCACTTTAAGAAACCGCACCGAGAAAAAAAAAAAAAAAAAACGGACGCCGCTGACACGGTGAAACACAACCGCCACGCCGGCACCAGTGTCGTCCCGTGCTGAGCAGAGGCCCCGCCCCCCGGAACCCGGGCCAGACCTCTGCCAGGGCCTTGTGTCATATTTTCAGATCTAAAAAACATTTTTGGCAATGGGGAAGGGGGGGGGCAGTGATCAGTATGGCGTCTTTCCCCCAGACATGTAAACGCACCATGACCTCGTCGAGCTGGGCGACTCCCACTTGTGGCCATGCTGGCACACTGCACCTTAACTGGGTCACATGATGGACCAGCAGCTAAGGGCCATGAAACCATTCCCTGGACCCGATTCCCATTACAATTTCTTCCACTGGACCAGGGGTAGGCAATCTTATCCAGAAAGGGCTGCTGTGTATCCAGGTTTTTGCTGCAACCCCCTAATTACATTACTAATTAGAGAACTGATTGGCAGAAGAGTCCTCGTTCTTGGGTTTAAACAGCTGACCTAAAGGTTTTCCCCAAACCCTGCATACACACTGGCCCACTGCAGATAGGATTCCCTGCCAGTGCACTAGACCAACAGAATGCTGAACTCTGGTCATTGAACCCATTCACTGCCAATCCATATCCTGGTCATTATATGTATTGGTCTCTGATTTGCACATTGTTCCTAACTGCTACACACCATTTCCTGCATACTTCATTTTTCACTATTACCAAATGTATTTATTTGCACTATTTCATCACTGCTGTTGGTTTTCACTCACCTGTACCTTAGCAAGGATCAAGTTAACTGACAAATATGTGATTAGATTTGATTTGACGTGGTAGAGTACATCTGGACCAAACTATGGCCCTGTGTGTCTTTACGAGACTTACAGCTTCCTTTTCCCCGAAAGAGCGTTATTAAGTTTATTATTATTAAGTTACTGTGGAAACCCACAATGCCGTCTCTCCTGTTTGTTTGGAATCACAGTTGCCCTGTTTACTGAAGTCACATGGTACGCACTGCATAAACATAACCAGACCTCTCCCACTGCGTTTCATCGTTCATTAATTTCCAGCCCTTAACAGCATGTCGCGTGTTTAATATCACCAGTTAGGATTCTGTCATCCTTTGTTTTCTTTTTTTTTTTCTGACAGAAGCCATGACAGCCGCCCCACAGACCTTCATAACGTGCCTGTAACAAACTGGTGGTTCTAGTGTTTAAAACACCATAAAGTGAGTGTACACAAGCATTCACACAAGTAAATATTTTGCTCCGTCCCCCAGGTTTGCTCAACTGGGTTGCCTTTTGTTGAGGATAAACAGAGTGAAGAACTACTGAGTTGTCAAGTTCAGGAACGGGCTGGAACAAGCAAGGTTCTGACGGGAGTCTGTGCCCGAGTCTGAGGCAGTACGAATACCAGTGTTTGCCAAGCTTATCATGCCTGTCGCGGTCAGGAAGGGGTTAACGATTACACGCCTCTCCCCTCAGTGATGTCCGCTAGTCCCCGGCGGCTTTGATATCACAAAAGAACCCCAGACCCCTGCCAAGAGCGGTTATCGTTTCAGGAAAGGTCACGGACTCTTCCGGAAGCTGACGGCTGGAAGCCTGTTTGTTTGTCAGGTACAAAAAATAAATAAATAAATAAATAACGGCATCCTGTGTAACTGTAACTTTTTGGCGGGTCTTTTTTGAAACGCCGGCTGCCTCCTCTGTTCTATGGCCAGCTACGCCCCCCCCCCCCCCAGCCCCAGCCCCAGCCCCAGCCCCAGCCCCATGCTGTCATTCTCGTGAATATTCGGGGCGACGCAGATGTTTGCCATGTTAAGGCAGTTCGCCAACTGGGATTTCTCAATCACACACCTCGCAACACGAATCCACTGCTTGGGAGAACGGGACAGACAGCAGATTAATTCCGGTCGATCTGATATGTCATTCCCAACTCGCTGTAGAAAGCGAAAGTGAATCCTGACTAGTGCAAATCTCAGCTGAGCTTCAGCGCACGCTGTAACACACACACACACGTTCCACCTCACCGCCACCCCGACAGTGCAGTGCACCAGACACCAAAATGCTCTATGTCTTTTACTAAAATCATTACAATATCTATATTAGCTTTGGAAATCTAGCAGGAGTGATGCTCTAGATACCGAAGCAGAGAAAACCAGAACTGCCAAACTGACCTGGACACCTGTTACTTTTAACTGCATCTCTACTAGTAAAACTCCCCAAAATAACTACACTGACCCTTTCTGAAGTAAGCAGAGGATAAGAAATGAGAGGACCAGCTTCCCAACCTGACAACTGATAGTGATTTCCACCTATCAGCTGTCAGAGATCCACACACACACACACACACACACATGCTCATTGGGAATGACCCCACTGACCTTGCGGTCCTGCAACTCCTTGCTGCAGTCTGAGACAGCCTTCCGCTGGCGATACCCATATGCGGATGCGATTGACAGCTGACAGGAGAAAGCGGCCGGGTCGCCATCCCTCGAATCTGAGCCCCTGGGCAGGTAGCCCCTTGTCGCCATGGGGGCGCGGTCCAGGCTGGACATGGGCTTGGAGCCCACCTCCGACTGCCTAAGCTTAGAGGCCACCCCAACCACCGGCATGGTCTGAGCGGGAAAAGGCAGGATTCAAAACAGAGACCCGGAGGAGGAGACGCAAGATTAAAAAAATAAAAATGTTCTTAAAAACGAAGCAGTAAGCTTGTGCTCCAGTGCCACACTGGCTGGGAGAGAGGACAGCAAGCGTCTCCGGACGCCAGGGAGACGAGAGAGAAAAGAAAGATGAAAAAAAGAAAAAGCAAAGTTAATTTTAAAAAACACTGCCGGCTGTATGGGGCTGAAGCCTCTTCAGCAGAACGGCAGTGGTCATCCACGGAGGGCGGCGTGGAGAGACTAAGGCGTCCTCACTGATACTATCCCCCTCCCTTCCTCCCTCCTGCCCGCCTGCTCTGACAGAGCTCCGCGGCACAAAACCAAACAGTCATCGGGGGCGTGACCTCCCGGCGGCGGGGGGCGGGGGCCGAGGGGGTGTTTCTGCTCTGCGCGCTGCCTGAGAGCCCTGGCGCTGTGGCGAGCGTGCATCCACTCTCCCGGAGAACATTCCGGAGCAGACGTCCCGGGGGCGGCTCTGGGAAACAGGGCACGGCTCCAACTGTCAAAACTGCCCCCCCCCCATACAGCTCTGTCTGGAAACAGACACCTCGTCCTGGCTGGCTCTTAGAGCAAGAAAGGTGG
>JAODJU010000001.1:12829171-12845550 GCA_026776725.1 Gnathonemus echidnorhynchus
GGAAGGGGGCGGAGGGGGGGCTCATTGGCCAAAACAAACAGCTGCTGGAGCAGCTTTCATGCCGGAAGTAAGAGTTTGTCCCAAGCCTGGTTCCTCACAGCCAACAGTTTCTGCATTGAGAAACCATGCCGCCCCCCCCAAAGCGAGCAGCCTGACCGCATACAGGGTCTCCGTGTCTCCAGGGGTGCTTGCGAGTGGAGAGGACCACCTGACAGGGTACAGAACCACATTAAAAAAGCTTATATACGCTAATCAGCGACCATTCTTTCAGTGTGCCGGAATCTTCCCCGTCGTCCCCCAAACACCTAGAACCTACTCCTGGGCAAAACTCTGAGGAGCCACATGTTTCAGAAGAAAAAAGCACAACCCTGCATATACTTAGAGTAATTAACTTGACAAAAATATGCCACACAACTGGACGTTATTTTTTTTTTTTTTACAGTTTGTAGCCTGGTGTGGAACATGAAAGAGACGTTTTATATGGAAAAGCTTACATCTGGTTTGCTTTAAGGCCTCGATACGAGTCAGGGAGGATTACTAAGCCACACCAAACCGGAACTTTTTAACATCGTATAATCTGGTGACAGAAGAACTCAACACGGGCCAGTTTCACGGCCTGATCAGAACCAGGCCCAGGTAGCTGCCTGCTTCCCGTGCCCATGAGGGCAAGACTTCAACTCAGCTCTCGGGTCGATCCTCGGCTCGTGTTTCGCTGGTGTTTTCACCTGAGCTTGGCTGCCTTGGTAGGTGGTTGAGCCTAATTCAGTCCTTAAAATCCTTTCTCTCAAGAAAAACACAGTGTAACGGACAGAAAGAGAGAGAGAGAGCAGGGAAAAGGAGCAGCATTCACTAGGGATCCGACTGAAGGTCCAAATCCCAGGTACTACACGCTCAAATGTCCCATTCCTCTCGTGCCCCTCTTTCAGTATTACCTGACCTATTTGAATAACAATGCAGCAGAGACAGCATGCTCCGCTCTAAAGATCAAAGGGAGCCTCTTCCCACCGCCAGCATCTCCAGGAAAGTGTGAAATCATGCCGCTCTAAAGATAACCGTCAGTTGGGGAGAGTCTTCTATCAAGCATGCGACTGTACAGGTCACAAATACACTGACTGCTGTGCTGTCTCAGAGTGCATATCATAGAGCTTTGGTGCACCAAGAGCAAAGGCGGCCAGAAACGGAATAATTGACCTGTTTAAACCCAGTGAAATGCTTTGGGTTCTGCTTCATCCTGAGTGATGACATGTAGCTGGGAAAAGGCTGAGCAGAACATTGATTCGTCATAGTTTGAGACGTGGCCGAGCACTGAACCTGCTGTCAGCGGCATGCTGGGAAACCTCGAAGACCAGTGGGGTTGCTGGCTAATGAAAACCTGACTCCTAGCTACTCAAGAGTCAGCACCAGCCATCTCAACCCCCCCCCCCACTACATCCACTGAGCTAATCACTGCCCTAAATGAAGGGTTCTCCCACTCATCTTCAGCTAAGCATGAGGAGTTTAAGTTGGTCCCAGATTAGTGCCCTGACCCCGGTCTCTGCAACTATCAGGCAGGGCAGGTGTGTGGCTGAGTTGGGTATGATGCTGTACCTGTGACCGGAAGGCTGCCAGTTCAAATCCCATGTTTCACAGTTTTCGCTTTGGATAAAAACGTCTGCTAAATGAATGTAAACATGCAGCCCCGACTCCACACTTCATCCGTTCTAAAAGTTTATTCGCACACATTAAGCTATTAACAAAACCAGCACGTGCCACACCGGGACTGTTTCAAAAGGGGGCACCAAACTGTTAGGGAGATGTGAAATGCCAGATAATATGGTGAGCATGGCTGCAAGATCAGGGGCGACGAACCTGATCCATGGAAGTGCAGGTCTTTGGGATGGCCTCTCAATCAGCCAATCACAGTGTATCCCCAGGACTGGAGTTAAGAACCTGTTTTATTATTGGCTGATTGAGAGGTCATCCCAAAAACCTGCTCCCACACTGGCCCTCCATGGAACAGGTTCCCCAGCCCTGCTGTAGATGGACAGTGACCTATAACACAGGGAGTGGGGGGGGGGATCACCCCACCTTCACAATGAAAACAACCTGCTGGAGGCACAGATAAGGCAGAGTCGGTCCCTGAAGGGCGCCATGTCAAAACAAACCTGCTAAGGGCAGGGGGGACAGTACAACTCGTCCCACCCAGAATGACAACGTTATCTCTGCCGGGCTCGACATACTTGATGGAAAACACAACACCCCCCCCGCCTGTACAGGGCCGTGACGGCCGCCTACATGCCAGTCATCCTCTGACACGTGGCAAACTGCAGCGTCAACAGCGGAAAAAGTCGGGCTGCGGAAGGTTCCGGGTCCCCCGAACACGCAGGCCTCATCAGAGCTGTTTTGCTACAATTTCCGAAAACAGGTATAAAACTGAAATCTCGAAAACTCGGTGGCATTTACATTTCGATTTAATACCTATATAAATTATAGCTGTCACATCCTGATCCTATATTCAGCATTGGAAACAGAAGCAGAATACATCCTGTTATTTGTCCTGAATCCTGAATATTAGTTTTCCTGTTAGCAGACGTAACACAGTGATGTACCAACTCATTCAATGCTGTCGATCCCGCTCTCCCCACACGGACTACATTAACCTGTCCACTGAAGGCGCCACCGCTCCCTATGGGCTGAGCAGTGAGGCCGCGAAAATATTTACACAGCAAACCACAGGGGGGGATGTTCAAAGCGACCCGTCGCTCCGCGCTCAAAGCTAGCGTTAAACTGCGAGATTTACAACGGTCATATTCTGCCCTTCAACGTTCGCTAAGGTCGTTGCCCCCCTCCCCAGCCATTAGTCCTTGTTACTGGATGGAGCTTCCGTCGATACTGGGACTGGGAATGCACAGCTGGTTCTGGTAATATTCGAATGGAGGGGTCCAGACCTCCGCTTCCAGGATGACAGACCTGCGCCTGCTGCACATTGGCATGAATGGCTGTCCAGTGGTGACAGAAGGTGTCATAATACAGTTTGGGCATGAAGCTGGATCAGAACCGGACCTCAGAACCACAAACATGACAGACAGGCAGAGCAGTTCTCCCTGGTTCTCCCTGTACTGTGCAGGGAGGGCTGCCCTGTCTGTACACATCAGACAGAACCCTTTAAGCAAGACCTACAGGAGGCCCACAGGAATTCACAATCCATTTAACACTCAGATGGTGCATTACCCTACATGACAACTAGGGGGCACTCTTTAGCAGAATACAGAAGAGGCATTTCCCTGGAAAGCAGTGAAATTTGCGCTTTAATAATCAGGTACTGAACCATAGCTAATTCTGGGCACAATCCATCAAGCTGCATGCTCGTATGTTTGGTGGAAGGGCCCTGGTACCAACCCTTCTGCTGCCAGCAGCTGCGTCTCGCAAACACTGTCCAGATGCGCTTCATCATACCCTTAGAGGGCCCAAGCACTCCCTCAAGACCATACACAGCAGCACCAGGCGAGTTGCTGAAAAAATCTCCCATTATAGTAATGAAGAAGTGCTGAGGGTATGTTGAGCAGCAGTCAGCAGAAGATGAACCGTAATCCACAGCTCCACATTCTCCTACTGCCTGCCCAGACTTACATGACAAATGCAGCTACATTAGTCCAAACAGCATTCTCATGCATTATCTAGCCATCCATCTCCTCACCGCCTATCCAGTACAGCAGAACTCTTATGCATTACATTGTGAAAACTGCAGCGTGCAAATTAATTGGAAATCCAACAAGGAACAGAATGTGGGAATATGGGACAGGAGAGTGTTATAAGGTACATCTGGACTGCTATTTAATCCCCTGGCAGCTTAGTCAGCAAAAACAGGTACACTATGTGGTTCTGTGGGTTAGGACTTGGTGGGTTGCTGGTTCAAATCCCATAACTGGCAGAGTGATGTCACCGTTGAGGCCTTGAGCAAGGCCCTTAATCCCATTTGCTCCAGGGACACTGGCTGCCCCTGACCCCTGGTCCTAACTTGCTTGTTACTTTGGATAAATAAATAAAATGCAATGAACTTAAAACAGCCAATAAAAACCCTATGAAGAGCCCCAAATGAGATGAGACAAACATCTGCATTGACGCACACCTGTGCATGTCACGGCACAGACCTCCGAGGAGTCCGTGCCGACCTTACGTGCGTCCTGGTGCAAGAGGAGCTGCAGCAGATGCTTGGCGACCACACGGCCTCCTGGCTGTGCAGCTGATGTGCGTCGCATGTGCAGTTTAAAGGCTTTATGCATCTTTAATGAGCCCTTCACTCCTCCCTTGGAAATACCTCGACTAGATGAGCTTTAGGTAACAGAATTTAACAGTACAGCAATATAACCCTCAACCACACTCCTCCACCTTACACATGTACATACTTCCCATATATACATCCAGTAAATGTTATTTATTCTGCTAATAAACATATTATGGTCACCTGTAGCTAAATGTCAGTTCCAGGCCCTGAGTATAACACCTTTATTATGTTTTATATATGTAGGAGATGTTTTTATCCAAAGCAATTGGTGGTTAAGAGCCTTGCTCAAGAGGACAAGGGTAAAATCTCCCAGCCGCCCAGAGGATTTGAACTGACAACCTTCAGACCACAGGCACAGAATCCTAACACGCAGAGCCACACAGTGGCCCCCAGCACTTGCTGGACATTGGCTGGGTTCACTGCAGGTTTCTATAGTGCTCCTCAGTTGTGTCTCCTCACACCGGTTTCAATAAAAGCCAACATACTGCGAGCCGTGAGTTTAGAACTCTTCCAGCCCCAGCTTTGGAAGAGATTCTTCCTCTTTTTCCGAGGAGATTCACATTTAAAGGGTAAAAGATGAATGCCCGGAACATCACCCTTGTGGCTTCAGGATAGATATCGACTGGCAAGCCCCCAAACAAGATGCCGAGATCAATCACGCCACGAAGCGAGCATGTATTCTTAACCAAAATGCCTTTGAGAGGCAGCTAGGCTCCTTCAGAGTGGTGCTCCTTCATCCTTAGTCTGGCTCCCTTTTGACCATAAGTAAAATGAGCCTCAGGACCACACACGAGGCTAAAGGGCATTTTCCTCAGGACCACCAAGGACCGGGGGCTCCTCTGATGGAAGGTAACCTCGACCGTTGCGAGAGTCCGCTCTGTTTGTATAGCAACTGCCTCTCAATCCTCAGCCCCATGTACTGTAAAGCACCCACTCCAGCCAGGCAATCCAAAGCGGCCAGACAGACAGCAGAACCGGAGCACGGCGCTGGCTAATGGATTTAGCAAAACGCTACACGCCCACATGCTCAGGTGCACCATGAAAGCTTCTGGGTCAGGGATGGAGGGTGACCTGAAAGGACGACTCACAGAGAACACTGGCATTGCCAAGGCCAGTCTGGGTGACTGTCTTTAAGCTTGGCAACAATGATATTGGAAAGCAAGTGATCAGGGCAGCTGCGTCTGCTGAACGGTAAGTGGCTCAGTGGGTTAAGAAAGCAAGCTTGCAATCGGAAAGTTGCTGGTTCAAAACCCATGTCAGCAGAGTGATGTCACCAGAAGCTCCAGAGCAAGGCCCCTAACCCCCAATCGCACCCGGGACTGTCTGACCCTGCTTTCACATTAGACGTATCCCAGCTAACAGGGAACGTTCCCAGAACATCGGCTAAGCTTATGCAAAGGTCTTCTCAAAGTTGGCAGAGAACGTTCTTACTGTAACATTAATGGAAAGTCCACATTTTACATTTTAACAAAAGCTCTGTCGGTCTTTGTACGATATCATTATTACCTAAATATCCTTTAGACATAATGTTGTTTTCTGATATTATTTCACAATAGTGCTATATGTACATACTATGAAAGCCACAGTGTTACCTGCTGCCTACTATGCCCATTTTTTGTTTCTATGTTATTATTCTTACTGGTAGTAGTGGGATAACATTCTGGGAGCATCAGGAAAACTCGACACTTTGAACCATAATCATAACACTTAGTAAACGTTCCTAGAATGAAAAATTGCTAGCTGGGATGTGGCTTATAAAGGTGTCTGCTAAAGAAATGAAGCTAAATGTTAGCGTAGCACATTAGCGGAGGCCTCACTGAGACCCACCGCTGACTAACGGCCCTCTAACTCCAGCAGTAGCTGAGAAAGTCATCTTCAGGGTCTGCTTCTTTTTATTCACAAGTTGAATGGGATGAGACACTAAATGCTAAGCTCTAATGCTAACACTTAAGCGGACTCACCGCCTTGAATGGGATTGTCTTTGTGTGGTTAAACAGCCCTCGCACATCAATCCGCTTCACACCGGCGTCATAAACTGCAGAGTACAGCAGATTTTTAGCTTAGATTCTTTTTTTTTGAGGGGGGGTTCTTAAATCCGCCTAATATATACACACTCTGTGAAATGGCACGCAGAGGTAGGTGTGGTGTACGCTGAGCGACATGTTCACAACGGAGAGAGCAGCAGAGATGTCAGCACCGCTCTCTCAGTCCATCGCTCATCACGCTGCACGGGCTGCTTTACGCGGGGGTGGGGCGGCAGGTGGGGAGGGGGCTCACAGAGGACCTATAAAAAGCTCCATCGATCTCGGACGACATCCCCTGGTGAATTAGGACACCTGGCGGGGCAGGGAGATTTAAAGCTTTGGCAGAGGACCCTTCCGCTCCAAGCCAGCCGCTTTTACGGGCCTCGGCGGGCGGGGCCATAAAGTGGCGTTCAGAAAGAGCTTATACGCTCGCGGTGGCCCCATCAGTGCACCGTCACGCACACACCTCTCCCACAATGCGTGTTCCAGGATACCGCCTGCAGCAGCTGGGGGGGGGATTTACTGCCAGTGACATGTCAATCATGCTAATATGCAGAAACCTAGATATTTCAACTGCTATACCAGTCTTTTTGGAGGGAAAAGAGGAAAAAAAACATGTGCAGCCATCAAAACAACAGTTCTCTTCCATTTGCCCCTGAGCCAAGTGTCACAATTCTCAGTTTTAAAATTTGTATAAGTTTGCAAAGACTTACAACGTGCACACGTGAATCATATAAGCCCCCCAAACTTTAAAAAACATCACCTTATTACTGTATGTCTGGCTAAGTAGCAGGTCCAGCCTCTTGACTCTGGTCCAAAGCTGTGTTAAGATTGGCTACAAAAAATGGTCAATCTCCACCTATTGGACAGTCCCGTACAGTCCACCTCTCTGCTCCTCGATCCATAGGTCCCAAGACCTACAGCTGATCTGCATTAATTCTATGTAAACTACTGCAACGTGCCACTTGGACTGGAGCTCGTGGCCAAGGCAGGAAAAACAGCAGCCTCGCCCCCGGATATCCCAGCATGCTCAGCTGCTCAATTATCTCTTGGGTTCCACGAAATCCGTAAGGCAGCGCGTGAGAGCCCCTACATGAATAACCGCTGATGAAAGCTGAGGCAGGAGGGTTTTTGGGAGGGGGGGCAAAGGAAGAGATACACGGTGCCCAATTAAGGTGTTCTCAGAGAGCCGGGCAGAACTCACTGCCAAACGGTAAACAGCGTGCTGGAGCTGGGCCGCTGCAGCCCTCTCTAATTAACGGCCCCACACTCCAGTGTTTAGGAGGGCAGGCTTTGGGAGGAGCAGTCTATAAAAGGCTTTGCAAAGAGTCAGGCTTGCTGAGGGGCATGGGAAGGCCGAAGGGCAGGCCAACAAACAGCTCGGACCCTTGCCGTCCGGACGGCATATGTAGACTGCATTACCCCTCAGCTCCCCAGCCAGTGTAGCTCTGAGGATACCATTGCTGTAAAACCAGTATCTGTAGTACTGTTCATACAGGGACCTAAAGTAATGCTCATTCAGGGACCTGTAGTAACCCTCATTCCGGTATCAGTAGTACTGCTCAATCAAGGACCTACAGTATCACACATTTGGGGACCTGTACTAACGCTCATTTTGGTACCTGTAGTACCCCTCATTCCAGTACCTGTAGTATCCCTCATTCCGGTATCGGTAGTACTGCTCAATCAAGGACCTACAGTATCGCACATTTGGGGACCTGTACTAACACTCATTCTGGTACCTGTAGTACCCCTTATGCTGGTAGCTATAGTACCCCTCATTCCAGTACCTGTAATACCACTAACTGAAGTGCAAATTTCCAAAACGCACTCAGTCCACGGGATATGTTTTCAAGAAAATATCTGTGCAACTTTAACAAAAGTTCTTTTTTGGATCACTTGAGAAATGAAGGAGTTTTGGTATATGACGAGGAAGCCTGACTTTAGGTCATTACAGGTCTCATCTCAAAAAGAACAAGCCACTCACTGTTCTGAGCCTTATATAAATCAATAACTTTCTGCCTGCAAGACACCAAAAGTGAAAAAATTCCAAAAGCCAAAAGGACCCCCCCCCCCCCAAAATGTCCACCAACTCACACAGCAGGTTAATAATTGAACAGCTAACATGACGTTCTCAAGATGTTTGAGTGACAATACAGGATTGCACATTCCTATAGCTTTTGAGCCCTGCTGACAGATATATGTTGAATGGGACTCATTGACAGCGAACGAAACCTCAAAGTAAACATGTAACCACACAACGGACAAATGCCGAAATCATCACGCGCATTTCAGATTGTGTTCAGATAGCCAGGAGTGCATCGCTAAGCTGCAATGGGAACAGGGGACCAGGAAGCAGCCAGTGGAGCGGAGCCAGCCATGAACTCTCAGCGACCCGCGGGAGCTCGCAGCAGTAATGCGACGAAATCTTCCCAGGCTTCACCCAAAACAATGCCGCTCTGTAAGTCATCAGCCCCGACTTGAAACCCGAATGCAATACAGCCTTTTTTTCCCCTGAATGAGTCGGATATGGAGGCAGTTTCTAAGAACGGAACAGTCCACGGATACAGAGCGGTTCCGATTATCTCCAGTTGTGACGTTCCTCCTTCTTGCCCGCCGATTGTCCTACCATCACTAAAAACTGCATCTGACAGCGTGACGTTCAAAAAGCTTTACATAAATTACCAGCGCAACTGCAAAACAAACAGCAACAGGTACCGAGACACTTCAGTTTCAGCTGGAGAGTGAAAACATGGTAATTACAGGCTGTGCGTACCGCGAGTGGGTGGCCGGAATCAGGGAAACGTGAGCTTCATGTAGAGGAGCACAAATAAGGATCACAGGGGTAATAGACCATAGCATTTCAGATTCCCCAGACCTGAACGGTCGCGAAGAGAGCCACAGCCTGAGGGTTTTGTGAAGTGGTTTCAACCCACTGACCACAGAGGTGATTCAGTCTAATTGTGGTCTTCAACCAGCTACCTGCAACGTGCCATTCCAAATCGCATCCGAAATAAAAGCCGCAATTCTCACCCCTCCATGCAAGCCAAAGGTGCGTCATGAGAGATTAGTAAGCTTAGACTCTGAGAGAGGTGAAACATAAATAAAGCAACAAAAACCAAACAAGAAAATAATACAGTGTAGCTAAGATGCGTGTTGGCTAAAGGCGCAGGGTTCTAGAAAATGCAGAGAAATTACTGGCAAACCTTAGATGGCTTGAATGGCCAAAAGGCATCGCATATGGAGAGTGTCAGTGCCGGGAGAGAATGGAGAGATAATAAATACGTAGGGAACACGGAAAACCTCAGGAATAATGACGATAAGCAGAGGATTCCCAAAGGCTTGGATTCAGACGCTGGTCACTAGGCCCGCGGGTCGGTTTCGTTCGGGGAGTGCCAGTGGCGGACAGCGGGTTTGGCTGCAATGGGCTGGGGGCTTTGCCAGGCCGTCATACCTCTGGACCTAATGCACACCAGAGCCAGAACCACCCCCCCCCCCCCCGTAAGGGAAGGGGGGGTTAAGTTAGAAAGCAGAGGGAAAGGAGACACCCTGGCCGGGACTCCCTGCGTTTGCACACTGCGGGACACACATGCTCATTATGGCGAGGGCGCGTACTTAGAACCGGACACGCCGACAAATTACTGCGGTGAAGAGACGCCAAGGGAACAGGCTGTACGCCGCGTCCCCGTCCGACCCAAAATTCACACACCAAGCGCAGGTCAGCATTCACCACGGCCAGCCTGACTTTCAACTGAATCTTTACAGATTTTCACCCCAGCTGGGGAACTGCTGTTGTACCCAAATTATCAGCCCTAATAATACACTGAAACTGAAATTAAACGAGTCACTCAGCCAATAAAATTAACCACTACATGTTAAACAGAACTTACCGAACCCAGATCCTGTGATACCCCCGAAGTTTGCAGATGACACCAAAGCAGAGGCACTCTACTACAACGGTTCAAAATTTCTGGCTCACCAGGTCTGATTCTGCATGAGCCGTACGGTAACCCCGAGCCAATCCTGCCACACACCGGGGGAGGGGGACAATTTATGCAAGACGTACAAAACAAGCCCTACGAGCAGTCAGGCGGATGAGAATCGAATGTCACGCGGAGTCGATCTCACGGGCGATATCTCACGGGGTTGGAGCGACACAAACAGGTTCCGCCACAGCAGACGGGCCTTGCAAACAATGCCGCTTGTGAGAGGTGTGAGCGTGCGTGTAAATCCGCAGTGGATTCCTTAACGCAGACGTGGAGCAGGAAAAATAACCACTCCAACCCCCCAGCGTGGAAATTAACCACAAATATATCAGGCTTATTTTAAACTAACTGTTAATGTTGGCTCTTTGCTTTGGGGTAACTCTCTTCAGAAGGGAATTTAAAAATTGGTCTGAATTCATTGGAAAAATGGGACAACACAGTGACTCAGCAGGAAGCACTTCGGCCTCACACCTCCAGGGTTACGAGTTCAATTCATGCCCCCCGGGCTGTACGTATAGAATTCAGACGTGTGTCCCGAGGTTGTGATGCATGGATGACGAGTCTTTATAGGCTCATCAGGGGCACATTTTAACGGAAGACCACACACAGGCAGGAAGCGAAATCCAGAACCGCTGTGATCGGGTCACTGTGGCTCACCTGCGGGAGGCAGAACTCTAGGCTGTGGCCAGTAAGACTCGTGGGAGACACGGAGCCAGAAAGGATGTACACATCCCTCTGCCGCCTCAGACCCCGAAAGGCTCAGCGACAGCATGAAATACATTTCAATTCACTCATTTAGCAGATGCTTTTATCCAAAGCGACACACACTGGAGAAAGCAGGGTCAGCCAGTTCCTAGAGCAGTCGGGGGTTAAGGGCCTTGCTCAGGGACCCAATAGTGAAATCACTCTGCTGAGTCTGGGATTCAAAGCAGCAACCTTCTGATCAGCAACACAGCAACCTAACCTGCTAAGCCACATACCACCTTCTGGAACCAAGATAAAGTAGAGCAGAACAGTGCATCCAAGCCATCGGCAAACTATGCAGTCGCTTGGAACTACGCAGCTAGGAAACAGGCGCACATTCATAGTGTGACAGTAGGGGGCATCACCAACATGCCAAGCCCGAGTAGGTATTATCTTATTCACCACAGGCTCCCCACTGGCACTTAAAAGCGTTCCTGTTCCAAGACGGTGGCGGTTTATACTCTCCTCGCCACGCTGCCGAATCCCCTCCCCGCTAACCCGGCGGTCCGACTCGCCCCACATTACAGCACTAATGACACTCCATTAGGAGCCTCTCGCTAGTGCTACAGCTAAACCGTCACAGATGTGGGCCTCCCCGCTACAGCCAGACTCGAACCGGAGCCACTGCCGCTAAGTGGATTTGCCTGGTTCCAGTTTTACCATAACGAGGCGATTACGGCGTGACTCCCGTGTACGGCAGCCCGGCATTAGAGCGGCAGGCAAGCGGGAGGGGCTCAGCTCGTCGCGGGAGGGGCTCAGCTCGTCGCGGGAGCCAGACGCACGGACGCCCGGCGAGGGTCTTGTCGCGTTTCCTGCTCACGTTAGCCGTGGGCGCTAACCCGCCAGTAGTCCCATCCGTCTCTTTTTCACTCCATAAAGTGCACATTAACATCTCTGCCCTCCCGGTAGTGGTGACTCAGTCTAAATATAGGCGGGGAATTAAATCGAAGGATTTTCCTTGCCAAGACTTTGGATCTCCACCCAACAGAACAACAGGGCTGAAAACAGCTCTCTTCTTCCAGGCTGCGGTGGTTTTGCCATCTCTGTTATTATTACCGCTGAACCGCCTCCCAAAAACCAAAGAAAGAATGGTTTCGAATGCCGTTCCTTTGTCTCGAGAATTTGAATGACCTAACAGGAATCAAACTGTGACTCTCAGTGGTGAACACAAGGTGAAAAGGACTTTGAGTAACTTGTCTTTAAACCAACGGTCATACCTGACACCAGGACTTACAGACCTTATGGTAAACTGGGTGATGCCACTTAGATCTTCGTGGAAAGCAACATCTAACCACCTGTGGAATCTCATTTTAAAAATGCCCATGTTGCTTCCCGGAAAAATCCAGCAAAGCCTCCCCAAGCTGGTTTATTTGCAGAGTGATAACTTCCCTACCACCCAAACTTGCTGAAGTTGTGCATGAATTCAGTTGTGCTCTGGCATGTTTTCTGGATTTGTAACTCCAACAGTGTATCTTATACCCATTAAATCATGGAACACATGCACATACATTATGTGTTCAATATCTGCCAAATGTGTGTCATTCCCTTTCGTGGAAGGTAATCCACACATCCCACCTTAGGCATATTGATTTCAGGAAGGCGGATGAGATTTGTCGACTGTGGGGTGCTTGCAGTAAAATTTGTGGATTATGGCTAGAGCACGGGTGGGCAATCTTCTCCTCAAAGGGCCGGTTTGTATGCAGGTTTTTGGGGCAGCCAGGTGTGGGGATGCTTCAGCCAATCAGTCCTTTAATTTGTAATCTAATTAGGGAGTTTCAGTGAAATCCAAAATGGGCCGTTGTGTATGCAGGTTAAGATTGCCCACCCCAGGGCTAGAGAATGACAGTAAAATTTGCAGGCCAAGTGGGCCAGTGGTCAAACTTCTTGCTCATTCATTTTACCGTCTCTAATTAGTGGAAGGACAGATTTCTGGGACATTGTGCACCATTCACAGGTGTCAGGGAGCTGCTGTCAGTTGGCGGGATGTCTGGTAATCAGCTTTATTGTGAATTCATTATTTGTCTCAATAGGTACAATGGGTTAAATTAAGACAGAGCTTAGAGAGATACAGAGCTAATATTGCAGAAATGTTATCAGAGCTTGAGGCCTGCAGGGAAAAAGACTTAACATCCAGAAGCCTGGGCTTCCTTCAACTGACGCTCTTAACAAGCCTTGAGACCTGACTCTAGACAGCAGGCCTTAAAATCCAGCCTCCTGCAGAAAACAGGATCCTTTCATTCATAAACTGTATGATAATGAGGTCTCCAGGAGCCACGCCCACTCACAGTTCTGGCCCATCTCTACAGTAGCCTTGGTCCACTTGGCTGGGCCTGTTTAAATCACATCGCTAAACTCCACATGGGAAACGGGCAGCAAGCAGCTAACTTCCACGCAGAAACGCGATTGCCACTCGTTTTTTTGGCTTTTCCTCATCTTTGTTTCACGTTACCCTCAGGAACAATATAGAAACAAACGGGAAAAATTTAATGAAAGAGTAGTGTGGTGGGAAGGTTTGCCCAGTGATCTAGAGCCCATGGAGGGAAGCCTGCTATAGAGTGATTGTACAGCACGGTGGCTGTAAGTGGAACACGGGACGTAACCGTGGTATGCCGCTGGGTCAGTGCACTACCCGTGTGGGGGGAAATGCATTGTGGGACAGCTCACTTTGGATGGGAGGGGGGGTGTAAAATATGAAGGAAGAGAAGCAGGCCACGTTCTCCCTGGGGAGGGCTACTGTCTGAGTGGTTCGGGGGGAGGGGTCAGCTGAGGATGGAGGGGGTCTCGCAGAGCGTAGAGTTGCATATAGGCTGAGGCAGCAACAGCAGCACAGCCGCAGAGATCGCAAATCCACCCGCTGGACTGTTACTACGGCGCGGCCTTAGATGACATCATCACAGTTGCTGAGGTCTGCTTTTTTCAAGGAGCCCCCCCACTCCCCCCTCGGGCATGGGGTCAGTGAGGACGGCGAGCCGGAAGGCAGGACGAGGCGCACCAATTAGGGGATCACGGAGCCTCAAAGCGGCGCTGATATGCGTGACCAATTCGCCACACATGTTGGTGGCGAGCCGTCGCAAGTCCTGGCGTGGCGCCGCCCCGCGATCCACCGGCTTCCCGCGGCCCGTGAGAACATCCCGAGGATGTAAATCTAGCCGACACTCCGATGGACTTGCGGGTCGAAAGCAAAACCGGACACGCCGATATATCAGCGAATCGGAATTCATACGTTCAGCTCGACGCAAACTTAGCGGCTTATTAACAGCCTGTGAAAAGAACAGAATAGCAAAAACGATCTGTCATCTGATATAAGAGACGATTATAAAGCAGACTCATTTCTGCCAACCCCAGAATTTGGAGCAAACTGAATCTGGACACAGATACGTGTGTGTATAAGACATTAACACTGCTAAGTTGTGCTCTCTGATAGCATGGTTGACTCTCAGCTAATAGCCTAAAGCATCTCTAAACTACACGCTGCCAGGTACCCAGTCTGTAAAGAGGCACTAACAACTCAGGCTAATTTAGTTAATTATCCCACAGGCTCCAAAACGTCACTGTGACCGAAGAAATGGTTTTGAAAACATTTCAATCATTTGCATGGCTACATTTTGTTTTATGAATGTTCATTTAAGGCAGAAAAAAAACGCAACCTTGATTATGCTTTGAAAAAGGACACATTTCCCGGTATTTCCCCTGTATTTTAAAACGGAGCCTGATAAACAAAGCCGTGCATCTGCAGGTTAGAATGACTGCTCAGCAGTTTTTTATTTTGTCATGAATAATTATATGGAGAGCAGCGTTGTGGGGGACAATGATGGAAAACAGTCCTATTCTGTTGCGGAAACCAGGCAGCGAGATACCCCAGAACATGAATAGTATCTGTGTCTCCTGGTCGTTTATTTAGAAAAAGAGAAAGAGACAGGTCCGTCAGATAAACTGGGAGGCTACCATTCCCAGCACTGGAGTGTCTGGGCTGAAAAGGGGAATGCCGGCCAAGCAACAACAAGCACGATGCAGCAAAGCTTGGGGATGAAGGTACCCGATTATTGGGGGGCCAAGAATGGCAGGGCTTTCTTCTGCCTCGCTTCTGAGACGGTGATGCCCGTGGGGTGGGCTGTCCCTCGATTCTGACTCCCAGTCCAGGCCCTTAAGCATCCTCAGGCTACACGGGGGCAACTTACCAAGGCACACTGCTCAGAAACACCATGTACCCATTCGCCTGCCATCATCGATTACCAGTTTCAGCCGGCTGCTTCGTGGCTTTCAGAGTTTCGGTCTAACTTCTCCGCCGCTTCACACAAGAAGGCCGGCAGACGGTGCCTCCTATGAGCTTGCAGATTGATGTCAGGAAGCAACAGAGGCGGACATTTCAGGTCAAGAAAGTAAAAATCCAAACCGGGTTTTTGTTTCAACCAACCAGCTGAGTACTCTGTGACTGTGACTCTTTATACTCAACGGGTTGGTTGAAACAAAATCCTGGTCTGGATTTTTATTTTCTGGATCTGGAAATGTCCACCTCTGGGAAGCAACAGCTGGCTGACATTGAGTTGCATCCCCTAATAATCCTCTTCAAGCAGCCCTGCATCCCATGTGTGCAAAGGGCATGCTGTATTTCAACGTGTCATGTGATATTACATTATCCAAACAAGATGGGGACGGCCCTCCATTACAGAAAAGGTAAACATACATTTGTTTCAAGGGCCTAGAAGGACGTAAGTAAGCCAGCATTGGCAGGCACATGGTGGGCAGGCCTGCCCAGTCATATGTTTCACCCAGACAGCTCTGAAGGGGAATTGCAGTGCAGAAAGATGGCGACGTAATTGGTCTCATGCCTCGCAGCTCCTCAGACACGGGTCAGGACGTCCTCTGTAATTATCCACGAGTCCATCAAGCTGGATGCCATGACGAACCGTCGTCATCCGCCGGAAAAGACCCTCACGGCAAACACCTCCAAAATGGGGCTCAGGTCCTGCTGTTCTGCCCATCTGGTCATTTTGTGAAGAGCTGGACATTGGACCAATTCCTCATCTAAGTTACCTCTCTATCAACACCCGGGATCCACTCCCCAGGTGATACACCCACAAAGGGTTGATCTCTCTCTCTCTCTCTCTTTCTCTCTCCCCATCTCTCTATCAAAACCCACAGACTCCACTCAGACTCACAGAACCCCCCTGGAGGTGCCATGCTCTGATTGGCTCCCCATGCACGCCAACCCCACTCACACCAAGAGTATCTGGCTGCAGACCTCCACCAGGAGGACTCCACTAGAGGGACGGAAACACGTGACCTCCACAAGCGAATTCGGACATGACGTTATGCAAACTTACGCCATGGAGGCAGTACCAGATATCACATGATCTCCAC
>JAODJU010000001.1:12852089-12864197 GCA_026776725.1 Gnathonemus echidnorhynchus
GTTAACAGTGAAACTGTTCCATATTGATGTGTCATAGGGCATGGCAAGCAGATGATAAAACCATAAGAGCACAAAAACTATTCTCTTAAGCATTCTTGACTGACTAGTGAACTCAATGTCACGGAATCGCCCCCCCCAAAGTATGCAAAACAGGATGCGTGTTCAGGGTGATGGGATAAAGATCTCCGGTAACAAACAGGGCAGGGACAGTAATGACAGGACAAAGCCACCTACTAGACAAACAAACTAAATTAAACAGGGCCACACCCCTGCGGAAAAGCACAGCGAGACAGGATTTTAGTAAATCCTTTGACAGCACGTGTGTTACATGACAAGGCACTCAGCACAGGCCATGTGTGAAATGGCACTTAAACCCCGAACAACACTATGTGAAAACAACCGCTTTTACTTAAAAACAGTACAGGGATGCCTTGTCCTATACCTGGCAGCTCAAGTCAGCGGGCTTTCGACACCCACGGATGTTTTTAATTACCAGACAGCCTGCTCCCTCCGAAACAAGGTTTTCATGACGGCAGGAAAGCCTAGTACGTTTCGCCCAATCGTATCGCACAGGCTTAAGTTCAAAGGTCATTCCACTCACCTAAAAAAGAAAACCCCATGCAGAGAGCCGCAGTGCTGGGGAGGCTTCCCGCTCGCGTTTGTGCGGCAGTTACACGACAGCCGTGGCGTCGGCCGTGCCTCCACTTTCCAGTACGTCTCCTGTAATGATCATCTGGGGCGGGAGCTTTCATCCCCAGCCAAGCGGCCCGTGGATCCAGCGATGCTGCGTAAAGCTCGCAGGCCAACATCATAGCCAGTCCAGTTGTGGTTTTTATAACCAAAGCCAGAGCTGCGTTTCACAACTGCGCTGACATTTCTGCAAATTAAGTGATGGCGACTTAATGGAAGCTTATTATTAACAGCAATTTCAGGAGTTTTTTAAAATGGATCACAAGAACATTTGGCCATCTATCCATCTTCCAACCGCTGATCCTGGTCAAGGCCACGGGGGGGCCTGGAGTCTATCCCAGAGAAGCAGGCTGGGGTCCACCCTGCACATAATGGACCGCAGGAACAGTTCCATGAATTATTTTAACACATCCTAAACCAACATCCACAGATATGGTGGTGTGGTAAAAAAAAAATGAAAAACACAACAATGGTGCTCAATTATCCTAATTGGTTTGACAGAATTAACAAGACAAAGACGACTTTTTTTGCAGTAATAGAAAGTTGCAGTCATTATGCAAAAACCGCAATAAAAAAATCCTATTAATACAACTGACTCTCTCAAAATGAGAGACGGGAGCAAAAAATAATGTTCAGAACGCTAATCTTGAAAGCGGCAGATAGACAGATGAGATTTTTTTTGGTTTCAAGATTAACTGGGTGGGTTGATTCGACTCTAAAAATGGGCACTAAGCCGTAATGACATGCGGTAATTTAGTGTAGCGCATTTCTAGCTGCAAACAAACATGCATCTTTTCTGGTTGTGAAAGAGCCGCATTAAAATTGCTGGCAGAGGAGCATGCTGGCTCTGCACAGATCCCTGAACTACCCTGACATGGGCACCTCGAATCCCATTTATCGCCACCCACTCGGGGAAAAAAATAAAATTAAAAACTGAGATACATCAGACTGGCATCCCTGATTTCATTCACAGGTCAGAAAGCACCTCCTGGATGTGGAGTCCGCAGACCATAACAAACAACTCCTTGTTTAATTAGAGAAATCTCATTTCCATAAACATGCAGTAGCGGGTGACTGATTGACTAAGCAAATCATAGGTCATGTGTCTACCAGGAGGGTTAACTCTAAATGCCACGCCGTTGTGGAATGCGGTTTGAAATTCTCCACGTATTAAGGCATTGTCAAATTATCTGGCAGTAAAACACCAGTAGAGCATCAAACTCCTCTAAGTTACAGGCACTGGAGCGTTTACCAGTGAAGTCACTGTCACCAAGCCCGCAGGCCAGCTTGTGTCTGCTGACAGCTTTGGACATTTGAAGCATACAGTAGCAAGTTTGAGTGATCAGCCAGCTTCTATACCATTGAAACAATTTATCTTTGGCCAAGAATGGCATTTCTGTGACATTAAACCACTAAATGGTGCACACTGTCATGCTCAATGCAAGTTCCATGATAAGAGGGATGACAGGGTAGCCTGCACATCCCAGCGCAGGTCAAAGACAAGTGCCACGCCTATCATCATCAACCTGCAGGCACATTTTAACCCAACAAAGTTGAGTTCTGTCAGTCCCTACAGAAGACACACCCTGACCAAACCCACCTGTAGACCTGACACCCACCGCATTTCCCCAAGTGACCTTCTGCCATTTGTCTCGCTCGCTGGAACCAAAACAACATTCTCATTACTCCTCCCCTCCCACTCCAGTGTTATTTTAACCCCAAATAAACTCCCCGACATTTTCTGTTGTCCCTGTGCCATGAGGATAGACCTGCCACCTGACCCGAGCCGGCCACTGCAGTCAGAAAAGCAATAGAGATTCAGAAATCTTACAGGAAGACTCTGGGTCACGGACACAGGGGCTCCCAGGGATACTCAGGATCAATCGGTCAGGATAACCAGCTCAGTGAAAGCACAGTGGGAACCCAAATTGGATTCTGGGTAGCGGAGAGTGCACGTTAGCCAACACACGCCCAACGGGAAGCGGCTGTCTGCTTTCACTCTGGAGCACGGGCTGCTGTAACACCACAAAAGGTTTTGGTAACAAGCCAACAGACATTTACACCAAAAACCTGCCTTTTGCCATGGTCAGTAATCAGTAAACAGTAAACAGGCTTCAAAAGGTAGACAGAAATCTTGTAATGCAAAGGCTAAAGGCTCAATGGACTATTTCAGCATGTGAAATCCCAGACATACGTCATTTGGACTGTTACGCTTCTTCACACCGTAGACTGTCAGCACATGCCTAGAGATTAAAGCCAGATTCATCAACAGCTTCATTATCTCTCTGCAGGAACATCTCCGAAGGAAAACAGAACACACATGTGACTGTATTTAACAATGTCGGGGTTTGCCAAATAGAACAAAGGCCTTCAATAATGTAGGAGTCGTAAATCTTAAAACATAAACACACACGACATTTTCAGGCTGGTCGCGAATATATCAACGCCTACAAAATAAAAACACCCCTTTGTTATATCAGTCCAACCTCCAGCTATGTACTGTCAGCTCTGAATTGGAATTTATTTGAAACTTTTACTGAAATTTACCTTTATTTAACAGTAGAGCATAAATACAATAAGTGCCAGTATTACAGTCGTTTTAGTCAATGAGCCTTGCTTAGTGCTCAACCAATCAGAGACCAGCAGAGTGGTGCGGAACAAGAGGCAAAGGGCTGCTTGGTCGTGGGGGGAGTCCGATGACCCAGGCCAGGCTGTTCCAGCCATATCTGCCACATCACTCCCACATTACCACATCCCTTTAAGTACAGGCTTCAGCATATATCGGAAAAATGTGAATGTGCCCCCAATAGGGGGATAAAAAGAAAATTAATTGGCGTTATCTTCATGCTACACAGTTTGGGTGTTTGGAACAGAAACGCTCTACGATCGGGACCCGCCAGTCGCTGAGCAGCCGGCTGACCTTCAGCGTGGAGCCGCGACATGCTAACAGACCGCATAATGTCATCCCGCGTCCCGCTTGATCTCGGGACCCAGGCCATAGCTATTCGCGATCCTCAGCAAGGCATGGAAATGCATCTCCACGGCAACTTGGGAAAGCGGTCACCTCAGTCAAACACGGAGCTCGATAAGAGCTGCCCTATAATTTCATTATATGGCATGTTGGTATTCATAATTATAGCAATACATCTGCGCATAATTACTCATGGGCAGAACAGCACATTTCAAGAAAATGTGAATCTCTATGCAGGCAGCACGGTGACTCAGGGGGCAGCACATTCACACCAGGGTTCGAATCCCGCCTCCACTCTATGTATCACAGGGATGTCCTCCAAATTCTTCCTACAGACGGAGGAGGTGAACTGGTGTTTCTCATTTGCTTGTAGAGTACCTGTATGTGTCCTGCAATGGACTGGCATCCCATCCAAGATGTACCTTTGCCTTGTGCCCTCTGCTGGCCACAACAGGCCCCAACACCTCCCCCCCCCCTCACTTAGCAGGAATATATACTGTAAAATGTTCATAATTTGTAGAGATTCTCCACATGGGAATATCTGGCAAATAAGTCATCTTTTGTGGATGTTAGATATGACAGCTGCTCTGTGCCCATAATGGAGGCTTTTCTCTCTCTCACTCTCTTCTCATTTTTTTTTTACTTTTCAGCATTGCAAACACATGGTGGCCAGTTCATAATAAGGAACAAAAGTAGCTGGTAAGTTGTGCATCTGTTGTGGGTTTGGCAGAAGACCGAGGACGGCCTCAAAGAAAACTCCGGCCTTTTATGGGGGCCGTTAAACGACCGCGTTGGGCGCTGGCAGCACCGTCTGGGCAAACAAAAACTGCTGGCTAAACGCATCCACACTGAATGGAAATTTACACACTGCTAGAGGCAGGACAGGGAGGCTACTGTCTACTGATCCAGCACCCCGACCCAGTCTGAAGAGTATTAAGTTAAAAGCTTCCCGGTTGAATTCACACCTTAAAAAGTCAAATATGCCCAAATGACTATTGCAGTCTCCTTCACTGTTCATTTTCTAAACAAATGGTTACACAATAGTCTCAACTAGCAGTGAAGTCCTTCTTCACCATAACTGAAAGAGGAACCAAAGTTAAAAGGAGCTCTATCTGATGCTGAGGTCAGTTGTCCCATAGATAACACTGCGCTCCCTGGTAGAAAGAATTACAGGACCTCTGATATATATTAGGCAGACAATCATATCCTCCACAACACATTACAGATTCAGGTCTGGATAGTGGACACCCAATCAAATCTTCTGATGCATTACAGATGTTGACTTGGACAGCAGGTGCCCAATCAGATCCTCAAATACATTACAGATGTCAGTCTGGATAGAGGAGGTCCAACCCAAATCTAATATAAAGCTTTTTTTCCCACAAGCTCCCAATAAAACGGCAGGGTAATGCCTCTCTATGTGTGCTCTACAGGTCACTACAGTCTAAATATTCACACCACACAGTGACAAAGAGAGAGGCGGTTAATTCAGTCTGACACCCAGACAGACTCATGAGCTCGAGATTCATAACTCTGCTCCATAGCTCCTCCCACCACATTAACTGAAGGATTATGACAGACCGTTTTTGGCGTCTCCCTCGGGATCTGCGGTGTTTCACTTCCTCCATTCTGTTCCCTGACATCAGTCGCAGACACCATCCATTCCTAGGCTAAACAGATTATTTAATAACACTTTGGTCTGATTACTGTTGAGTTGCCATATCTAACTGCACAAAAAAAAAAAAAAAAACTGTCAAGGTTACTCGAGTCCCTTGGGGAACTAAAGCCAGTCGGGGCCATACCTTTGCTGGGCGGCTTATGAATCTAATCAGCCACCTCAGTACAGTAACTGCACCTCTGTCAGCATCGACCCACACTGACCCAGAAATAATGCTCATGTTTGTATGATGTGCGGAACAGAGGATTTACTGGGGGGTGGGGGGTTACCTTAATTCAAAGAGGAGTAAGGCGTCAGCAGAAGGCGCCATGCACATTCCTCTCCTGCCAGCCAAAGGTACAATCCCCCGACCCAGTACCCATGACAACTCATCAATCTGGTTTTTTTATCTATTCACTCCTCATTATGGTCCTAGATTCCAATATATTTAGGTGGCAGCAGCAATTTGGCTGTTGTGATTTCATTTATCTCCCCATTGCCCAAATTCCTAAGTGATTTATGAGTAACCCCCGCCCCCAGCCTTCCCTGGCACCCACAGTGAAATATTTTTTAACATAGTTCTCACTCAAAGATAGCTAGATTAGAATGGCGTACACCAATAAAAGATCATGCATTCAAACGCACTTTGAATCCGTGCCACTTAGAAAACGACACAAATTCTTGCTGATCTGTCACCAGCAAATCACAATACCATTTAATTTCACTGGGCAATCTCTGGCCGGTGGTGTGCCATGGGGTGGCAGGTAATTTAGTCGATAAGTAGCCGTTGGTTCAACTGGCAAAAGAGGACCTGCTGTTCCTGAAGAAATGTGTTCGACCTGGAGAGTGCACTGAGTGTCACACCCCGATCGTGCCGATCCTCCTGTGCCACGCCCCCCTCGTTAACCTCGTGTGGATTCCCAGTGTTTTCCAGCTGTTTCGAGTTGTCTTCGTTAGTTCGGTGTATTTAAGTCCACGTCAGAGTTTGTTTACCTAGTTCTATCACTGTAGTGTTAAGTATCATTAGGCTGTTTGTTCCCTATGCCCCTTCGAGTCCCTATTAAATCCCTTTATTTTACCCCAGTCCTGCTCTCCTTTGCCTGCTTCCCCAGTCCATGCCACACCAGTCATAACACTGAGTGCACAGCGTTACATTTCCACGCATTATTCACCGACATCAGAGCATGAGACAGAGTGACTGTAAAGAGGGTACCCCAGATTTTCTGCTCTGTGCACATGAGCATAAACTACAGGGCCGAATGGGGGATTTGTAACCCCCCCAATTAACCAAAACCAGCCAGTACAACCCTCTCAATAATCATGTTTCCCCCTAAATGGGTGAAGACCTCAACCCTCCAATGTTCAAACCAAAAAGTTACATCCTTGTCGGTGCAGCAACACAGAAAACTGCCAACAAGAGTCTCCCTTCAGTTTGTATTGCTTAGAGAAACGCTTTGACCCAACCCTTACTGTACCTCATTTCGGGCCGACTGGTTTCATGGTTTCAAAGTGAGCGTCGGGGAAATCGAATTACCGCCACCGCACACACAAGGGCTTAAGCAAACATTATTATTATTAAACCGTCCCTGGTGGCATCTTGATTTTGTGAGAGTTATTCACAGGGATCACCTGAGAGAGAAAACGGCAGCAAAGACCACCAGCTCAGGAGTAGCGCCTGCCATTTCCCTCGGCTGACTGTGCAACTCCACGCTCCTGTAAGAAACACGGACTCTGGCACAACAGTGTCACTGACCATCACCGCTAACATACTGGTACAGCCTCGAGCTGCTAACATCCACTCCGCTTTAATGGCTTGGGAGAAGCCGGCTCCCAGGCGCCGGGCACTCAAACGGCGACGGAGCGATAGCGCCGAGTCCCTGCTGACACGCCCTGCGAGAGAGGAGCCGTCTGTCTGGCTTCGGTTCACGTCCTGCATTATACTCTGTGTAAATCAGCCAGCTGCAAAACTGCGAGCTGTGCAAGTCTGCTGAGCAACAACAACAACTAAAGTAATAATCCATCCATCCATCCATCTTCAAAGCACTTACCCAATACAGAGCTGCGGTGAGTTTGGAGCCTGTTCCAGGAAGCGTGGGGATACGCCCTAGACGGGGTGCCAATCCGAATCAGGGCACATACATGCACACAGTCATGCACTGCATACCTTTGGACCACAGGAGGACATGGAGGGATCATTCTGCAGACAAACTGCACACGTACAGAGCAGAGTAGGGATTCGACCCCCTAACCCTGAATGTGTGGAGCTATAGTGCTACCCATAAACAAAAATATGGACGGCAGCAACCGACGGCCAGACGTCCCATACGGAAAAGCGTGCCGTTCTGTATGACCTTCATGTATATTTACCTCTAAATTACAGCCCTTTAAACTCCAGTTCCAGGGCATTATTTACAATCACACCAAGTTTAGACTTTTTTCCAAGTCCAACCCTCATGGCAGCTCTTGAAACGACACACTGAGAGAAGACCTCTATAAGATTCTTATGTTTTCCACATAAATGCATTTGATAGAGCCCTCACTGCATAAATAAGACTGACTTACACCAGTGTTTCTCAAGCCCGTGCTGAAGGACCCTCAGACAGTCCACGTTTTTGCTGACTCCCAGCTCCCAACGAGTCAAAAATACTTACTACCTGGTACAAGTGTGTTGGGAGCAAGAACAGAGCAAAACTGTGGTCCATCTGTGGGTCCCCAAGGACTGGGATTAGAAACATTGGCCTATACCAACCAATAAGGCATTTAAACTGCACGTTAGATTTGTATCATTTCGAAATTATGACATGTGCTGACAGCACAATTCTGGCTGTCCGGCCGCTTGCTATTACTGACCAATCAGAGTCACTTGCTGCAGCCAACAGGGCAGCGCAGGGAGAGAGGTGACTAAGGAGCTGTATGGTTCATCAGGCCAGACTCACTGTTACCCCCTAGAGGTGGTTGTGCAGGCTGGGAGACACACAATGTGTCTAAAGTCAGGTTCATCAGCCTGTGTGTGACCATGTGACAGACCAGCCAATCAGGGCTTTGCACCATCCCACCCCCTCACATTCCCCCAAAGAGTAACACAAAGGGCATTGCCGTGAACAATCTCGCCGGAGGCTTTCGGATGGGGGTGTTACACGCTGAGTGCGTAAACACAGCGGCCTGCTCTGCGCGGCCCGTCACAGCACAGGTGTGCACGTTCGACGCACCGCCCACGATGACAGAGTAACAACATACCAGCCGGAATTATCTGCCAAACACGTAAAATCACATGAGCGAACAGGGGGAAGAAAAAAAAAAATCACCTTTGTATATACAGTCCATCGCTAACAATGCTGAGTTTCCTTTGCGACAAAAGACGAAATATAATAAAGCATTTACATTTGCTCAGAGACTGTAAACAGCTAAATTACGTGTAGAAATCTTAGTTATTACACTGCCAACCCAACACTGCATAAAAAAGATAGCTGAATGCCAGCGGCTGGCCGCAGAAACGTACTAAATCATTCTACTGTAAATTACTACTGTGTTACATGCGGCCCTCCTGCATAAAAAGGAGGATTTTAAGAAGGAATTAAAGTGCTTCTATGGATCACCAGTGACTGTCCAGGTGGACCGGGATGAAATACCGCTGTAATTCTCTCCCCTGTTCCATTTCATCCCCATCAAATAAACATCAAATAAACAATAACTCCCCATAATACACAGCGTGGACGCTTTAGGTCAGATGAAAGTCCTTTTCTTTCTCATGCTCTTTTTCTTGACATAACAGATTTGTTGTGCTTGACCGTGGCGGCATTTTTACGCGGACAGTAATTCACGCAATTCCACACAGGCATTATTTATGTATTAAAATATGCGGGTGCTGCCAATTTAAAATGCAATGGTGTCAAAATGAAGGGTGGTGAACTGTGGGAGATTATATCTATATATACCTGTGTGCCATTTCGAGAGGCTTTTCTCTGAAGGTCATAGCCCTGGACCTCACGGTAAGGAAGCCAGCCCAGTGAAGCTCAATGGGGAAAGTTCTGTGTGAAAAAGTGTACATTCGAGACTGTTGACAAACTGGGTCCAGCACAAGCACAAAAGATCACTGCATCCAACCTGGTTCTATTGTGCAGAGCTGCCAGAAAGGAGTCAAAACCGACCCAAGTGGGAAAGACAGGGCCAGACTGTCAGGATGAACACCTGCTGGTGGTTTTTGGGATACGGGCCTCATCACGTTTACCGGCACGGCCCCCTGGCCCCGGCTCCGAGCGGGGATTAGTCAGACAGAAGGATTGGGGGGGGGGGCAGCATTCTCAGTTTCATATATCCCCGCTCCTCACCCCATAATTTGCGATGAGCTGTGAGTGCGTCAAAGCATGGGGGGGAAGGGGAGGCTTTTAGCCTGCGGGCGCCATTTGATGGAAAGATGAGTAAAGCGTCAGCAGGAGGCGCTGTGCATCCTTCACTCCCGCCAGCCAAAGCCCCCCCCCCCCCAGCAATGGGACGCTCACGTCACACACAGGGCGTGTATCTCCAGGTGTTAGTGGCTGACATACAAACTGTACATACAAACACAGCCAAGACAAAGATCACACAGTACATGAATGTAACAGCATTCATATGTATAGCTTATAAATATCTAAAAAGTGCACGGAATGTTGGAATAAATATAACATAAAATATAATACATGTACAATACAATGCAATACAATACAATCAGTCCAGCGAGTCATTTACAACAATGAGGTTCTGTGTGGTAATGAGGTGGGGGAACAATGCAATCGAGCTGAGACTCATTTGTAAAACACGCAGCAGAAGGACTATCCTATTTGCTGATGACTGCGACAGACGTCGCCGTGACACCGAGTGGCTCCGCCTTCCCCGTGCGCCACCGCTACCGATTACTCCGGGCCCTCCGTCCGCCGAGGCCAGAACGACTCACCCGCCATCGGGCAGCACTTACCCAGGAACACGAAGCCCCTCTTCTGGAAATAAAACCTCACAGAGCTTCCAAGACTCGGAGCAGAAACACCAAGCGACACAGATAAACTGCCACCCCCCCTCACCGGAAGGAAGGCAGGATAAACAGGATTCTGGGGGTGTCAACATCTCCCTCACAGATGGGATCCGTTTTCCCCCCTTACGATGGATTACATAACCAGTTGCGGATTTACAAGGGGTTAGCGGAGACACACTCATTTCTGGGGCTTTATGATGCCAAACCCTTCAATTTAGTTCCAAGATTCACATTTGGGGACCGTAATAAATATGCATATACATTTCAAACACGAACAGAGCTGACAGATTCTATCCGATTATCCAAAAAAAACTCTTGACAAATGTTCCCCCCTCATGGCGGCACTACACAGCTATCCCAGTTCACACCCAGGGGCATGGCAGCACACAGCAAATCAGTCCCTCCCCTATCACACCCCCGTAGTGGTCAAGTTTCACATAGGCATGAAGATGAACATATCTGGCTCAGTCCGCTCTGCCACCGGCTGGATTCCGACAGCTTGCCCATGTGCCGGGGAGGAAAAATGGGTCCAGTTCTGGTACAGAGACGGGCTGGTGTAGGGTTCAGCTGACAGGCAGAGTAGAATTTAACTTCAGAAAGAGGAGGAGGAGGGGCAGAAACAAAAGATTAGCGTGGCAGCCCAGAGCCAAATAAAGTCTGGCGTCGCGACAGCCAATCTGACACCTTCCTGACAAACGTGGTCTTTGTTTCACTGACGAACGGCTGGCGTGACGAGCATGACCGCAGCGAGACAGACCTCGGGCTTCCCTTGGATAAGCGTCTGGGGAATGACCTGAATCAAGCATATCTTCAAATGTAAAAGCTGGTTTAACAAAAGTATTGTTGAGGCTTAGACACAAAATGAGATGCATGTAGTTCCCCGGTGGGCAGCCACCTACAGTAATAGGGGCTGAGGGGCTGATGGTTCCGCGTATCTCAGACAGACCCGAGCAGTCGATCATGATCAGGGCCACGTGGCTCCTCCTTGCATCCATGCATTCATCCAGCCATGCATTCAACCATCCATCCATCCTTCACCCGCACTGCAGGTATGGATACTGGCATCGTGCAGAGCGACCCCTTGGCCAGGCCACCCGTCTGCAGGAAATGGGAACCAATGAAAAATAATCTGCTACCCGAAATCCTCCCCCCCCCCCTTCCGAAAACCACAGGGTCGTAATGGACGTGGCAGCGGACGGGGAGCATTTATGGGGAGGGTGAATGAGCTGATAATAGCCCAGTACATGCAGCTCCAGGTCAGCACTGACACGGGGCGTTTAAATAGTAATGGGGCGCTCTGGATGGGCATTTAACACGTTGTTAACAGCAACCAGATGTCACCAATGCTGATCAAGGTGCCAGATCACATGGGTTCCAAATCAATGCCGTAAAACCAAAAAAAAACAAGAAAAAAATGGCACAAGCCAATAGAACCTTTAGCAAGTTGTCACATGTTCATGTTCTTGTTCTGTTAAAAAAAAAAACAATTGCCCTACAGAGCTGAGAGTGGGTAGCAGACTGGTAGAGGACTGGAGACCCGGTTAGTGCCCGATTACAGCTCAGCTCCTTAAGCAAAGTGTATGACTAATTTCTCCAGCAAAAAAATCCAGATATACATTTCCATAGGATAGATTTGCTATGCATGAATCTCTGTATTGATCCATTTTTAACAACCGCCGCAGGATGTTAACACCACCCTGGGGAGCGGGGGAGGGGGGCCAGGGGATTATATATACCACACATACCGAGACACACAATTACAGAGATTGGAAAACCCAGTAGGGA
>JAODJU010000001.1:12864297-12895749 GCA_026776725.1 Gnathonemus echidnorhynchus
GGACCCCCCCCCCCCCCCCCCCTAGAAATGCATGGAAAAAAACATGCACGTCACTCATGAGGAGAGCAGGGCACTGTAGTCAGACCCCAAGCCTGGAGGTGGGAGCCAAAACAGCTTCCTGAGAGCAGATCTCCAGAACACGCATACTGCAAATCCATACATTATGCCCCATTTACCAGCACACATTCACATGCCCCATCATAAAAATTTAATTACTAATATAATTATGGCATAAATCTGCACAACATATCCTGTTCCCATCTAACGTGATGTAAAACATACACAATCTTTCCAATCTCCCCTTTAACATTAACCTGCATTGTAATCACATTTAAGTAATGAATAAACAACTTCTTAATAAGAATAAATTAGCATTTAAAAAATAACGCCCTTGTCGGCAGAGTTACAAATCCTGTTTATCGATACATCTGACCCGGGTAATTAAATCCCACATGACATTCTCATTTCCAGATGAGCGTGCGTTATAAACGAGATAAGGACCGCTGCCTTCATCGGAACGGGTCCAGAAAGGCGCCGCGCAGTCGCCGTGCTGAACGGAGACCAACGGGCCCCCTCCTCGCTAGGTAACCTGTGAAAATAAGGGCAAAGATTTATGAAGCGCTGCTTCACGACTGCCGTAATTACTCGTGTTTAAGGCGATGCTAATAGATGGGCCCTGTTCAGGTTTAAAGGTAATAATTAAGAGCAAAGGCACGGCAGCACATATTTCAAAGCGGAGCTGATTCGCGGTGACGTCGTCCAGAGCAACCGCGATAGAGCATGGCTCGGATCAGGAGTGAGGTCACAACGCGAACATAACGGGGGCTTCGGTAACGGGGTGACTGCTGCATTGCCTGTAAGGCTATCATCTGGCCAAGTGCGGCATTTCAATCCTAAGAGATATGTGGGTGAAGGGCCGGAATTTCATATAAGCCTTTTGGGGGGGGGGGGCATCTTACTGATGAGCTGGGGGAGACACGTGTCAGACCGGGGGACCAGTAAGGCCAGACCATGCATCAATGAGCTGGTTGTACCCAGGATGCTGGCCAAAGCAAACATGCTGATTTCTGAGAAACAGAGACTACAGTGGGAAAAAGAGAGGAATTAAAATGAGTGCTGTCCCAGTGGATGCCAGGGGGATAAGTCAGGGCGCTGGAGTTGACAGAGACTGTGGGGGCACGGTCAGGACCCCTGGGGTGCAGGGCAGGGGCCAAAAAACAGCTTTGGCTTGGCTCAGTCTCACCAGGTCATCGTTATTAAAGACTGAAATACCTACGGAAGAAAAACTGCTGAACTGATGTGTGTTATATTTAAAATATATTTCATAAGTAATATTGTAACTATCATATAAATAAGCCTTTTTATCTGCTACTCAATGGATTTGATTATTCAGAAAGAAACTCTCCTAGTGATTAATTAGCACAGATTTTATCGCACAAGAACAGAAACTGTCAGTCCTCCAAACTCCCGTCTGAAGCCGTTAAACCTGAACACCTCAAAGGAGACAAATTTAAATCACTGCAAGGCTGAAACCAGCAACTGACAGCAGGAGAAGCTCTGACGTGCTGAATGTGAAGAAACGCCTGGGACGTCCTATGAGGCAGAGCTCTCTCTACGCCACAGCAGGCCAGGAAAACCCTGAAGACTGCAGAAAAGGGGAAGGACACATCCGGCCATCTTCCACACCTGCTTATTCAGGACAGTGTCACAGCCTGGAGTCTGTCCCAGGAATCACAGGCAGTAAGGCAGCAGCCAGCATGCACAGGATGCCAGTCCATCGTCTGTAAGTCTGGTCAATAATACATCCCCAAAACGATGGGAATGAGAGCTGTGTGGGACCTCTTCATATAAGCCAAGCCTGGATGTCACCTTCCTGGATCCCCACAACCCCCTGACAGAACTTCCCAAAAAAAACCATGTAACATAACTCAGCACCGCCTCCTACAGGTACCACCGCAAACTAAGAAACGGAAATACTCCTAAGTCATAAACTTATAAACCTTTTCACCAGAGTCTACATTTGCTGAGCTGTAATAACAAGCATGAAGAACAACACCCCTTCTTTTGGGAGATGGGGGGAGGGGGTTCCCAGCATGCTTTGCGTCTGATTCTGCATGCCGGATCTTCAAACATTATACCCACCAAGCAGGTCAGGCTGACAGTGTTTGCCAATTATTTAATGAGGTGCTGGATTGATCCCAGCATCTGAACTCCACTCTCACCCAACCGCATCTCCATAAACAACCTCAAACAGAAGCGACATCAAGATGATCAAATGCCAAAACCAACACGGCCCATCCAATTAAACATGTTACAAAACCTAGTTCATGCAATTGGGGCTTTTGAGCATAGAGTACGCATGCTTTTTAAAAGTGATATATTTTCATTGTTTTATATAACAAGCCTATATATGAAACTGACTATATCATGTGGGTTATAAAGTTGAGTTTCATTAATAAACATGAACGGTAACATTCCTGAGATGTATCAAACACTTTTCTCAAGTGCAACACAAAGATACATTATCTCCCAGTGAGTGACACCATCAACAGCCCCCAGAAAATCAGTCATTACTTCACAATGGCAGTATTTACACCACAGAAACGGAATTCCGCCACAGACACGCCCACACATACCACAGCTGCACAGGCCACAATACCCTCAATTAGGATCCCTGGCCCTCTCTACTGAGCACGCTCCCGATAACATGATCTCTCCAGATACACATGAAACTGCCATTCCATACGTTCCAGTTCCTTCATCTTAACACGATCAAACTGACAGAGATTTACGGTCCTGGCACGAGTTCAACCAAGACGAAGCAGATTCTGGAAATTGCACCTTGGTGATCAAACAACTCCGCAAATGAAAGCCAGAAACCTTCCTGGTTTGTCTATAAAACAGAGGTGGTATGCATGGAAACGCTCCTCCTCAGTACGACCGAGAACTGGCAGGCATACGCACATTATCGGCTACGCTGCAGCCTCAGACTTGGACTGGATGACCCATCGCCCGCATTACCACCAGCCGCCAAGAGGTGGCATCGCTAGGCCTGTGTGAGAGCCGGATAAACACAGCCGGCCTTAAATAGCCTAGGTTGGCCTTATGAGGATACTAACCCTGATGGATCAGGCCTGGGAAGCAATAACACGCAGCAAATATTAGCTCATCATGTGAACAGAGGAGGGGAGGAGATTCACTCATGTTCTCGCAGAAGGTCTATGGCTCAGGCCAGCAAAAGCAGAGAGACGGAGCAGACGTCCATGTCACATGCAGGGGGCTCCTTGGGATGGAAAAAAAAAAGGGGGAGGAAAGGGGTTAGGATGCCCTGGGATCCTCCACACGGGTCCCCCGCTGGGCGTCTCCACCGAGCCACAGACCCATTTCAGAGGCAGGCATCAATCCCACTTCCTGCAGACTGGCGGGGGGGGGGGGGGGTGAGAGAAAGAGCAAACAGCTGCCAATGAACCCGGCAGCTCTGCAAGGCCGTCGTTTGTCAAGCTGTCCCGAGATGTGGGCGTGAAGCAGACGGCTGGGAGGTGTTTCCCTGCTTTTTCAGCTAATTTCCCAACAAAGGCTTTAACCTCTTTGTGAAGATCTGTATGTCTGACATATATAAGGACAACACGAGTACATAAAGTTGGGTGCAATTAATCATACTGTGGACCTAGATGAAATATTGTCAAACGTGGTCTAAATTACTGGGTCATTACGAGTATATTTATACACGTGTATATATGAATATTTAGCTCTCATTGTCATTCAGCAAGCAGCAGAGAGTCTGAGGTGAACAGCCTTGCCTGGGTTGGTGAGCCTGTATTTGATCTCAGAGCCGGATTGACGATTGAGAGGGGATGTAGAAGACTGCAGACACGTGAAACAGGCACAGTCTGTGACCTTGGCGGATGAACTAGACAGAATGGAGCAGAGCAAAGCGGCAGTCTGAATGAGAATGACAAGAAGAAAAAAAAAACGTATAAACGTTCAGAGCATCTAGTGTGCAGAAGCTCGTCGAAAGCTGTGAATTAAGGAAAAAATGAGGAGAATCAGAGGTAGAGGAACATCTTCCTTACCCCTGCCAAGATAAAAGGAGTCAGAAAGTCCTGGCGATTCAGCACAGAACCCTGGGGAAGCCCCCCTCCCCCCCAGTCGGTCGAGTACAGCAATCACAGGTCAGCAGGGTCCAGCATAGCTGTCAGAGACATCAACTTCGCACACACTCCCCAGGGGCGCTTGTTGTACATCGGCCTGCTGGGAAAGACCCCCAACCCCCCTTCCCTGGACTTTTGCTCGGGTATATTTCCCACCAAAGGTCCACTGTGCCTGGGATTACATTGCTGCAGGTCTCCTGACTCCAGCCAGTTCATATCTGTGATACACACTTCCTGTCACACATTTTTTAAAGAGGAAAATGCCAGTTCAGGCTGCTGCTGCACTAACCTTAGGGTAAGTTGCTGACACACGCACACACACACACACACACACACACGTCTGCGCTGACCGGGATGCTGCCCTTTCGGTCCTTACAGAGGGATTACACAACTGTGAGGAGGGCAGCAGGGGATATCACAGGCCCATTTGCTCTATCGTTTCCCGGGTGACTCTGGGATGCCAAGGGCAGGGCCGCCTCGGATGGAGGCTAACAGCTACGGCGCGGCAGAACAGCAGCCGAGATTTTGAGAACTGTGTCACCAGCGACGGAGGCACTCAGAGCAGCCAGACACCAGGCCTACACACCAATCTGTCAGTCTGCAGTCAGACATTCTGTTTTCGTTAAAAAAAAAAAAAAACACAAAACGCAAATGTAACTAAACATTTGAAAGGGGGATGCCGGTGAGGAGCTGCACAGCCGCGGCAGTTTGACAGCTTAAGTGCCGCACGTCAATAAAATGAGGGGAAATTCGCAGAAACTGCCATTTGGGGAAATTTTAATAAGTATCTGTTATGGGATCCATAGGGAAAGCAAAAAGAGAACCTTGAAAACCTCAAAAGAGGCCCCACTTAAGATGTTTCATAAGGTTTTTCAGCACGGTAATAATTTGGGTGAGGAAGTGGGAAGATGGTCTGCCCTGGCAGAGCCGGGACGGCCACACTGGTCAGCCAGAGGGGTGTCTCAAGGCCGGGCGTCCTGTTACTGGTTTTGAGGGTGTTCCTTACCCCAGCCGTCAAGGTATTGCGTTGCCCAATACCTTGCCCCCATGTTCCAAGGGTACACCCCCCCATACACTAAGGCTGCGCACCTCGGCTGCCAGTAGGAACCATTGTAATGCACTTCCTGTTTCCCTGGGACAGCTTTGGCGGTTGCGCAGCAGACGGACACGCCGCTTGACGCCTCACCGGTCAGCTGGTGGCTCACCATGCAATCTGGGATCTTGTCTTTAAAACCCACGGCAAGGAGCTCTGACTGGGGGGGGGGGGGGTTTACCAACAAGCAACTGCTCATCTGGAAAAGATGGCAGAGCCTCGAAATAATTAGGAAAAGTTTCCATTTTTAGTTCATGTTTTTTTGACACTACCAGCAGGGCATAGCAGAATAAAAATATTATCAAAAAGCTAATCTGAATTCCCTGTTCGCTCAAGGTGCAGGCAGAGTAATCATCCATATCAATAAACACGAGCCCTGTTTCTCAAGCACGCATTAACTACAATCACGTACGCCACGTCATTAAAGCAGAAGATTAAATCAGATCAAACACCCAGAGGTGAAAGCTACTGTTACACGGGGCTGATAAAAATCAGGTTGTGCCAATATCTCTCTGAGGAGAACAGCTTTCCTAGTAAAACATGGACAGAGGCCAAGAGAAAGGGTTCATCGCGGCCAAAGGAGGGCGGGGGGGAGGCAGCAATCAAACTCAGTGCCAGCAGTTTACCTTGGCTTCAAGAGTTTACATTGCATTCTGCTTGCTCCAGTAAATCTCATAATGGCTGCTACTTAACAAGACTACGCTTTGAAGGAAAGTACTTGCACATTTCCCTTGCCTTTGCTAAAGTGACTTACGCAGAGGTGGAAAGTTCAGGTTCAGAAAGTAAAAATCCAGACCACAATTTTGTTTCAACAAAGCAGTTGAGCATACAGAGCTGCATTCACAGAGTACTCAACTGGTCGGTTGGAACAAAATCTTGGTTTGGATTTGTACTTTCTGGACTTGAACTTTCCACCTCTAGTTATGTGGGAGTCTAACATGGTAGGATCGGCTATGAAGGTGTCGATCGTTGAGTGTGAGATTGGAGTGACCCCTACTGGAACAGGACGGAAATATTTCAGCAGCATATCACTTTGGAAATATGGTGCGCTTGCTTTCGTGACTATATGAAAGCTTGGACAAGAAATGTCTTCGAAACTCATAGGTCATGTATACCGGCCTCCAAATTCAGACATACTCCCTGGCCAATCTGAAAGCATATATAAAAGAATAATTTATGGATTTATCTGCCTGAAAAATGTTGATTTATAAAACAGTATGAAAAACATTATTTTTAAACAGCATGCAGCCTTTTTCCTGACTGATGTTACTATAACAACATAAAAGTATGGGGGGTGGGGGGTAAATATGAAGGTCGTTTAAAGAAAATGAGTTACAGGATTTGGGTGGTCAAGCCTGTAATTGGTTGTGGCTGCATGTTGGGTGTGTGCTTGGATGTGAAGAGTTTCTGTTGGATGAAGACTGCACAAAGCCCTCTACCACTACTACTCAGACTGTTTTTCTGTGCTATTTCCCTTGGACAGAGTCAAGGAATCGCCCCACTCTTCTGGGACTGAACCGGCAGAGGGAGTTTGAGCTGTGTTGTGGGTTTGGGGTCCCAACGGCCTGATGTCATCAACAGCTCCTAATGCAAAGTCTTCACTTTCTTATCCCACGTACAGGTTGGAGGTCTGCAATCCCACATGTGGCCCCTGACTTTCCTAACCTCCTTGCGCCCTTTAACCCATCTCACATGGGATCTGCTCAGAGATGCATATCTTGCACCGGCGTTTAAATTGAAGTTAACAGCCTTAAGCGGCTTGCAGACTAATCCATTAAATGGGAATCGTGGGTACCCTGCAGAAAAGAATCCACCACCTAATCATCTTATAAAAACAAAAGCAGATCAACAAACAATTACGGCTGCACATCAACACATTATTTTCTTTATTTAAGCCTAAATATCCCCCGGTCACGTCAGAAACATGGGTACAGTGGGTACAGAGTATTATCCATCCATCTGACGCCTGATTATTCATTGTGGGGCTCGCAGGGAGCCAATGCAGCTATGGGCACAAAGCCACCCAAGATGGGAAAACGGACCAGTCGCGGGAGACCCACACAAATACTACAGATCATCTGAAAAAGCAAATCTACCCAGCAGCACGCTTGCGGGAAGAACCCAGGGTAGCCAGCGGAAACCAACATTTATATTTTACATACTGAGCAGATGCTTCTGTCCAACGTGATGTACCAGCAAGGCAAAGGGCACATTGCAAATATACCTGCTGTCAAGGAGTCAAATGGGCGTAAGTGTGGCTAGACTGAGCTTCCAATGAGTGGCCAGGTACAGGTGCGAGCAGGACTGTAGCAAGAGCTAGTCCCAGTCAAAAGTTTGGACACACCCACCCATAGAAAAGTTTATTTGCACCATTCTCTACATTTTAGAAGTACACATATATCAAAACTATAATATGGCATATATGGAATTATGCACTGGCCAAAAAGTATTCAACAAAAAAATAATAATTTGGGGGGGGGGGGGGGGGCTCTGTGGGTTGGGACACAGAAGGTTGGGCCCTTGGGCAAGGCCCCTAACCCCAATTGCTCCAGGGACTGGCTGACCCTACTGTCTCCTCTATGCCAGTTTCATGAGGTGGCCTCCTGGGATGCTTTTCCAGCTGTCCCACATATATGTTGAGCTCTCACTAGCTGCTCTTCCTTCACTCTCTGGTCAAACTGCTCCGAAACCATTTGCGCTGCTGTGTTTCAGTCAGGTGGCCGGGTGAGATCATGTGATGTGACATTATCTCCTTTGTAGTTGGCTTGGCATGTCCAAACTTTTGATTGGTACTGTGTACAACTACACAACTATTATTAATAAGAAAATAACTTAAGACTACTCAGGGGCCAGAAGGGCAACATAAGAGCATTCAAAGGTTAGTAGAAGACAGGGAGGAAGAACATGCAAATGGTACAGTAGACACACAGAGCAACAGAGCAAGGGTGGGATTCAATGCCCTAAACCTGGAGGTGTCAGGTGACATTGCCGCCCACATTGCTGCCCATTGTTGCCATACCATCCTTACAGAGTATCATCTTATCATTGTTTGATATTTGGCCAAAATGGCCACAGTAACAAATCAAACAAGGATCTATAATCAGTGTTTATTTATAGCTCAGAGCCTTATTTTGATGAATTTGTCACTCTAACATGTTTCTGGACTGAGCTTCTGTTCTGGTTTTATGGATAGAGGTGCTGTGCACACTAACACAGAACCTTCTGGAGCTGCTTAGTCAACATCACAGTATCTCTTCATAACGCATGCAAAGAATTATGGGAGTTATACAAAGTTCCTGAATTTTCCTCATATTGGGAGAAAACAATCTAGCAAGAACTTCATCACCATTGGTGGAGAACAGGACCGCTGGACGCCGTGGAAAAACTGGGGCTCCAATGTGCTGGGGGCATACGAGGTCAAACCGTTTTTAAACATTCATGAGGAATCACTGGTGTAACGTGCTCTGGGACTAGGCTGCTGTGCCGGCATCCAGTGTGAAGAGAATGCATTTCAGAGGCTCCCAGTGCAGGTAATTACTCTGAGTCATGGGTGCTAAGCAAACACTGCGAGGGCAGACAGAGCTCTGGGGAAAAGCACCGTTGACAACATGTCCACTTCTGAAAGAGAATAGAACTGGCTGCATTGTGGTTCAGCACCTGCAGGGACGTGGGTTCGATTCCTGCGCCCATCTGCGTGTGTGTGGAGTTTGCATATTTTCTCACATATGTGCTGGTTTCCTTCTATGGTCCAAAGATGTGCATTCAAGTAAATCATGTCTCAAAAGTGCCTATTGTGTATATGTGCCCTGAGACGGACTGGCATCCTGTCCAAGGTGTCACCTGCCTGGTGCCCCGTGACTCCTGGGACAGGGTTCAGGCTCATCACGACTGGATAAGCTGTTAAGGAAGATGGATGGATGAAAGAGAACTTATACACTGATCAGTGGCATATGGGACATCCCCGGACCTTCTGCGATGCCAGGGGAGGGGGGCAGCACCCCCAGCCGAGGCCCCCACATTTAATGAAATGCAGATCTGTGTGTGATGTTAACTCAGGAATTATTAACATGCTGTCCATGTACTACAAAGCAATATTCTAGCTAGAAGGCTACTGCATGAAAAAATAAAACATAAGCTACGATATAAATACATATACATACATACATAGGTCAATGATCAATAAAAAAATTACTAACAGACATGTTGCACATCGGTCCATCACATAGGCTGCAGCTTCAAATGGGGTGATGATGTCACAATCATGGGAGCTGTGGGGGCGGGGCCTCATAGTCCTCAGATACACAACTGTCACCGACAGCTAATGCAAATCTAGCTTAACAGTTGTCCTTCATGCTCCCCTTTTTCCTTTGAGTCTATGTTTTAGTTCAGTCTGAAGAGGGGGCTGTCAGGTATACACAATGATGGGGTGGGGGGCAGGAAAGACAGACAAGGAGGAATAAGCTGTGGAGGAAATGGGAGAGGGGGGGTACTCATGAGGCTTCAGCTACGGAAATAAATCTTGCTTTGGTTGATGGAGCCAGTAGTATGAGAAGGAGTTCAACGGAGTGATTGAGTGAAGTCATCCCAGGTTATTAACGGAAGCCCTGTCCACAGGGATTTACTTCACAAATTACAGGGCGCCATGATACCGCCACAGCGATAAGGCCCCGTGTCACAATCACAAGCAAACAACAGGCAGCACACGCTGTAATGCAGACCCTAAGGTAAACAGCCATAAACACGCCAGCCATAGCTGAAGAAAGCTCCCTTTAACATTGGACACTTAAAGGGAATGCAGCTTCCACTCAAATAAAAACGTGTTTAATTAAAGGTGCAAAAGAGAGGTGACAATGTGCGCGGTTCTCCTTTAGTTATTCGTCAGCCAGCCTTCGATGCTCAGGGTCACGGGTATTTTACCGCACATGCAAAAATCATGGTGCCAGAAAACCTGTCGACGAGAGCAAGAGCAGGGGAGAGTCCCTCATGGCAGTGCCGTGAAATCACACAAACGGTCTCCCTACCAAGCGACGAGTGGCCTTGAAGGAGAGAGAGAGAGACTGTCGGGTTATTCATGGTGCTCACTGTTTGCTGTGCAAACCTACAGCCGCTAACGCTCACTCCCGCTTCCACCTCTTCTCGCTCCGCGTCTCGCCACAGTAATCTCACATTCTGCAGTCTCGAGGCTCCCAAAGGACGCTGCCATCATCAACACCTCCGTCTCTTTTTATAGCACCGAGCATTCGAGGGAAACGGAGGCTAGAACGACGTAATGGGAGAGGAGAGCGCTAATTAACACGTGCCATTATCGGAATATTGTTCGACTAATTTAAGTAGACTAACAAAAAGCAACGAGGAGTGAGTACAGCCATTCATGCATTAACAATTTTCACTTTAAAAAAATTGCAAAAATTACACTATTGGATATATTTCTCCAAACTGAGCAAACATAAACCATTCTTAGTCCCAGTTCCTTGTCTTGAGACCAAACTAAAATCTAAGGGTGTTAAGGATCCTCAACTAATTACCTGGGAAAAAAAAGCTCTGGTAATTAATGCTGTTAAACATGCCAGCCAAAGAACCAATGCGCACGGAGATTTACACATATTGATCTTTTCTGGGCAAGTTTATTCCCAGAAACATCAAAGGACGGGTAACTGGGGAAGGCTATTTAACAGCATTTCCCGACCGTTCATCCGGTATGGGGTCGCGGTAAACGAATCCCAAGAAGCAAGAGGCTGGGGACGACATCCGGAACAGGATGCCAGTGACGTACAGGCACACACTGACAAACGAGGGTCATTTAGTGGCACCGACTCGCCTAAACGCAAGATTTTTGACTGGGGGAGGGAATCTGTATGACATGGGGAGAACATGCGAGCTCAAGGCGCACAGAACAGCGACCGGATGTGTTCCCCCAACTCAGGAGCCACGGGTCGACCATGCGAGCAGCTGAGCCGCTGGAACCCTCGCTGGCACTGCTTGTCACCCGCCTGCCACCACATGTCCAAGGTGGAAAGGGTGCTAATCTGCTCTTCACAGGATTAAAAACACAATACAGTGAGGTGGGGTGGGGGGGGGTGGCTGGTGCAGAAGGGGCCAGCTGGAAACGGTTCCTTTCCTGGGAGTTACAATGCCCACAGTTCACAGTTCAGAAAGACATATAAACGGAAGGGTGGTGAAACACACAATAAGGTGTTAAAAACTGTTTACACCTAGAGATGAATTGGTGGCCCCTGTTGTCACACTAGCAGCCCAGTTTCTGGCCACTGGTAATCTGTCAGGTGTTAATGCCTCGTGCTCAGCAGGTGAGCGCCTTGTGCCAGCGTCCGGAGGGTCGTGGGTTCGAACGCCATGTCCAGCAGTGTAATCACATCACTGCTGGGCGCTTGAGCAAAACCCTTAAACTGCCAGGGCATGGAGAGAAAGGCAGGGTGAAAGTCAAGGAATTCCTATTTAACTAACTTAAAATCATGAAGTCACACGAGGCATAAACTGGAAGGAAGACGACCCCCCCCTACCCACCCCCGCCCCATGCCCTCGTGGGAAAATTTGCCAGCTCTTTACCACTGAAGCTCAGCAACTTATATCGGCTTTAATTGCAACCAAACAAATTTATTACCACCCCGAATCACAGAACCAAAACGGCAATTAATTTTAATTGCAGAGCCATTACACTGAAAGGAAGCCTGTCAGTGAAAGAAATGATAAAAGTATGATTATTTACCCAGGTTCCATCGTCGTTCTGCAAACGAAAGATCAAGTCCTACTTCAGGTGAGGAAGCTGCCATTAGACAGTGCTGCCCCTGACAGATAAGGCTGACCTCCTCCTTTCTTCACATCTCTTCCGCTATCTCCACCACTCGCTGCCTTGCTCTTAGCCCTCTTCACTGCCCCCAGATGCCGCCTTCGACTTGGCCGGCCTCCGCGAGGTCAGGCAGGCCTTGTGCCAGCAGTGGCCTGACACGGTCATCCTCCACGCTTCCCTCCGCCAAACGGGCTCCGTGATTTATCCTGCCATTATAAGCCCCGGCGTCGTCCAGCGAGGAAGCAATTCCTCCTGTCAGTCGGCATAATGATGGACTGACGACTTGTTATTTTTATGCGAGAATCCTCCAATTCCCCTGAAAGAATATCAATGCAGCACCCAAACAAGGTGTGCCCTGCATAATGCCCGGAGCTGCCTGGGGAAGACTGCATGATCATTATGACCTTGTACCAGACGGGTACCTGGAATACGGCTGAACAGGTGAATGAATATAGTTACTAACACCAAACCACTTTTGCACTGCATTTGCAATGATTTCTGGTTAGGATAAAACTGATTGGGTAGTTGTAATAAAATACAATTTCAGGACGTTTGACTCAATTTAGAGTCAGTTAAAACTTAATAAAAGTGTAACTAAAATGATTCATTAGAAAATTATCAGACATGGAATGGCTCTTAATCCATGAACTTTTTTGAGGCAAAGCAAATCAAAAACTCTTTTTTCCCATAAAAATTATTAAATGTCCTGCAAGTCATTACTACATAAATGAAAAATTCATGCAAATTTTTGGAGTAATTATCGAGTAAATTACCCAGTGATAACACTGAAGCAATAAGCCTTAAAATTGCCATTATATTGAATCTATTTGTAATGGGTGTCCCAGTCAATGAATGATAGAATACAATAACATAGAAATCAGGAATCAAACACATAAAATCCAATACAGAACAGCACAGCATCCTGCATACTCTACAAAGCCTCAGCCAAAAAAAAACCCAATTTTATCCTACTTTCATCCTGTAGTATAAAACTATTCTTTTTAGATGAGGAAAACACTTCACTGCTAGACACTGCTATGAAAGTAGTGTCCCAGTTTCGATTTGAACACACCAGCCTCTCTCTCTGCTATTAAAGACAGTGACCTTGTTCTCAGACGATCCATGTTGTCCTGTTCCTCACCCCAAATGCCCCCAGTTCGAGGACTAACTATTCATTACCTGTTAACTGGAGTTCATTCCACAGACATAAGAGAAGGGGAAAAATGCCGACATAACCTCTGATATGCAATATTCCTTAAAGCAGTGTTGGTTTACAATGTTTGCTTTTCAGATGTGCAATACTTTTAAATGAAAATCTGTGTTTGGGTTGTTTTTACTTTTCGTTTATATATTTTTTATCGTATTCTTTTTGTATTCGTATTCTTTTATTGTATGTCTTGTTAGTAACCAATCCTGTGCCCTTAGTACCTGTCCTGGCCTTTACTTATTTCTCTTCTTTATTGCTGCACAAAGATTCTTATGTATCCATACTGTCTGTGCGTGTACAAACAGCAAATAAATCTTGAACCTTGAATCATTTAGCACAGGTCCCCCCGCACCCCGCCCCGACCATAATGCCACTAATTAAAAGGGTTAAAGTCTGAGGCACCGCTACTACTTGGTCAGACGTCCCTGGGCTCAAGTAGGAGATGATGATGATAAGGAGGAAGATTATGGAGGATACAGGACTGTATTTACTTTGGGTAGTGCCAGCAATGGGCTGAAATGCTAAATGTTTTTAGGAAAGTCACAATTTTTCCGCCAACCCATTGGGGCTGTCGTGATCACGTCATAATATAATCACGATTATATGCTGCATGTGCATCATCACCAGGGCTTTAGATGATGGGTGAATCATGTCCGGAGGCCGGCTTTTCAGTACTATACAGATGTTTACTTAGGGTCACAGTTTGGTAAGCAGTTTAGTAGTGCGCCTAAGATGTTCATGTGAGTTAGTAATCAAACCTGATCAAAGTTAGTGACCTGTATAAATTCGGCTTATCCTTATGTTTGTGTCTGTAGTGTGTCTGTCTGCGGGGAGAATGTCAACCTTGTCGAGAGATTTACCTACCTTGGAAGTGACATTCATGTCTCTGGTGACTCTTCCTATGAAGTCAGCAGATGGATTGGAAGAGCATGGGGGTTATGAGGTCTCTGGAAAGGGGTGTGTGGCGCTCCTGATATCTTTGCAAGAGGACAAAGGTCCAAGTCTTAAGAGTCCTGGTACTCTATGTCTTGCTGTATGGCTGTGAGACATGAACGCTATCCAGTGACCTGAGACGAAGACTGGACTCCTTCGCTAATGTGTCTCTTTGGAGAATCCTTGGGTACCGCTAGTTTGACTTTGTGTCGAATGAGCGGTTGCTAGAGGAGTCCTGAGTCCCGAATGAGGCACATTACCTGCATTGTGAGGGAGCGTCAGTTACGGCACTAAAGCCATGTGACGCATTTCCCTGAGGGTGAGCAAGTTCGCAGGATCCTCAATACTGAGGACCCAAGTGGCTGGACCAGGCCGAGGGGACACCCACCGCGGCAGATGGATGGCCATTTCCAGAGGGTGGGACTGGACCGTGTATCTGCCTGGGGCATCGCCGGCCGGGATCCCAAGGAGTTTCGCTGTGTGGTGGATGCGGCAACGCGCTACATCAGCTTATGCTCCCCAACCTGACCTGACCTTATGTTTAATAAACGTGTCGGACTTTAAACTGCAAAAAGTACCACTACGGCACCAACATCTTTTTACCTTGTTTATCCACAATATCTCCTCTTTCAAAAGATGTTGTGGCTGCCGAGCTCTTCTTTTCTTCACCGCCACTTCATTGCTTATCGCTTCCATGATTTACTAAAACAATAGCATGTAGCATGCTCTGCTAAATGAATTTAATAAGCATAAGGGTATGCTCAATTTATACAGACTCCCGATTTTTGGGCATCACAATATGCTACTAATCTGCTTACCAAATTGTGGGTGTAAGTAAATGTCCATGATATAGTACAGAAAAGCCGACGTGTGGACAAATGTTTCACCTGTCATCTAAAGCCCTGGTGATTATTGCGCTTGCGCCATATGATTGTGACAGCCCTACCCCCCACAGTCACAGTAACTGTTGTATGATGGTTGATGGGTTTTAGAGCTAAGCACTGCGTAGCCATCACCAGAATCCACCTGTGACACATACTGGGTTCAAGAAACGAGTATGACAGGCCTCCCCTAGAGAGATTCAGCATGCTAAAGCTGGATCCCCCTGCAGACAGCATGCTAATGCTAATGCTGGATCCCCCTGCAGACAGCATGCTAATGCTGAAGCTGGAGCCCCCTGAGGACAGCATGCCACGCTAAGGCTAACGTCGGAGCCCCCTGCAGACAGCATGCCACACTAAGGCTGAAGTCGGAGCCCCTTGCAGACAGCATGCCACGCTAAGGCTAAAGTCGGAGCCCCTTGCAGACAGCATGCCAGGCTAAGGCTAAAGTCAGAGCCCCCTGCAGACAGCATGCCACGCTAAGGCTGAAGTCGGAGCCCCTTGCAGACAGCAGCCTTTTGGACTAAAGATAAAACAGCAATATAAATCAAGCTGTTTCTCATGCTGAGAAGGAAAAAGAGAGACGACCATTCGAGGGACAGACTCCAACTCCCGACCTCAAACTCGATCAGATCACGTATCGCATTTTGCTAATTTTCAAGTCTAGCAGGAGCCATTAGTATTACACCAGTTTAGAGGGAACTCAACGGTAGATAAATAATTCAGCTTTCATATCTTGCCTCGGAAAAATAAAGCATTGTCCATTCATGCAGAAAAAAGTATAGGGGATGCAGATTAATTCCCTCACAACATTTTTAGCAATAATAATTTTTCACCAGTTGGGTTAGGGGCGATTGCCACAGGAGAGTTAAAGCTGATTGTGAATAATGAAATCCAAATAACCCATTTAGGACATGGCAAACACAATCGCAAACATAATTACCGCCTCTTTTCTCCCTCTAACTTGTAGCTTGAAGCAGTGGAGCTTCTCCTGAGAAAAAGGTTTTTGTACAAGAAGCGTTATTTAGGTTATAATTTAAGCCATATAACACCAATGAACGTTACACATTTCCCTTGGACAGAATCTGAAATATGTTAAAAGAATGTTGATTTGTTTATTTCATTTTTATTTCTTTCCCAATAAGTCAAATATTTTGCCAGAAAGTACAAGGACAAAACAACTCCCTCTTCTGGGGATTGTGAAGCACTGGTCAGAAGCCCACAATCACATTACCCACAATGCACTGCATAATCGCAGGACTTTGGCAGTCTCTGAAACGTATTCACATGCACAGATTTATTCGAATTGCCACACTTAAATACGCCTTAAAGAAACTCGCCAAAGTGAAATAGCTATTCCCATATGCAAATCGCTGGCTGACAGAAGTTGTAGGGCAGGTGTAGCGAATTCTACATGCGCAGGAGGCATCCCATGAGGAATTTGCGCATTTGTGTGGCCCGACAGCCAGCTCCGGGACTCCGCAGCATTCAGCACTGTCAGCTAGAATTAGGGTGCAGAGAAATAGGTCTGATCTCTATTCAACTGACCCCCAGGCTCTCCAAACCCCCACATAAATGAAAAAAAAAATAAATTACACACTTAAACTAAATGACAAACTGAGCCCTACAAAGACAGCAAAGACTCTTCTGCATGACCTGTTCCTTTAAGATGGAGAGCAGGGTGCACCGGATACATTTTAATGATTGTTTGTATCATTTAGGCTTTTCATTTATTTAACAGCACAAATATGAACTTATTAAAGCTTGAGAAATGGAGCTTTCAAGTAAAGACAGCCAGGATTACAGGAGGACTGCTCAGTATTCAGTGCTAAGCAGGCACACAGATCTCACTGCAGCAGAAAGATCTGGGAAAATGGGTGTCTCACTGAGGCTTGTGGTGTTCCCAAAATTCATTCTGATAATATTGTCTTCACAAGATGTAGCAGGCCTGAATTTCACCTCAGAACGGAGCTGTTTAATGTTTTATTGCATTTTCAGATTTTCTCATTGTTTCCTTTACTTGTTCCAGTGGTGCTGGACCTACTGTAGTAGCGACTGACAGCACATGGTAATCCTACCCACTGCCAGGCTTGAGGAATCCACACAAAGCGCCGTTGCAGTCTCACAGCGAGACACGTCAGCCAGAAGTCAGCGGGCGCTCTGAATCCAGTTAGACGTCACTATTTAAGGTCACAGGCCCTGAGTCTGTATTGCGGACGTGACCAAACACAAAGCCACTGTCTGAGAACTGCTGACACTCAAACAAAAGGTGGAGATAGAGGTGAAGCGAACCCCGGACAGACTGCGGGCACAGACAGAACAGAAGAGTGATCTTTTATCGATCCCGTGGAGAAGCTGCTTTTTCGCCTGTCCCATCTCGCTCTCCAAGCGACAGGTGAGATCAAACTTAGGGGGGGGGGTCGCATGCAGGGTCAGCCAGTCCGTGGAGCTGGGGGTTAAGGGCCTTACTCAAGGGCTCAATGGCAGCATCAGTCTGCCGGCACTGGGATTCAAACCGGTGACCTTCTGATCACAGGCACAAGTCCCGATCCTCTGACCTACACACCACTCCCCAATGGACAGCACTTGTCAAAAGGGGGAGTCAGTATGGGAGGAGGGATACAAACAAAGCTTGACAGTTAGGCTCAATAAGGAGGTGAACTGCAGAAGCAGGTCTGGAGCGAACTACATTTATGGGGGCTGTTCCCAGTCTGTTTCTGATGGCTACTGTTATGCTTGTGGCAGCCAGCCAACAAAAGTATTTGCCTGCATCGGGAAAAGGGGGCAAAAACACAACAATACGTCCATAAAAACATGCCAATTTACATTCCCATTCCATTCAAAGATGAAAGTCGCATCTGGATCCTTTGTTCCAGTCAACGTCTGGCAGAGAGACTGCGAAACGTCAAGATGTGTAAAAACAAACCCGACCGAAGAGCTTCAAGCCGACACGATCCTAACACACGGGAGTCACTATTCCCACTCCGGCTCATTTTTCACCTGAAAAGGCGGGCTGTCACGCAGCGAGGGCGGCAATGTGCCTTCCGCAATACCACCCATAGCAAGGATGCGGGCTCTCCGAGCACGTAAACAAACACGGAGAGCACAGTCTGTTATTTGGGAATACTGATAGCGCTGGGAAGGTCAGGGAAGCAAGACAGACTGGCTGGGAACGCGAATAAGCAAACAGAGAAGGAGACAGCCTCTAAATATTCCTCAACTGGATGCCCTTTAAATCTACGAATGTAACTTTAAACACCATGAATTCATTGTGTTTTATCTACAGTCAGTATTCAGCTGCAATGACACACTTCGACCTTTTAATAGCAATGTGAATGCCATCTTATTTGAGGAAGAAAACTAATGTCAAGCTATAAGAATAACAAAACATTTGCCTGATACCACACTTGAAAACCACCTTAATAACAAAATAAAACAAGACTTGTTAAACCTCACTGTAATGTTCTCAGTGTAAAAACTGTAATTGATCCCACTGTCGGACAAACAGGGCCGAATTAATCCCCCAACGAAAAATCCAGAGAGTACTAATTGCTTTCTGTTTTACCCGTCTTGTTTCAATGAATCTGTTATCTGGACCAGCTGTCAGTTCCAAGCAGGGGAAACTATATGAGCACCTCAACTGAGGGCACCGGACAAAAGGAATGCATCTATGTTAATCATCCAGCAAAGTTCTTAAGATCTCCCAGCTAAACACAGAATTACTATTGGTCACACTGGTAACACTGTGGCTGATTAAATGCGTGGTGCATATGCACCCAGTGGCCACTATATTAGGAACACCAAGCTAGCGCCAGGCAGGACCCACTTTTACCCCCTGAAATGCTTTATAGATAAATTGTCACAGAAGCCTTACTGCCCACCTCGTATCATCGTATGGAGCCATTATCTTTGCACCTGTGGCCTTCCTGTTCATTTTAACGAGTCTCCCTCATTAACAAGGAGTTTTTCGGCCACCCCTGAATGGATGTTTTTGGTTTTGTTTATTCTCGGTAAACTCTAAGCACTGCAGTGCATGAAAATCCCAATATGGTGGCTGGTTCTGAGTGGTACCACCACATCTGGCACCAGCAATCACATCACATTCAGAAACACTTAGATCAGGCATCTTAGCCGTTCTAATGCTTAGCCAAACAGTGACTAACCCTCTTGACCGTCTGCATGCTGTATATACTCAGCTGCAGACACATGATTTGCGGGTTGGGAAAGCAGGCTATTTGTGTTAAGGAGCAGGTGTACCTATTGAGCTGGCCACTGAGTGCAGACTGATAGATTCTGGCAGTTTTTGGGGACTTTAAGTCACGGTTCATCGTGCTGCATTTCAGCTGCGTTTCCTTCATCGACTTCATTAATGCACTGGATCGATTGTGAGGGCGCTTATCATACCAGAAGAGAGCGACCGTGTGAGGTGTCTCTCCTAATATTATCTCTAAGTGCCTGACAGGTATCTTACCAAAGCACCTTTTTTGTACTTAATGGGGAAACCATGCATTTGCATGATGGGCAGTGAGGAGTCTGGCTGGGCGACTGCATCCCTCGTAGCGAGCGGCGTGTACGGATACAGCACAATACCCTTTGGCTGACCTGGACTCCACATCGCTGAGAAATACTACGTGGCCCCCATATCCTGACTCCGTATGCCACAGAGAAGGGCTGCACTCTCGCAAGGCAGTAAACACCATCACTGGTGACCAATGGCGAGGCTGGAATTACAATTTTTATCAAAAAAAAAAAACTAAAAACTCAAAAGCTGAAACATTTTTAAACAACACAAAAAAATGTGTGTTATGGGTTAGACAAAGCTAATTTTACAACCCCATAGAGCTCAAATGGTATATATTTCCCCTATAAATTACTCTATTTTCAAAACAATTAAAAAGACTATTGACAGCTGCATTCTATATGCTATTCGTTTTCTGGAGTTGGGTGTCCAAAATTTAACGAAAAGCTATAATATTATTCATAAAAATTATAATTACGTTTTCTCCCACAGGCTCAAAATCCAATTCAAACAAATATAACAATTCGACCCGAAAATGTTTCATACACTCAGTAAATCGGTTACTAAATCTAGAATAAACCTTAAAAATGAACACAAAATGAACTTCATGCTTAGACTTTTCAGTAGTACCCAGCCAGGTTCAACAAAGTGCGAAGAGTGTGCATAATCTCCTGGTAATGCTCCGTGAAGTCTGATCCAGAGGTCACCATCCAGTGCTCACGCACAGAATCCAGAAGAATACCTTTTTATCAGCCGTTCACCAGAGGAACCTTCGGCTGCACAACCTGAAAATGGCAAAAGTCAAGCGAAGTTCTGAGAATCCTGAAGACCAGGCGTGGGTAACTCGCCCAGGATTTTCCCAGCCGAGGTCAAATTCTTGAAATTACAGAACCTGCAAATCAAAAAAAATTTCATTATTTCTTAATTATATTGCCGATAACTTGTGAACAACGGTTTGGAGTATTTCAGTTCAAAATAAACAAAAAAAAAACAACAAAAATCAATGTGAAATATTAGAAGCATATATAATTGTATAGCTATATGTGCTTTCAATCGTTAACCCAAAAAACAGAGAGGTCCAGCACCAGCTGGGATATTTGCATTATGCTTCCACATCAAGGAGGATCAACAAAGGCCACATCAAAAGGGGTTCCTATCAATTAGTGGCCCCTACTGAATGCCTGATTAATATTTTACTGAATAAAAAATGAAGCATTTTCCTTCCTTAGTTGTCTACATTTGTGACATCGAGTCACACACCAGGCACTGCAAAATAATGCCATTTATACAATCAGTAACTCGTATTAGTCAAATAAAAAGTACCTAATTCTAAGTTACTACATTCAGACCTGCAACCTTCCACTTAAAAGACTCCATAACAATTAGACTGCCTGCTGTAGCACTTTGGGGGGGGGGGTGGGGGGGGCGGGGCGACACAAACAGTGGGGTTGGCATATGTCAGTGTGTCGATCTTGTTGGTACACAGAGTCAGAGCAGGCGCAGTAACTAACACTCATTTTTTTCGCAATACCGGGTTCTGCTACAGTCATGTTTCTCCTAACTGTGACAAATCACTGCTGGGGAGGATTACGGCGCCGGTCGCCGGATGCTGCTAATACCACAATTTCATGGGACGCTGAAGAGGAAGCCCACACACCTTCGGGTCGAAGTGGCGGCGACCGTTTATCAGAAGGCAGAGAGACAACGCGTGATGCATTTCCATCCGCTCTCCCCCCTTCTGAAGGACATCGCCCGTGCCTTAAAAACTGTACCAAATGGCCTGATATTAAAGAAAACGCGAGCCGTCGGTCAATAACCTTTGGATGTTCTGCTCCACGCCAATGCTTACATGATAAACCAGCGCAGGGCAATACTGGAACAAGCTAATATGTGCAAGAGAGAATTCTAAACACACTGCTTGCATCACAAGAGTCATAAAGTCACCAAAAGTCTCATCAACCCCTAACCCACTTCACTACTATAGTGAGTGGGAGGTTGGATTCGTGGCGGGGGACTGTACTGAAGTTTTACTTTAGCTGCGAATACAGTTCATCCAGGTGTACTTGGTGTAAATCAACGGGCAAGCGGAAGGCGAGCCAAAAACATGAGCACATAATGCATCCCCGACGGACCGGGGCTCCCCTCTGCTACCTCAGCCTCTCTGAGCACTAAAAACCCCTAAAGCATAGCATGATCTCTACATATTCCAGGTGTCTATCTTCTGTCGTAGTTATGGCAACGTTTCGCTCAAAATTCTTGAAAAGATCGGCAATTATTCCGCCGCGTGCTCCCCTTACCCGGTCTGCCCTAATTCACTATTCCCTCTCGCTCCCTCATTTTGTCACCCCAAACAGTTTATGAAGTCAGCTGGCCAGTAAAAACATCATTAGGGTGGCATATAAATCTTGCTAATGCATAAATCTGACACTGTGGACACATTAATGCTGCAATTGGCAGGTTAAAGGTAGAGCCGCAGAACGCTAAAGGAAGGAACTTTGTTTTTCGCCACCACTGAAAAGAAATCTTGCTTCCTGAAGCACAACATTATGGAGATTCATATCCCCAGTAGTAACGCGTGCGCTTTCTGAAGTGAGATGCGGCACACGATCTTTTCTTTAATTATTTACTTCTCTCCCTCCTTCTCTCAGTCTTTCATCTTCCTCCTGCTGGGCCCCGGCTCTGTCATTTTCCCCCAGACCAGCTTCCGAATTCCTCCGCCCCCCCAGTCCCTATGGCAAGGCGGGACAGCGAGACATTTAAACACTTAATCCACAATTAGTCATCCTGCAAATTGATTGCAAACGAGGAAAGGGGAGGAGGCACATTCCGCTTTAAAAATTAACATCTTTCCCCCGCTTTCAAAGAAATAATGAGTGTTTCTATGAATGGGACTATCTGGTGCACCACAGAAGCACTGATAATGTTCCTTTCAGTCAGTTAATATGCATGAAATGGATTGATGGTCCAAGTAGAAATTTCAGGGTGGTGCCAAAGCGTGTTCACTCACGTCTGAACGTGATTCACCGTGAAAGAGTGTTTAGGATCGTCTGGAGTGCTGTGGGATTCTCAGCCACCTTCCTTCGCCATAAAAATCACACTAACTGGTCATTATGGGTCTGGATGTCCCTTCATGCCCAATGAAGCTGACAATAAAAAGATGACAGTCTGTCCAGCTTCCACCCGCTTATCTAGTACAGAGTTTTGACGGGAAGCCAACAGCTGAATGAAAATGGCAGCCATAGGCGGTTTGCCACCTTCGTGCCTTTGGGGCCTGAAAGCTGTGGACAAAAGGATGCAAAGACAGCATAAACGACAATTTTGATGAGACCTTAAAGACATGATGAGGCCTTAAAGACAAAGCTGGGGGCAGCAAACATTCCCGAATAAAAGGCGAAGACGAGAGGTCCGTGGTGACGGGGGAAGTTCTAGGATTTTTTTAAGGTGGAGGGCCATATTTCAAACAGAGGGGCCAATGATATGCTTTGAATTGGCAAATGACAGGTAACGGGACTGTCCAGGGACCAATCAGCTTTCAGCTGGGCTGGAGCCAGTTCCCCTGTGACCCCGCCCCTGTATGCTGGGTCACACCACACATCACAAAACGGTACATCACACCGTGCAGGTTATGTGCAGGTCCATCAGAGCGAATGCCTGGGGGGGCACTGAACGTCCATGACGCGGCCGTGTGGTGAGGGGACGGCGGCACATTAGAGACTCAGCGGGAATCGGCTGCTTCTGAGGCTGTCAGAACAGAGAGCTGCCAATTCACAGTGTTATGAGCCCAACCATCACAAGCCAAACACCAACATGCAGTTACCATAAAAGCTTCTCTGAATCGCACATCAGGCTAAGTGAAGTCATCATCCACACATCCATCTCCCGGACACTTATCCCAGTCAGGGCTGCAGGGAAAAGCCGTCATTCTGAGGCCAAGCTTCAAAGCGCCCTTCGCTGTCCATGGATGAGATTTCTATTACTTGCAATCGAGGTGCTATATAACCGCAACAGAGGAAAATAATGCACTGCTCTGGAGAGCAAGCAGCTTCAAAGCCCCCTCCTATACAGAGATAAAGCGCGACTGGCCACCTGGAAAATGCCTCTGTCTCCGCATCTCAACCCCAGCTTCAACAAAGCCACGCGGGCATCTGGCTCCCCTCTCCATCCCTACGATCCCATTGGGCAGCTCGCAGTTCAACAAAAAGATGTTGCCACAGCAACAGAGGACAGTGATGGAAAGGGAGGTCTTTCAGTACATTACACACAGGACATGTTACACCTGTTTTTTTAAATTAATAAATATATATATTATAATATAAATATATATGTGTGTGTGTGTGTGTGTGTGTGTGTGTGTGTGTGTGCATGCATATGGCTGTTTGAAATGTTTCATGAAAATGAAATTACATTGGAAGAGTCTACACCTGGGGTACTCAAAATGCAGTTTAATCCGGACTGTGCAATCAATGCAAAATGACAAAAAAAACTCCCAAAGACCCCCAGAGGGCGAAAATTACCAAGGAGACCCCCGGGTTGGCGAGATATACAGATATACTGAAGGCCTCCTCCCAGTCAAAGAATAATACTAAGTGGGGACACACCCTCCCTCGTAGGAATTTTTATTGGGGGCAGTGGACCTTGGCCTTGTGTCACTCAGAATTTCAACCTCAGGGAAAAAATAATTGTGTATTCCTGGTCTAGGCATATGAATAATAAAAACACACACACTCATGCTAGCTTAAAATTCACGCTGATGCAAAGTTTTCAAATCCACAGGACACATCTCATGCCTAAAGTTATGTTCTTCAATGTGTGGTCTTGTGTCACTGTGGAAGCATAAAGCAGCATGAAGACAAATGGCATTTTCAAGATCTGAAAGTCATGATACCAGGCAGGATTTGCAAACAGGGAAACACTCAATCTGAGACAAAACCAATGAATTCCCGTTAAAAAAAGGAAGCGGCGGCAGGTGGTGGGGATTTTAAAGTGCAGAGCCGGCCGTTCCGTCATACTGCGTGGCCCTGTTGAGGGATTAGAAGCCCAGAGCCCACCTGAGCTGTACCAGATGTGTAGACATTCAGGTCTGATACCTTCCCAGCCCTGCTGGTGTCAGCCAGCCACTGCTGAACAAGGTACCGGCGTAGCACGTGTGAGAAATGCAAGCCGGCGGGGTCTTGTCTGACACCGGGGTACCACTCTGCTCCCGCAGGCGACGCCTAAAGACTGACGCGACAGCCGACAACTCGACGCGCCACTCGCCTCACGTTACAGGTCGGAAAACGGAAAGCTATGCAGACACGGGATACATTGGCGGACAGATACAACTGCGGCACTTCTGCATATAACGGCAGAGATGTGGAACTCGAAGGCTGCGGGTTCAAATCTCAGCAGGGGAGCCACTGCAATACCATTGATGGAGAAATTTAACCCTAACTGCTCCAGTGAACATAAAGCTAACAAAATATCTATGCCTAAAGCAGGCTATTTTCTGAAATCTATCCACACAGGGAAGGATTTTGTTCAAAGCAAAATTTGACTGCGTCTCAACCCCACTGCCCTCAGTTAAACGGCTCATTCAAAACACCTCCACCCCCCACTCCATCCAAGTGGTCGTGGTGCGCAGTGAGGCAGGGGCTCCTTTGTTGGACTTTGCAGGAGGGGAAACCCCGCAGGTCGACCGCGCCCGTCGTCAGGGTCTCAGGGCGCCTCCCATGGCAAACGCTCGTCTCATAGCACCAGCCGGCAGTCTGAACGCGGCCCTTACTGCACCATGTGTGAACACACCTGCCATGCATGCAGAAATCAGACCTGTTCATCTACACCACAAACAGCACCACTGGGTCCAAAATGGCAACTACTCACCAAAGAGGACCCTGTGGACGCGTTAACCTTCCCCGCATCTCTACATGCACCCGGGGAGCGGGGGGGTCCTGTAAGGCTGCTGACGCCACACTCTTTTGGCCGTACATTTTGGGCCTTAACGAGCCCTCTGCTCACGAGTAGCGCTTAATTACTGGATTTCAGCAGCCTAGCATAACGACACGGAATGGTCTTGACACGGCATGGTGACATAAAGCCGAGGGGGGGCTGAGAAGACCCCCACCAGCCTAAAGGAAGCAGGTCTTCTGTCCTTTCCAGATCGTTCTGCATGAGGAATTATACCTTTGCTCGACTGTGTTGAATTGCACAAGTTTTCCAGACAGTGTTCGATGGCTCCACAAGCAAATATATTAATATATGACTAGTATATTTGTCACCGACTACAGTTTGTCATGTTTTTCCAGAAACCTTAGACTGACACTATAATCTCATGTACATTTACTTGCTTTTAGATTACAGCCGTACCTGTAACCTAAACTTTAATAGGAAACATCATGCTGTACGATATAATACTTCATATTACGCTTCTGCCTTCTCACTAATCCAGTCATATCATGACAACCATTGAATATAAAAAAACTGTACCATTTAAAAACCCTATCACGCCTCTCGCATTACTGTTATGTGCATTACGGTAAAGTCGGGGTAATCCAAGCCATTTTTACCCTGAGATTTCATTCCATATTGGAAAAAATTAAAAGCATGTGAAATCACCTGTGCTGAAGTATTAAAACCAAAGCTTCCCTCTGGCCATGGTCTAAATTTCCCCTATATTACTGTCTTGGGTTAAATTTGAAAGGAATTAAGAAGACACAGCTGTTTTCCCCGCAGAATTACGACTGTGTCTGTCGCATTTTAGTTAAAATATGGATTCATAATCATGAACTGTTCCACTTTTAAATTTCTGCATGTATCATTTATCAAACAGAATATAGAGGGATTAGAATAAAGAGGAATACGGAACAGAATATGGAGATGGAATATGGAGGAATACGGAACAAAATATGGAGCAATTAGGTGTTTTTGAAAGTTATGTATCATATACAGCCTTGCATCAACTTACATATGCATTTAAGACTGGGACCACTGGACACTGTCAAGTTAAGCATATCTTGCTATTGTAACTGTGCATCATATATACATTACTGTATACATATTATATTACAAGTTAGTTATGGACAGTGGGTCATTGATAAGGGTACTCAGCCTTATCAGTTACTGGCCATTCTCCTGCAGCTACTACACAAAGCAATACACCCGCTAACAGCCTACTACCTCTGCTTTCAGGCGTCTTGATCTGTGAATATTATTTACTATTATTTACAATGCAATTGGATGTGACTCGATCAGGGGTAACTCGACGCAAGCCTGTATGGGATACCATTTTTATGACTTTTGAAATCATATTTCAGTCACTGTTATCAAGTTTACCGATAGCCCAGCTCTGAAATACTAGATATTGCATTAATATAAAGCTTTTCCCGTACACAGTTAGAGCATCATTGAAAAAATAATGGGCACACACACAGACAGACACACACACACACACAGACACATTACCGTCAGAAGATTAAAATACCACTAACATTCAAACCTTGAACAATGTGTTTCATGTGTAATGGGATCACAGGGTGAGCTCAGATTTCCCTGGGTTCGCTGTGATCGTAGAGAGAGGGTGAGTAAAGTTTATAAATCTGCCAGTATCTCTGTTTTTTGTGGGCAGGGCTCATCTCGGATCTGGGGGGATGACTTAGAGCGGTCAATACATTGACACATCACACAGAGCCTGAATGCAAAATTGCACCAAATTGTAATTTGAACAGAAATAATGCGACCACTGCTGGCGTTTACTGCATTTCCAGTTACCATCTATCACCCAGCAAACAAAATAAATTTTACTTATTCAAGTACAGACAGTGAAAACCTTCATTTCCCGAAGACTGATACACATGTCCCACCCCCTGGTGAGAGCCTAGCATGACGGGTAAGCACGTCTGAGGCTGGATACAGGGACGAAGCAACACTAGCCCAAATTGCAGTTCTTCAGATGGGGCTCTGGGCTCACAAATCGCAGCGTGGAAAATCCATGGGCACAATAAGCATGAAAGACCTGAAAGAGCTTAAATTGGATAATCGCATCCAATTAGCATCTGTGTGTAGAACATGAAGCCCCTTGGCCCCAGACGCGCCTCCTGGGAGACCCCCCCTACACAATGAAGAAGTGTCGAGTCATTCGGGCGCCCCAAACAGCACCCCCCGCCCTAACCCTAATGCCCCATTGACACGACCACTCAATCCCCCCCCCCCCTTTCCGGATTATTCTGGCCTCTCACTGAAGGTGCCGGACTGCCTGACACACTGATCCAGGGAGGTCGTCTTCGCCCGGGCAACTAGCAAATTAAACTCACACCAAGCTAAGGTAGACGTTCGGGGGGGGGGGGGATGCATTTCAATCTGGGGCCGGTGGCTTCTCGCCAGCCCGCCTCCACTTCACACAGACAAGCCTGAGTGTTTCTGAAGCTGATCTTGGACCTAAACATTAAAGGAAAAGAACGCTGTGAATGCAGCAAATCTGGCTTGAAGGTGACCAGTTCGGTCTGAGCGAGTGACTGACAGGCCTGTTAGTGATGCTGCCTTACATTTACCTCGGAGGTAGGAAGTCAGAGCTGGTAATGATGTCACACCCGAGTGAACCGCATTCCTGTACAAGAAGTCGGAAGGATATTCAGCGACACTAGTTCTAGCCAGGTTCAATGTTAGCCATTCTTAACAATACCAGACAACAACAACGTATTATGTGGTATTTTGCGCACACAAACACCGTAACAATATGTCCCCATCTAGAACTCTAAGGTCGGGGTGGCAGAAATTGCTCCGACTTTCCGAGTCGGACCTCTGGCTTCAGGCCCTGCTCCAGTTGAATTTTCCAAATTGGAATTCTAAAATTCTGACTCCCGGGTTGAAATGGAATGCAGCATGAGGCTCCTGAGCCGACCCGGTCACCTACAGGCGGAATGGCCCCCTTGCCGATGACATGTAAGGGGTCAAAGTGCAGGGGAGTGCAAATCGGTCCGAGGAAGGTGTGGAGATGGGAGCGTGAACTGGCCGGAGAAGAGCAGGGACCCCTGTCCTTCGCCGTAAGAATCCAAGGTGGGCGGGAGACAGTCGAAAGCGGGAGACCGTCTGGACGCACTCTGCCCAGTGCATGCAGCGATCACACTCGCGATTACCGTCACTCCAGGGAATTAAATGAGCTGTATTGCACTATAAAATTTCCATGACAAAGGAATGTCACACCCATACCTGCCACCCCCCACACCTGCCCCAGACTGACTGATACCAGCAGCAGTACTTGCACATGGAGCGTGGTCCCGGCACAGCATCATTCAGAATCCCTGGGGAAAAACGGCAACATTCCCAGAAAAATCCGGAAGAGGGAGGTAGTAGTGACACATCATGGTGAGCAGCACCCCCCCAGGAAGAGGCGCTGGCCTGCCCTCCAGGGGCAGGAGAGCGGGCGTGGCCGGGGCTGGGGCTGCTCATCATTTCAGCCAATGCTCAGATTGGGGAGGAGGCCGCCCCGCGACAGAGAGGCCTGTCATGGAGAGTATTACGGCCCACGGTCGTCCTGCTTCTACAGGCTCTGCTGTAGTTACGCAAAAGATAAAAATAATACTGAGAGCAGAGGACAAGGCAGTGGAGAGAATGAGAGAAAGAGGCAGTGGAGGAGAAGGCAGGCAGGACAGCGGGAGCTGCAGCGGGCCGGTGACAGCCTCCCCGCCCTGTTTCACAGCTCCGTCTGACATCTAACACCTGTCCTTGCGTCGAGGCCCCACCACACCCCCCCTTCCTCCCATGCACTCGCTAAGCCCCATTTCCCAAATCGTGCTAAGTTTAGACCGGCGGCACTGAGCGCAGCACTCGGGCCAAAATTAAGGCGCATTTGCATTTGGCGAGCAGCTGATGGCGGGCGGCTGATCCAGTGACATGACAGCCCCGCGGCTCAGGTGCTTATTATAGAGCCGTCTGCCAGTGGCAGCAGTGGCGGCACCACACACTGGGGATGCGGGAGGCGGGGGTAGGTCCAGCCCAGGACCAGCGCAGCAGGAGAACGCGTTCACACACACACACACACACACACACTCCGCTTTGATGACAAAGCTGGGCTCATGTCTGGGATGTATGACTAGGAGCTACCACTGCACACAATTAACACGTGTGACAGAAGATTCCATAACCTGATTAAATCAGGCTGAATACCCTTATCAAGCACTTCCCCTGGTGGGACTGGACCCTGCAGCCTTCTGGCGTAGGATGTTTTCCACTTTGCTATCTGTTCCTGCACTGAATATCCGTTTAGTAGTAAATTATTCCAAACCACACACATTTTAAAGTCGTCCTTCAAAGGAGTAATATTGGCAGGAGGATGTTATCTAAAATGTTCAAGAATACATATAAAATAATCTTTTTCAAGAATGCAGTGTGAGAGTTTCATATGTATTTTTTTAAAACATTATTAACATCAAGATCTCTTTTGTAGTGTTATAATCTACTGATAATCCTCTAGAAGCAATCATGTTCTTCTGTACTGTAATAACCGCTGAAAAAGACTCTGAGTTCCTCTCACGCTGGCTTTTTTGTTGATACGCTTATTTGCTCATCAAAGAATATTTCTACTCCTGTCTGTGTGTGTTGGTATCAGCCTGAGAGTCAGAAGCAGATCCCTGGCTAAACTGCAGGAAAGCAGGCTCCGCCTCTCAGCAGGCTCCGCCTCTCAGCAAACCCGGACACGCTGGTCACCGGCGGCTTCACACGTAGACGACCCGAATCGTGAGGTGAACTCTCGGGCACCGGTGCCAGGAACCGTCCCACGGAGCAGTCGTAAAACTCGGGTTCTTGTTGAGGCATGGAACGGCTGTTAGCAGAACGGCACCCATCTATCAGTGCAGGTGGGTGGAAAGGCTGCATACTGTCAGCTCACGCCATCTACCATAAAAGCCTCTGCGAGTTAAACCACAGGCACTGCTGCTGTATTTCACAGTTGCACTGCTACTCCCCATGACCGCACTGACGTAAACAATTCACTACTAACTGCATTGTTTTGTACATACATACTTGTATTTACTCTAACATTCCTTGCAGTGACATGCACTCCTATACTTCTTCTATATTTATCAACCATACCATCACATTATATATATCAAATGTACTGCATGTGACCACTGTTTTGTCTCAGCTGTGTTTGTATCTACTGTATGCATAAGAGTCGCAGACAACTGGAGACAAAATCCCTCTGTGTATGTGGACATACTTGGACAATGACACCGATTCTGATTTGTGTTCGTGTCTTTAAGCAGAACGCAGTGGAGGCAAAGCCATAGACGGAAATCCGTCGGCATCGAGCGGACGAGCCACGCCGCAGCCCCCCTTGGCGTTTTCCCATGTGGCAAACTGCCAGAACGAACGCGTGAGCGGGCAGCATCGCAGGCAGCATCGCGGGCAGCATCGCGGGCAGCATCGCAAGCAGCATCGCGGGCAGCATCGCGGGCAGCACGGTGGAGAGGCCCGGCACTCCTGGCACTTGTGAGCGTGCCCGGTAAGTGCTCAGTCACCAGGGCTTGGGCAGCACTGTCATTTACCATCATGGGCATACAGTTTTCAGGTTCTTCAGGTTCTTATCATTTTCTTCTCACCCCACCACCTTCAGTCTCTCTCTCACACACACATACACACACACACACACACAATTACATCTTTGTGGAGACTCTCCATTCATTTCTATCTCTAATCTCTAATCCCACCATAATGACCTTAACCCCTACCCACTTTAGACTTTAGGCACTGTTTGTTTTTTTGATTGCGTTCACAGGTCTTTGTGGGGACCTTAAAATAGTCCCCACAATGACAAAACAACAGGTTTTTGCATTTGTTCCCCACAATGTAATATAAACATAATCCCCCCTATCATCTTTATTACATTCTATAA
>JAODJU010000001.1:12895849-12906579 GCA_026776725.1 Gnathonemus echidnorhynchus
CACAATAAAAAAAAAACAGGTTTTTGCATTTGTTCCCCACAATGTAAAATAAAAATACTCCCCCCCCCCCCCCAGACACACACACACACACACACACACCTCTTTAACTAATGAAATATCTGTTCAGAATGAAAATGAGATTGCAGACTCAAAGATTCTTGAGAACTACCAGAACTAATAGCCCCACAGGGGGAGCAGTGCATCATGGGTATTGCATTGTGAGTACTGTATCTCTGTCAATCAGAACTATCGACTCTTTTCCATTAAATGCATTTAAACTGTTGGCACACGGCGGAACCGAAATGGGAAGATATGCGAGCCAGAGCTGGAAATACTCTTCCCTACCGCCAGCAGAGCCGTTAAATAAGCTGCTAAATAAAGCTTATATTGACTTTAATGGAAGAAGCATCCCTTCCTGTGACTCATCATGGCTTGTTTTCATCTTATTGAACGGCTTCAAACTGGCAGAATGATGACGTCCAGCCCGCAGGAGAATGCAGCCCACGCCCCAGAAAACCCTCGCAATGACGCCTCAGCGATTTCCGTCTTCACTCACGTATAATACAGAGTTAATTGCCAAGCTACAAATCCCACCCAGCCCATGTTTGCTTTGATTTACCATTCAAACAGCAAATTTGTTAAACAGATATTGTGACCCTTCCCAGTAGCTCAATGAGAGCGGTCAGTAGCCCCCCCCCAAGCCGCAGAATCAGGGCACAGTCCACTTGCATACTCAACTCGTGTGTATAAAAAGACCCTTTTGTGTGGAGGCATATACTCCTATGAGGCCACACTCCTATGAGGCCACGCCCACCAGGACAGAACAGGCTTCCGATTGGCGACACCTAAAGAGCGGCAGACCTCCTTCAAAGGAATATCTGGAAGGCTGACATCTGACAGCAGGAGCCTGGGGCCTAATCAGACCAAGACATTAAGTCACGTGGGAGTGTACCGTCTGTCCACAGCGAGACTTGAGAACTTAGACAGACATCCAAACACGATGACGAATTGAAGCCAATTTCGCTACTATTCAGAGGAGAATATAACTTCATAGGAGGATCCTGAAGGCAGTACCATACCTTACATCTGAATAGCTGCCATAAGCATCTCCATGTTTTGTTTGTGGGAATGATTCTCCAGTGATTTCAGACCATTCAGGCTCATTTTGATCTAATGTATGGAATCCAGGGAAGGGAGCCCATAAGGTTGCAGAAGCATACCAGGGTTTTGGTTGCCATATTCACATAAGTTACCATTGACCAGAGATTATATGGGCACTACCTACACATGCATAGTATTTCAATTTTCACCAAGTGGACTAAAACGGTTTTAGAAAAACAGTTATTTACAGACGCTCCCCGGGTAACGATAGTCTGCGTTACAATATTTCGACTTTACGATGGGTAAATGTTTTTCACTTTCAATACACTACTCAATAAATGACATGAGATATTAAACACTTTATTATAAATTAAGCTTTTGTGTTAATGACTTTATCCAACTGTAGGCTAATGTAAGTGATCTAAGCATGTTTAAAAGTAGGCTAGGCTATGATATTTGTTAGGTTAGGTGTACTGTATTAAAATGCATTTTCGCCTTAAGATAGGTTTATCGGAACGTAACCCGGGGAACGTCTGTATTTATACAACAATAATGCCAGTAAATGTTGGCTTTCAGATTCAGCCAACCAGTTTGCAAAGCTGGATATTAAGTGGCCTGATTTTAGTTAAGGATCACATTTAGATGGGGGGGAACATCTGCTCCCCTTGTAGTCCCCTCCGCCCACCCGCCTTCAGTCACGCATCTAGAGGCTTAGAGCCGTGCCACCCGCTGGCACCAAAGCAGCACGACTGGGCACTGGCAGAGCACCAGCTGGCAACGTGAATCAGGAGGGTAGTGACCCTGGCATTAGAGGCCCCACTCCATAAATATGTTATAAACACTCACTCTGCTTCTGTCACATGCCACCTTACAAGCCCAGTGCCCCCCCCCCCCCCCCAATATAACTAACATGGTACCACACACACAATACCTCCCACAGTGTTCGTTATTATATGGTCACAGAAACATCAAAACGGTTCCCAGCGAAGGGATTGGTTCACTAAAATCTGCATGCAATTGCAATTCCAGGCCAATACTTTTTTAATTACAGTTTTGTTTGTAATTGCTTTCCCTGCAGCTAGGTGATCAAGTCACATTCTTTGAGGCCTTGTGCACTGTGTGTCCTTAAAGAGGAAGAATTATTGAATTTGGCTCAGTGAGGTAAAAGCCTGTTCGGGGGGTGCCGTCCATTTAATGGGGGAGTAAATAACTCACCAGATGCACTTCACAACACGTGCACAAATTGCAAAAAAACAAAAACTGTTTTTTTCCCTGGCGAGCGAAAACAGACTAGGCTTGGTGACTCACCTGACGCTCACGGACACCAGCAGGATGTCATGTGGCCCACAGCAGTTTGTCATGCCGGCCATATAGTGGCCAGCATAAATGAGTATACCCCCTTGGAAAATAAAGATTTTTATCGATTTCTCAGTGAATACCAGAACAATTAGCAGATTGACAAAACTGAGTTTTATTAAACATTTGTTTCATTAATATCATAAAAAGTTGATTACCGACATCATAAGTAAATAATTAATAATAATTAATTGTATTCAAATGAAGTATTGCAAAGATGAATACACCCCACAAGAAATTCTACCAAATCTAATATTCTGTATGGCCTCCATTATTTTTAAGAACAGCACCAACTCTTCTAGACATGGAATGAAGAAGTTGGCAACATACCACCACATCTTTCTCCATTTTTAGAGAATGAGCTCTTCCAGAACCTGGATGCTGGATGGAGAATGATGCTCAGCCTGTCCTTCCAGAACTCCTCAGCTGATATGCTTGGCCACAGAATCACTTTCACCCTGTTCTTCCTCAGAAATGCAGCAGTGGCCTTGGATGTACTGTATGTTTTGGGTCATTGTCATGCTGAATGAGTGCCTGGCCACCCAGGGCACGGCAAGATGGTACCATCTTCTCTTTCAGCATCTCACAGCATATCTGTGAATTCATGATGCCACCAGTGAAGTGCAATTCAGCACTCACACCCCCCCCACAGAAGAACACTGCCACCAACATGCTTTACTGCAGGTACTATGCATTTTTCATCATACTCCTCACCCTTGTGACGTCATACAGTTTGGACGCTATCAGCTTCGAAAAGATTTACCTTTGTCCCATCACTCCAAAGTATAGAGTCCCAATAGTCCTCACCTTCCTCAACATGGGCCCTGGCAAATGTTAAACCAGCTTTTTTGTTCTTTGGCTTGAGCAGAGGCTTCCTTCATAGACAGCACCCTTGCACATCACTCCTTTGCAGTGTGTGTCGTATTACGTCACAAGAAACAATCACCCTAGTTTGGCTTTCTCTTGCTTTCGCTACCTGTGACAAACTTGCATGGTGATTTTCCTCATCTCTTCACATCACAAAACGCTCATGTCGAGGTCTTAGCTTCCACAGAGGGTCTGGACGTCTCGGAGCGTACCAGAAGTCCATCCGTTTTGAATTTTTAAATCACTTTTGCTACTGTAGTCTGACTGATTAGAAATCCTTTACTAATTTTCTTGTAGTCTTAACCTTTTTTGTGTAAAGAAATGACTTTCGTTCTTGAGTCTTGTGACATCTCTCTTCCAAGTGGTGCCACTATTGTCAGCATTGAATGGGAGGGGACTTTATTTGTTAAATACCACCATTAATTATCTAGTGGCCACCTGTGTGATGACTGAGTGGACTCATCTATTGTTGAATTCCTCTCAATTAGCATTTTATTGAGTTTCATTCCAAAGACCTTCACTGGGGTGTACTCATTTTTGCACCATGGTCTTAAGTCATTTTGTTAAAAAAATCTCAGTTTTTAGGGGAAATTTGCAGTGAATGAACCAGATTTGCTGGAATATTTTATGGAATAGGATCCCATAGAAAGTATTAATTCTAAAAAGCGACAGATGATTTTCTAAGAAATCTTTTGGGGTGTACTCATTTATGCTGGGCACTAAGTCACCGCCAGTCTGTATGAGCAACTCTGCATTTCTTACATTTGTATTCCATTTATCGGGAAGACGCTTCGCTCTCATGGGTAGGTGGGGGGGCTCACCTTTTTCCCCCACATTAACCTTTCAGTCTCTTTGAAGGGGAAGAGTAAAGACAGTAATTCTTTTCTGAAAGATTAGAGAACAATGCCATTACAGAAGCCTCAGTGGGATGCCAGAATTAAATGCTGACCCCCCACACAAAACCAAAATGACAACACGCATTATTTTTACATAAAAATATAAAAACTAACAAACAACTGCATGAATTTCTTTCACCCGATAACTGTTTTCTTAAAAAGACATTAGATGAATAGGATTTAATAGGATTTAGATGCCAGTGTCCTCCGCTGACACTGGCAGCAGCACTGAGCATGCAGCTGCTCCAATAAACGGGCTGTTTGTTGTTAAAAGGCTGCAGCTTCGCCAGGGGAATGTGGACGGGCCAGGATAATGCAGCACTTCTGCCCCGATTGGAATGATGCATTCTGTCAGACTATTCCGCCAACACTGTTAAGAGTCCAGTAGGTAGAACGAGGACAGGAAGAAGTTCAGAGACCTTGGCTTTCCTGGAGGGGTATGATCGCACCACCTCTGACATCATGTCACCATAATGAATGCCGTGAGCCTTTTATTCCGCTTACTTTTACTACATTAATTTATTAAGCTGACACTTTTATCAAAACGACGTACAACTGAGAAAGCGGAGTAAGCCAGTCCCTGGAGAAACTGCAGTTATGGGTCTCGCTCAAGTGGCCAACCGTGAAATCATTCTTCCAACCAAGAGATTTGAACCAGCAACCTTCTGATTACGAGCACAGTGGCTTAACCCAGAGGACCCTACACTGCCCTTGTTACAGCCAATCAGAAGACAGATGGTGAAGAAAGCATTATATTATCATCAGTGAAATTTAACAGCTCGGTTAAAGCAAGGAAAGAGAATGGCCTTAAATGGTAACAGTAGATGAAAGAATGTTATGTTTAAAAAGAAAAAGTACAATGTTCCAGTGAAACACTGCACACCTGAATTGCCCTGTCTGGATAAATAAATGTACAAATCTGCAGAGAACTAAGAAATAAAACAATTCATTCTATAGGAATTTCACTAGCAGCTGTTAAGCATAATGCAACCTAATACTCATGACATGAGCTTGTATAACAACGGCTCACAGAACGTTACTGTTATCTACAAACGTAAAGCCCCCCCCCCCACCAAAAGGATGCGAATTCATCAGCATGGCCTACATTCAAACCAGATGAATGTAAGATTAATATTTACGCAAACATGATATCGGTGTCCCAGTCAGCTACTCCCTCATGAAGGGAGGTCCCTCTTCAGCTTTAACCTTCAGTTACCAGAGTAATTTGAACACAAAGAGATATAAAGGAGGAAAAAACCCTCTTTATTTTCCCCCAATTCAATTCTTTGTTACAAAGCATCCATCCCAAAATAGCTGCCATCACATACACAGCAAATGATTCAAACAAAGTCAGAACACAATGGAGAAGAACAAAAGCATCTTAGGTTGGACTAGCAGGGGGTCCGATGTCAACAAGCTGCCCATATCTCAAGTGCTAGCAATGTCCCACCCAATCCCAGACATCAATTTGTAGAACTGTGACAAGACACTCCCTTCATATTGCACATGACATTAACCAGACAGACAGGGAGAGGCTTCCTAAATAGAAACTCAGACCCCCAGAACCCTGGCAATACCCTGAGTTCCATCTTGTGATGCAAGTGTTACATGTGTGTCTCTAAGTGGATCAGGACCCCTGCTCCTTGTAACCCCCACCCTACTTTACACACTATTGAAGGTTACACATTATTATCATTTATATTACAAACACATGCCCCATTGAATATAAATAGCTTCATATTTCTATCCTGTTGCTGCATGGGCAAATCAGTGTACTAATAATATGGTACACGAGTCTTTATGGCCCTTAAATTACTATACTTATTGTACATCAGGCAATCTGAGGGAATGACCACTTCAATTCCAAACAATTCGAGGCCAAAAAGAAAATAACCATGCTCCCCTTTTTGGTACCTTGTTGAATAAATACAGGCAGTCCATGGATTAAGAGTGTCCAATTTACGGACAACTCGTACTTACATACAAAGTCTATTATATAAAAAATTTGAGTGAAACACAATGGTTCATAATAAAGTATGCAAGCACTTCTTTGTTACGTTCATAAAAACATCGTGTCACGTCAGCAGTTTGTCAACTTGAGGTACAGTATTGTATGCAGTTACTTTTATCATCAGGTCAAGTCAGGTTGGGGAGCATGCACTGGTACAACCCATTGCCACACCCAACACACGATGAAACATCTCGAGATCCCAGTTGGCGACCCCCAAGGCAGACATGTGGTCCAATTCCACCCTCCAGAAATGGCCGTCTATGTACCACAGCCTGGTGTTACGTAGGCATCCTCTTGGCCTGGTCCAGCTGCTCGGGTCAATGAAGATCCTAAGAGTCGGATCACCCTCAGGGAATCACGCCACATGGTCGTTGTGCCGTAACTGACGCTCCCTTCCAATGCAGGTAATGAGCCGAGGAGACATGGTACGAAAGGAGCCCAGTCTTCGTCTCAGGTCACTGGATTGTGTCCATGTCTTGTAGCAAAACAGCGAGCCCAGTACTCTACAGACTTGGACCTTCATCCTCTTACAAAGATGTCAGGATTGCTACACACCTCTTTCCAGAGACCTCATGACCCCACCATGCTCTTCCAATCCATCTGCAGACTTCATAGGAAGAGTCACCAGAGACATGAATGTCACTGCTAAAGTAAGTGAACTTCTGTCTGCAGACAGACGCACTGCTGATGGCTGTGACCAAGAGGTCATTAAAGGCCTGGATTTTGGTTTTTATCCAGGACACTCGCAAGGCCAGACACTCAGACTCCTCTCTCAGTCTCTCAAGAGCCCCAGTCAGAGCATCCATTTACTCTATAATGATCACATCATCATCGGCAAAGTCAAGATCATTGAATCTTTCTTCAACAGATGCCCCACGACCTTGCCAAACACCCAGTCTATGCAAGCAGTGAACAGAGTAGGAGCGAGAACATACCCCTGACAAACCCCAGAATCAACTGAGAAAAACTTAGAGGTTCTGCTTTCACTCTGCACAGCACTCACAGTATCAGTGTACATGTCAGCCATGATGTCCAGTAACTTCGGGTAAATCCTGTGAAGTCTCAAGATGTCCCACAGAGATGACCACTTTAGGAAATCTGACAAAGGCTGCAAAGAAACACTGCCGATATTCAAGTTTGTGCTCGATCTCACTGTCAGGATGCAGTTGATGGTAGACTGCTTAGGCGTAAAATCAAACTGCTCTGGTTGCTGGTAGCGAGCAAGTGATTAAGGATCCTGTTGAGGATGACTCTAGCAAGGACCTTACCTGACACAGAGAGCAGTGTTATCCCCCTGTAGTTGCCACAATTCAGGCAATCATCCTTCCCTTACCAGATAGGAACAAGTCCCATTTTCCAGTCAGTTGGGATGATGCCTGTCTCCAAAATGGAAGCAAGACTGCCAGTGGGATAGCTTTACCACCAGCCTGGAGGTCTGAGGGGGTCAATAGGTTGCTAGAAAGGGGTATGTGGACTTTTATTATTTCAATATTATTATTACTATTATTATATACTGTATCATTATTGTTCTGACTTGCCTACAAATTTGACTCAAAAGACAGACTTAGGGAACAGATCTCGTTCGTAATGTGGGGACTGCCTGTATTCCAGGATATCAGCTGGACATGCTAACACTAACAGAAGACGGCTGATGACCCATTCAAATATCACAAAATACAAATGGAGAAGATATGGAAATGAAATGCCATTAGCTGAAGGGAGACTATGGAGGTACTTCATTAACTGGCTTATCTCTGAACCAAGAATTTCCTAAATCTATACTTAAAAACACCAGAAAGAACTAAATGCTCGCCGCCTTCCCCTTCATCTGCAGCTTCCCAGCTCCAGTGTCCTCCAGGGCCAGCTCCTCTAACACAGTGTTTCCCAACGCAGTCCTTGGTGACACCTAGACAGTCCACATTTTTGGTCCCTCCCAGCTCCCAGCACACCTGAACCAAGCAAACAAGAACATCAAATCCCTGGTACAGGTGGGCTGGGCTGCTACACCAGACCTGGCACGGCATGGAGGTGGGGGTGGAGCTCTTAGGTCTCCCGATTGAATACTGCTCTGACCATGCAGTCCTTTTCAAATCAGGTTTTACACTGAGTTCATTATTGGCAGGAGAAGGAAAAAAGCTCAGTCAGCCTAGTGCGATGCTCCCTATAATTGGTTTTACTAATAGGCTGAAGAACTGCAAGGACGATAAGTGCGTTAAGGCCCAACCACTGCCATGTCAGGTTTAATGCTAGATCACGCATTCCTTTCATTTTATGAGCTGCTCATTCATGCTTATGGTGGTATGATGGGAAGAGCGTCCTTGTTCAGCCATGACTTCCTTGTTCATTGTAGATCACATGCGGGTTTGATTTTTCTTGCCTGGTCCCCACCTCTTTTCATTCTTAGGTCAGATCCAGTGGCAGCATCTTGCATTTGTACCTCTTAGCATCAATACTGTGCCTCCTCACATTTTGAGATGTGTACCCCATTGCAGTCCCTGTGAATTCTTGCCGTGAGAGAGATCTAGGTGGAGACAGTGAAGAGGGAGGGATGAGGCCACACCCCCTCATTAGGAAGATGGATGCTGGTGGAGGCGGGTGGTTTGAGGCCAGAGAATGAATCAAGCGGAACAGGGAGAAAAATGTAAACATGCAAACCTCAAAAGTGCTTGCAAAGGTTACGAAAAAAAAAGTACAGCTTTCTGGAAAACTACCTGCATATCTAAATGCCAGCTTAGATAAAACCGATCAAACACAAAACACAAAAATGTTTATGAAAACCCAAATGAATTATAAAAAGTAGCTCTCCAGTTATTAACCCAGATGCCCTGACCCCTGTTGTCTCAAAGCACATTTGCCAAAAGGACAATTGCTCAACTCAGCAGGTCCTTAAAATTCATTCTGGCGAAGGTCCCTGAGGGTTAAGCCAAGAGCTCAAATGCGTATGGGGGGAAATAGGAACCCTGCAGTTTTGCTAAAAGAAGTTGTTTACTTTAGTGTCAATGCCCCCCTTAACTGGATAAGAGCCTGATGATCCATCCAGAGATTTTGAATGCTGAGACCTATGCCACACTGTCATTCTCTAACAGAAAAAGGAAGAGCCACTGTAACCTGACATTAAGAGTTTTCCTATATTTCACTGCCAGCACTGTCAATCTTCGGGATTTGTCAAAAGTCATTAAAAACATTTAAAAAGATGGCAACCACAAACATCCATCCATTTCCTGTAACCGCTTGTCCTATTCAGGGTAGCAGAGGCTATGGGGCCTATCCCACAGGCTATGGGGGCAAAGCAGGGAACAACTAACACTATTTAGTAATTATTACTTGATCTTATTTTAATTGATTATTCAGATTTCCTCCCACAGTGAACTTGCCCATCACATGTGAGGTGCCTGTGCCCCCCCCACCCACCCACCCACCATGACAAACAGGTCAGAAAATCAGGAAAAATTACTATAACAGGAGCTGATCCTGATCATACCTCCCAACCTACATTCAGACCCCACTCCTGGATCCATTGCTAAGGTGAGACCCCACAACTCGGAGCCCCTCTTCTCAAGCACTGCGGCTCCACAAGGAGCTCTCTCTCTCTCTTGCTCTACATTATACACACCTGACCGTGCTTCAAAAAGCACATCTGTCGAACTTCTTAAGGTTGCAGACGACACCAGCCAGGTTGGAGTCATCTCAAAGGGTGATGAGTCCACTTATTGAGATGAAGTAAGGAGACTGATGTAATGGTGTGGAGTAACGCTGAACACACAAACTGCTGAGACAATTATCGATTTGAGGGAAAAAAAGCACATCCCATCACCTCCATTGGAAATACTTGGTGCCACAGTCAGCAGAGCTGAGTCTTTCGAAATTCATAGGCATCACCATCCAACAGCTCCTGGGGGACAGGAACATCACCAATGTAGCCAGAAAGGCCCAACAGTGCAGTTACTTCCAGCAAGAGCTTAACAAGCCCTTAACAAAGCTGTCACAGCCATAATGGAATTAGTCATCACACCTCCACCTCCGTCTGCCTCGGTTCTGCATCATCACACTCTAAGCAGGAACTGTAAGGCATTACCCAGTGTGCGGAGGAAGCCATGGGCTGCTGGCTCCCCTCTCGAAGGCCTGTACCGGGGAAGGGGGGGGGGGTAACGAAAATCACATCTGCCCCCTCCCACCTGGGCCACTCCCACTTCCAGCATCTCCCATCTCAGCAAAGGCTGAGTAGGAACCCTAAAGACTCGGACTAAATCACCGGCTGCACATCCTCTTTCCTCAGGCCATCACCATCATAAATCGAGCACTTCCCACACCCTCCTCCATGACCAACTGAACACTTACACTTACATTCTAACAGCACATAATCACTGGACATACTATACATTCTAACAGCACATAATCACTGGACATACTATACATTCTAACAGCACATAATCACTGGACATACTATACATTCTAACAGCACATAATCACTGGACATACTATACATTCTAACAGCACAT
>JAODJU010000001.1:12911357-12932784 GCA_026776725.1 Gnathonemus echidnorhynchus
CCCCACCTATTTTCTGGCATTACTCCACATGTACCACAAAGCGAGGTGCAAAGCACCTTCATGGCCAAAAAGAATGGAAAAAAAGGCAGTGGGATCTTATGGGACTGCAAGTTTTGAATCTGCTGTGCACAAAATTACCAGACCTTCTTTGCAGTCAGATGCTTGGGGGTCGGCATATCGTGTTTACAATCAGCGCTCCCTGAACATCATTCAAGCATAGCCGGATCCTTGCCCATATTTGGGCAGCCAGTACCCTTTGAGTTCACACAGATGCTGACAACAATAGAACGTCGTAAGAGCCACTAATTAAAACCTTTTCATGCAGCTTGGAGCCAGTAAGGTCCAGCGTTTCTCCAACTGTGGCCTGCCTCTCAGGACGGTTGTTTTTCTCATCCTCCTCAAAGGTAATGGTTGCCTACAAACAGCTTGGTAGAACTTGACACAAATCAGGGTGATGGCGGTTCCCACAACCCACTGCTGCCTTAGACTTATTTTGAATCTTCAGAAAGCATTTGCATGTACAATATTTCTCAGATAAAGTATAACTGAAGAAATATATGTTTTCTTCATTCCTTGCATCCTGGACAGATAAGGAGATAAGGCAGCTAAGTAAACCACCACTTATGCCTCTGGGGATACAGATAATGCTGTGAAGATATTTTAATATATATTAAAAACAGCAGGGAGCTAAGAGCTATACAATAATGCCATCCGCATCCAATAAAAACCACCTTGACACACGGGCAACCAAACCATATTGCGGGTTATTCTTAAATGGATAAGCCATAAATTCTTAACCATCCATTCAAAAGGGAGAGAACAGAAAGAGGTCAGGTGATCCTACCTTTTTCTGGTCCTCCAGCTTGTGACTTGTTGGCTTCTTCCCATGCTTGCTTGGGTCCGATGGTAAATCCATTCCTTGGGTAAATACAAAAGCTCTCCAGAAAAACAAGATAGGAAAGGTAATGGGTTGGGGGGGGTGCAGAATAGTGGGGGCTACAAGGAGTTGACCAAGCCTTGTCCCCGGAACACACCTTTGCTCAACTGTGTGGACTCCATGGAATTGCTGGGTAGCTTATTGGGTCAAATGGGGGGTGAGAGAAGTCGGGGAGAGTCCAGGGTTACCCAAGTGAGCACATTTTCAGCTGGTCAGTAAGGCCACTACCCCCATTCCAGAATCTTCCAACCAGAAACTCCTCTTCGCTACTTTTTACTCAGCGGCCAAGTTTGTATCCGATCCAGTGGCGTAAGATATCCTAGAAACACAGAAAAACGCATAGATACACATGAGCAGGAAGCAAGGAGATTAAAATGAACTCTCAGGAATAGCAGCATTTCAAAACATCACATGCGCAGATGCATGCACAAGAAATGTAAATGAATATACATTCTTTCGTAAGTTAAGTTGCCGAATGAATTATGGCAGCATTCCTGGTGTTTCTGCATGCTGACTAGAGAGCACTGGGGTCAACCAAGGTCAACAGCTTAGGAAAAGGCCATTGTGTTTTCCAGGTTATTCATCACAGAGGTGATGGATGGCATGGGTTTCTCCATGGGTAATGGGGGAGGGGGATAAAATGATAACCTGCCAGAGTCTTGGGGTCTGCAGGTTTTTGTCACATTCTAGATAAAAAGAATAAATCGCCCGTCTTCATGACCCGCCCCATCTCATAAAGTGATGGCTCAGCTTGTAGTCTTGATCATCCTAACCGGAAAGAATTCAGCCTATGTGGTGATTTTTTTTAAACTGGCATTTTACGGTCTCTCAGAAATGTCTGGATGCATGAAAACATTATAGTAAGTACATATTTATGGGCCTTAAATGTGTTTCTGTTTTTAACAAAAACTGCAAAGTAATGATTAATCTCAATGTGAAAGGACACAGAACTAGCTCATTTTTCTTCTCTGTATTCAGCATATCTATTTTCATGGACTTCATTTTATTTCAAAGAATGTCCGTTTTGCCCACCCCCCCTCAAGGCAATTCCTTCAAATTTGTAAAAACCCTGGAGATGACATTAACGCGTGTGAATTGAACTCTCCCTGGAATCAATATTCACGCATCATCTCAGCAAGCCAGAGGCTGAGAGCATGCAGCTACCGGGCAAGCAAACATGGGGCTGCACCTCGTGGGCGGTCAGTGGGGAAGATTAACAAATCCTCACGAGCTGTGAGGAGAATCAGCTCAACCCAACATTGTACACTTCTAGAAGCCTCTTTCAAAAACATCACATTTCTCCCGTTGCACCCTCTGCTCAGCCCTGGGAAGTTTGTTGTATCTCAGTGCATGCTAGGATCCATCCAATAAATTCGTACCTTAAAGAATCAGGGATATGTGACTCACAGTTGTATTATATTTTCATAGACTGGCTTATAGATCTCACAATCAAAGTCATACATGACAAACTAAAAGAACTACTAACATACAGAAACTCCAGGGAATCGCAGAAGGAAACTTCACCAAAGGAGCCAACTTCTGCATTTCGAGCAGTCGCAAAGCAACAATGCACAGCCCATGTCTTTCACAAATAATGCATGAAAGCTAATTGCACCTGATCCTGTTGGATACCACCAAAAACCACTGAGCAGTGTGAGATCAGCAGACAGATGAGATTGTAGATATGCCTGATCCCTGCTAACGAGGTAGTCACAAAAGCAAGATTTAGATCTCAGGTAAACATACTTATCTTTGGCTGTGTAAACATACATGCTGATCCACATGCATTCTTCATGAAGCCTGCTTTAACATCACACCTGACTTACATTCAGACAAACCTCTGTATATCCCAAGAGCATTTGGATGGTGGAACAGCAGACTTTGTCCCTGCAGAGGTGCTGAAACTAACCTGGTGATGCTGTGCTTTGGTTATCTGCATGAGAACGGACAACAAGTGTGTCACCATTTGTCAGGGAACTTTAAGTACTGTTTTTCTACAACAACATGCCCCACATTCTGTAGCTTTTAGGAAAATCATGTGAATGCCATCTGCATTGCAAAAAAGGTTTTGGGTCTGCCTCATTCAGAGTTGGTGCTATATGGAATCGGTCCAATGGGTAGTACCTGAAATACAAGGGACTTTTCTCATCTAACAGTCATCCACCAAGTTCCAGGTCAACATCATAACATGATGTACATTACCGGGAGATAGGGAAGGAGGCATCAAAAAAATAAATTAGAGTTTTTTTGGGCCAAGATTGTTATAGCAGCCAGTAATGAGATAAAACAGAGGGCAACCATTAAACCACCTTTTAAAATACAGTTTCAAGGCTGAAACATCTTTCACACAAACACTATTTATGTCATGGTGATGTGAGCTATTTTGCGACTCACATGGAATGAGAATAGCTCTCTACTCTGGGGTGTGAGAACATTTTTATGCATGTTGGTGCCACACTATCACCAGAATAGAGAACACACATCACTCTCACATAGGCATTCACAGAATGTGTCCATTTGTTTCTTTTTATCACACCAAATGTATATGTTTGAAATTTTATGAAAGATGTGAATGAGAATGGCATAGAAATATATAAGGAGACATTCATTATAAATTTAAGCCATATCACAAAAAAGGAATAATTTGAACATCAAGTAGGTCCTAATTGTATAACATTTTTCACACTATAGTGCAAAAAGTATCACTACTTATTGCAAAATATCCAAAACAGACTGGAGAATTTCCTATAGAAGAATAAGAGCAACTAAGAAAGCAAATTTAGAGAAATGTAAGGTCAGTCCCCTAAAATGTCATACACAGTCATCAAGAATCCAAAATATCCAGTAAAGACAGATTCTTATTGCAGGCCAGTTATAGACCATTTTGGCTTTTTTAAATAGTTCTGCAGAGCTTACCTTAAAAAGGCCTGGGCACAGACTATGGTTCTGCAGTCAAAAATGGCACTCTAATGGAAAACGGCAGCATTTCGCCGGATAACTGACGATGTGGAAATCGAGAAGAAGACCCAATGTGAAGCAAGAAACTGGTTTACTCTGGCACTGTGAGCGGAGGCAGATGTCTGTTAGGAGCTCGCTTGCATTTGCGCGAAACCAGCGCCAGTGTGTAATCAGCACTAAATCACTGGTAAGAGCTGCGGGCCCCATCTCCAGGTTCACAGTGGAAAGGAGAGAGAGAAGTTCCCATTCTGTAAATGATACATTTTTGTAAGGCAGCCGGGAAAGGCAATTCACTGGTATACTGTTTGGTGCCAAGTGAGATCGAAGACAGTGCCCACAAAAAAAGAAAACATCTCTCTGTTCCTCTGCCAGCATCCCGCATAATCTGTAGCAGGTGTGAAAACACCTGATTCATGGGCTGGGTGTGTGTATGTGTGTGTGTGTGGGGTAACACTGAGTTGACAAGCTAAGCTGGAATCCTCATTCGACTCAGTTACACACAAAAACGGTAGCTTCTCTACAGTCAGGAACTTTCAGATTTTTGTCCCTATAACCCAGGAGTGTGGTCCTGCGCTTCTTTGATTGTGCTGTCCGCATGTATTCCAGCTCTCTATAAAAATTCTCTTTACAGCAAGGCGGCAAAATTAGCTCCAGAAAATAATTCCATTAACTTGCATTCAATCAAACGCGTAACTACTGCTGCCGAATTGAAACCTGCATGTACACAGGCCAAGCAAACCTCTCTGCAGATACGTCGAAAGCTTGCTGGTGCCCAAAGAGGTTGTTACCATGGCGAGGGATACTCCGTTGAATCAGAAAATGCAGGATTGTGGTTGAGAGCTAAACCAATAGGCCACAATTCAGACACAAGGGTGTGGTAAACACCCACATTCACTCCTCCAAAATGTACAATTTATCTGTTTATCTTCTAACAGCAGCATACTGTCTAGCAGCAGGTGGGTTGGGTGCATGCAAGGTTTTGTTCTAATATTCATCTTATTTATACCATTAATGCAATATCTGCCTTTTCCTATTGTTAAAATTATAATGCATCTTTATCCCAGGTCTTTGGGATGCCTGCATTCCTAAAAATGTAATTTAAAAAATGGTAAAATATCATCCGTGATTAATGGCTAATTAAACCAATGTGTTCAAGGCAATGGACTGGAATTAAGAACAGCAAGAACCTCTGAAGTTTTTTGCTGAAATAAGCTGAACTCCAAACACAAGACAGGTGGTAAGGAGCAAAATAAAAAGTGGGTCTGCAATAGTGCAGTGCAGAGACTTTCTGAGGGGCAGGTGCTCGAACGGTTGGGGGTGGGGTGTGTCAGACGGGAGGATGCAGAGGAGCTAACCTCAGGTCACTTCAATGGCTGCAAGGCGGAGATCTCTATCCATGCATTATTCCCGATTGGTGGAAGCTGACCATTCCAGCCTTGGGAGTGCCAAGATGTCGCAGTCTCAGTGGGAGCAATTTAACATGTGTGGCCGTCAGCTGTGCAGCACATCTGAGACCACGGTAGATCTTAGTGCTGTGGATTATAGTCCTGTATGGGTCTGAAATTAAAGCCCAGGTCATTCCCAATACCAAACCTAACCCGGCCAATATAATACTAGCATACCTAAAACCCAATCCTGATCTGAACCTGAAATTATGGAAATGTTAGTCAGTCATACTCGTATATGGAGTTTGCTAGATTTTGCCATATTTCTTTCATTAGTTGGATGCTTGCTAGGTGTACAAGAGAGAAAGGGAGAGGAGGGGGAAGAAATTATGGGCAAAATTGCTTACAAAAAAATGATTTGCATATAAAAATGCACATGCATAACAAAACTAACCCAAATCTAGCTGTGCCTGAAGTTGAACAGTTAAAAAAAAAAAATAAAAAATACTGATCCAAACCCACGCTATTTTGTAGGAGCTTGTCGGACTCGGATTGGGTCACAGACCTCTACCTTGGATTGACTAATGAAGCCAGGATGCTTCATGTGGGGGAGATATTGCTACTTTACATCAGCAAGAGAAGGAGAGATGGAATCAACCGGTGTGGACTCTGAATAAGATATTCAGGTTTACCCTTGAGATGGAATTGCATGTTTTGTTGGCAGAAGACAGCAGGCTCTGCATTTTATCTGTGCGAGAAATGTGCCTGGCACTCCCTTACACAGCCCTCAGTCTCAACCCAGAGAAAACCTTGTGTCAGGAGTGACCCCAGCATCCCTGTTGTCACGGTAACTGACAGGAAAGCAGACTAGCAAGAGCTGTAATGCAGTAATCACCGCGCTAAGGAAGGGGTTCTTGAAGGAGCAACAACTGCTCATTAAATTAAATGAGAGTCACCCCCCTCTTGTGGGGATTTATACTTTATATCTTTATATTAAGATGTTTCCTAGGTGACATTCTGAACTGGGAACATCTTGTTACAGCTGATGTCTGCTGGGGGCAGAGAAAGGGAAGCAGCTGGAAGAGTCAACAATCTCATACACTCTTTTGTCAACTTAAAACAAATTCTTGTAGCAGTCGTCAACCACAGCAGCAGATGAGCATCATGGCATTGGATTCCAGAGATTTTTCCACATCAAAAGTCTGGTAGCATGTTGTATTTGAAGTTCAAAGACAATTTTGGAAGATGGTGGACAAAACCAAGGCTGTTATATTCTTTCCTGTCCCACCCATCAAATTCGAGTCTCTTCAAACATCCTTTCAGCCAACCTGCCAACACTCAAAATTGCTGCCATCCTAATCTGCCTTCTGAGAATCAGACAACCACTGGGGCTGGACCTGCTGAGTTGCAAACTATATGTGTAGCAATCAGGCCATGCGATTGGATTTCCATTGGAGGGAGTGGAGATTTACAGCACGGCCATGTGGACAGTGCTGGGCGGCATTAATTGCACATTATGTTGACATCAGAGCAGCTGAGTAGCAGATCTGTCTCACTTCTCTCTGGAATCTGTGTCACATTTAGGGTAAGAGCTGGGCAGTTTCATCACTGCAGAGCCCGAGAAACCTTGAAAATGCTGAAATGTCATTTTTTAACGTCCCGGTACACACTTGCTGACTACTGGTGATTTACAAGTCTTATTTTTCACCATGCTCTAGATAAAAACAACAAACACCACATTTTCGGTCTTGTTAATTGGATTACTAGGGAATTACATGTTAGAGATAAAAGTTTCCAATATCCCAGGCTTGCTTCCAAATAACTCCCTTGCCACCACAGCAGAGGAAAGCCTCTTTACAGAGCCCTAAAAGGGAACTGGTGGGTGGGGGGGGTTCAGGCCAGTCCCCTGTTCAGACTGATGTTCAACAGAAGCACCTCGAGCATCACATTCACCCACACACCCCCCCCCCCCCAACCCCTTCCACTTCCCGTTTGCAACGAAAGTGCATTTGTAAATCCCCTCTGCCTGAACAGCACGGTGACGGAGTTATGCTCAGATTACATCGTCGCATGTGCCCCACACACACGCCAGCCCCGTATTCCCCCGAACCACATGGGCATCACATAATCATGTCAGGATTAAAATCAAATCAAATTACCAGCTGGCACCAAAGAATAATCTGGAGACTACAGGGCAAGAAAGGAAAAAGAAAAAAAAGAACAGCAACATGAAAGCTCAATTTCTAGTGCGAGCAGTCAGTGTGGGGGAGGTGTGGATCTGCCAGCCCCTTAATTCCCCCGCCTCCATTCCATGAGCGTGGCCATGCTGGGGCTGGAAAAACACAGGGTCAAAGGTGAGAAAAAGAGCATCGCCTCAACAGCTACAATTTATAACCCTCTTTGTGCTCCGGAACACCTATTACTGACAATGAAAACAATAAAAACACCAGGCAGCTTTACTGCCAGTATATATACACGCAGAAGGAGGGGCGCAGCTCACTGTGACTTGGGTTTTAACGTGGTGGCCAGGTATTAGTGAAGATGTCCGACATAATTAACTAAAACATATGAAGATCTCATTAATGGTGGTGCCTGATGCTGGACCTTGCTCATTGGTCCTGAGCAGGCCCCTATCAGGCCATGTCATAGATACACAGAGGCAGCTTGAGGCCTGCCATCCCTCCCTCCCGCCACCGGTTTAATGGGCAGAGAGACAGAATGCGCATCAACATGCCGTGTCGTTCAGCAGTCACCTCAAGTCTCAGGCCAAATGATCCTCAGGTCCATGCAAAGTGAAAAAGGAGGGCTCTGCTACTCTGGGCTTTAGTTACTCAATATTTTTGAGGAGAAACGAATCAGAAGGAATATAAACCAAAACTGATAGCAAGGTACTTGCTTAACTACTGCTTTTTGACAGTCTCCTCACTTCCAGTTATTTTCAGTTTGCTCAGTGGTTGTTGACTACTCTCCATTCCCTGCTACAAACAGCTCATCCCCTGTTGCTGTGATTATTGGGAAATATCACCGGCACGCACTGCCAAAAAGTGTTGTGCGAGGCTTTGTCTCCTCTACCCAAGATCCTCTGGTTGCGAATTTCCGCTCACAGCTATATTCGGTTGGAAGATTACTGAAATGCCAGAAGATGCAGCACAGGCTTTTTGGAAAGCGCTTCAGGAATACCATTGTATAAATAGAGAATTCTCTCTAAGAATCCTACTTCCTAAGTTCTTCATTTGTTAATAGTTCTGGTAACAAAAGATTTAACAGAAAAATCAATTCACAAGCAAAATGGCTTCATGAAAGAATGGATCCATAAAATGTGGGAAATATATACAGATACTTAGAGAGATAAAGTTTCCTATAAGAACTCGTGGAGCCAGCCAGCAGCTGACCAGGCTAATGCCCTGTGAATCCACTTTAGGAATCATGGTCCAAAGGACAAGTCACTCAATTACATAGGCTCCTTTCAGTCCAGAAGCCCTACACACATGGGCAACAGTTCCCCCCCCCCCCCCATCTAGTTCAGCCCAGATGGCAGGCTCTTAATGCAAGGATGACAACGATACCTCTCTGCATCGGTGTTCTAACACAAAGCCTTTCGGTAGGCAATTCCTTGTCCTCAAGGCAGCAGATCCACCTGGGCATAGCTGTGGCATGGATTAACGTACAAGAACATCTGCAGACTACACCTGCAATTCAGGATAGCCCTAGGACAAACTGGCCAGCCATACTCAGGTGCACTTTCAGTTATCTGCAGATGCAAGCCATAAATTCTCCCTTCTGGCAGTCGGAAGGAAACTGGTAAAAGGTGTCAAGTTGGTACAGCGGTGTCGATGACAGGGCTGACAGACAAGTTCAAAGAACTAAACCCCAAATTATGGTAAGCAGAGCGAAGCACAATCGGCACTAAGGCCCAGCTGAATGCTGACATATTTGAATCGTTTACAATAAAAATATAGTCATTTTATTTCAATTGTCAGAGGAGAAATAAACACAAGAAAAATTACAACCCCAGTGGAGCCTAACATCCCTCCCAGTTCATATGTTAAAGTGGTCGTCTAAGATTAACCCTTTATCCAGCACCAATCCAGCAAACAGCTGACAAGCATGGAATAGAATGAAATGCATCATGATGGCAATGCCAGAAGGACGATCTCCTGTAAATTCCCTTACATCTTGTTAAGCAGCCATACAAAACGACACTATCCCCCCCCCCCCCCCCCCAAATCGCTGCCATACAATCTCAGTTGGGGACGCCAACCCGGGGTGAATTACACCATTCCAAGCCTCCATCCATGGCGAAGCATCAGCTTACACTCAGCGTGGAAGACACTGGAAAGGCACCTCTCCCCCAGGAAGGAGATTGCATTGCACTGATGAAATTTTAATGGGCCTTTCTGGAGAAAACACTAGAACGGGCGGGGTCCTGGTTGGGGGGGTGGGGGTTGGCAGAGAGAGAAAGCAGGGAGGGTTGGCTCCCCACACTGTGCCTTGTATGGACAGAACCCCCCCCGCAATTCCCATGCAGTGACATCGCCCCACCTCCCGCTTCAGGCCACCCCTCAGATCACTGACAGCAAGGACCCAATGCTGACGCTGTCCCCATGGACAGAAGACAAGGAAACATCACATGTGAAAGTGACAGCTGACCAATGACTTGGCACACTCCTATTAAAAATCCAAGAGTAGAGAGAGGGGAAAAAAAACAAACAAAAAAAAAAAAAGACAAAAAGGACACGATATGGCAGACGGCGGGGGAGCCTTTTAGCCATCTGCACGCAGATCTGCGTTCAGCCACATTGACTGTCGTGAATCAAAACAACCCGGCACAGGTTATTTACTATGCACGCTCATTAAGAAGCTATAGGGACCCCTGCCACAAGCACAAATAGGCTCATAATATATCTGTTACGGCTCACGTTACACTTTCATTATGGTGGAGGGTTAAACTGAAATTGCTTTCCCCTGTCAGGGAAATCTCGCTCGTTCACAATGAAGTCATGAAGCCTGTGTTCTGCTGGGCTGTCCCCAGCCCGTCGACCCGCACCAAGAAACCAGGGAAGTATGAAGGCCATGTGAACATGACCAGGAGCATTTTCACCCAGCACTCCAGTGTATACTTACCCCACTATATAGATGTACTCATGTCTCCGCTAATATTTTTAAATTGTACTGTCTTTGTCACTAGGGGATCATTTTCACACAGGTCCCCTACTCCCCCATCCACATTTCACTCCCATTCTGCTTACTGTACAATGGCAAAGCAGGCATCTGGCCCCAGTGATTGCTGAACATACTCTTACTTCAACTCTAGGCTGCATATACATAGACTACAAAAGTCAAGAGCAGACCTTACGTGACCAAGAAACTTTACACTGCCCTCCTGTGAAGAAGCCCATGATGGCTTCTCTTACAGTATGTAATACCTCACAGGTCTGCTAATTTTTGACTAGAAATTGCTTTCTTCCCTACACCCCCCAAGCATATGGACCGTAAGTGTGTTCCACAGAAGATAGTCAGTCTACTTCCATAATCAATTACCTGAACCTCTGCAAGGTTCTACCTCCCCATTAATGGCTGCAGAATCTTAATTAAAATCTCACTGTTCGGGCAAACAAGCTGTCTAGCTCCAAGCCATTCCTGTTTCCCAACCCCCACCGAGGAGGCATAAAATGAGTGGGAGAAGACTATATGGAGTACCATCCTGCCGGGCATGAACAGTGGGTAAGCAAATTTGTGTTTTTATATGACAGAAAAGCAGCTGCGTCGCTGTGAAAGACTGCAGGACTAAGAGGACCACCATACACAACTAAGTCATGACTCGTCATGAGGGTAACTCATAGGTTGTTGGTCTCATAAGAGCAGACTTCATTGTACAGCCAGAACCAGGAGGACAGAATCGATGGTATACAGAGGCCCTCACTGAACTCATGATCGGCACCACATATTCCATTAGAGGGCGACGCTGAGTGTGATGTACGCTCCAGCTACTGTCAGAGGTCAGCTGTGCATCTTCCACTGGCTTTACCATCCATTACATCATCAAAGAAATTGAAGATCTATCGAGCGCTTAAGCACTTTACACATTCTCATTACATGTGTAGTTATTAACATTATTCTCCCTAGTCCTTGGCAGAGGCGCATTAACGTGGTCAGAGGATCCTGGGCTATTTTGAGTCCCCCGCACCGTTTTCTGCAATGGTGTAGTTGCTGACCAGGGCAGGGGGCCCCCGACCATAGGAATGTTAGGGGAGAACGGTTGGAAATTGCATTTTGGTCCAAATATGAATAAACAGGACAAACAGCTTCTCGTATTGTTTCAAAATGTGACATGGCATTTTAATTTTCAGTAGAGGAACATCACATAAAAATGGGATGGGTGGCAACTCTAGGTTTAAAATTTTATCAAACAAGACTAGTTGAGGCCACTGGGTTTCAGCCCAGGTACACCCATACATTAAAGCACCCCTGGTCCTTGGCAATAGGATGGTGCTTTTGTGAAGTACCACTCTCCTAAATTCATCGATATAGAGCGAATTTCCACAATTGTAATCCTTTTGGCCTTTTCACATTTGGTCCACTATTTACCACAGCTGTGAACTACGTTCATGAATGAGCACCCTCTCATACTGGCGAATAAAATGAGTTATTGAAAGGCAAATGTTCTTTGAACTTACATAAATAATAATTATATTAAGAGCACACCTCCTTAATATATCTGTTAAAGTGGGTGTTTTGGAAACACTAGGATTTCACTCTAGTGTTTTAGCAACTTTGGTTTAATATAAATGCTGACCATGGACTGCTTGAGTTTGGGGGGGGGTAAATAATAAATGGAATATTGACATCATGGCTGATTTGTTGTGTCTGGTTCGCTCATACTGTCCTTCCTCAACAGACAGCAGCAGCCTCCAGACCTCACTTCTGAGCTCTGGGGCAGCCTGAAGCATCTGCATACATGATCCTCCTTCTTAATGATGCTTGAGAACTCTTTTCTGGTGCATGTCATGCTCTTGACGCTCCCCAACTTGTTGGCTTGAAGACATTAATGCCAGTTTGACCCGTTGTGGCAGCACAGAGCACAATTAGATGAATATATTCGTCTGTGTGTCAAGATGTGTTGGTTTCAAGCTATTCTGCCACCTAACAGTAATTGGCCAACTCCTCCTAACTAAGACACCCTTACCTAGTGATCGAACTTGGCTACCTCCTCCGCCTTTGATGAAAGGGTAACGGGACGGCACATGCTACTATTCGATATGCAACCCCTCATTCCCAAGGTGAGCTGACTCTGCTTCCGGAATGAAAGAGCCAAAACCCGTCACGCTGCAGACCTTCAGCATCCCGCCTGGCTTCATGTTGGTACAGTGCCAGACTAATAACAGCAAGGCCGCTGCGGAGACATGACTCGTGTCACGCTAACGAACCTGCTTCTGCCCCAGACTGGATTCATGGCAGCCTGATGGGCGAGTGCGGGACGTACCGGGCTTAACGCGGCTGCTTAATGCACAATAACGAGTTTACGCATGTTCATTAGGTAAATATTTGATGGGACATGCTCAGTGCCTGTTTGTGAAATTGAATGAGCGGACGTCTGAGTGCCCATGCACAGGACAGACCGCACAGCCAGAGGAAATTAACACTGCAGTGCTATAAGGGAATTCAAGTACTCTAGAGTAGAGTAGGCGATTTTAAATTGCCTGGCTGGTCCATGGGGAAAAACACTACAGTACATCTCATGGCCTTTACTATCATTACTATAATAGTACATTAAATTACTTCGACACTAATAGCTTGCAATGTAACACTTTCTCCACCATTACATTTAATTATTTTTTAATGAGGCAATTCAGGTAAAAGTACGCAGCACAAGGTTACATTACAACAGAGGAGCTTTCTGAGAGACTTCAGAAGCTCTTAACCACTATGCCACCTGCTGGTCAATTACCCTGACAACTACAGACCTGCTAGGCTTCATCAACAGGTCAGACTGCTGTTGAAATTCCATAGTTGCTCATGAAATCTAACAAGCGCAATCTGGCATAAATATTTCAAATACGTTTTACATCTTGGTAAAAGAAAAATCAAGATAAAAAAAACTATACAAATGAGGAAGAATAATCGAAACACCTCTGACTCTTCAGTGGCCCAATAAATATTAAATTATAATTAAATAAGAACAGTAGATCAAAGAGATCCCATCATTATAAATAATTTAGCCTGTTAAACCACCAGCTACACGAAAAATGCCCCCATAGCAACAAAGCAAATGTTTTTTTCCCCCCCCCCCCCCCACTGGCTGTTAAATACATTATTTCTATTACTTTATAACTGTAATTAAGAAAAAGATAACTTTAATGGTTTTCATTCTCAGAGCTTGCCAAGATATCAACCACTACAAAAAAAAACCTTCACAAAAGTAATGATTAGAAAATGAATACTCATCATTCAGCATATGGCTGCACAGGTTTGGGATAATAAAACACTCAAGGGTAGTAAATATTTCATGGGATCCACCATTTATCTGTTCTGGAAAAAAATAAAATAAAAAAAATCAGGCGAGTCAGTCAGATGCAAGTTTCTTTCGGTTTGTTCCACAGCGCGGTGATTACAGCCAATGTGGATCCTCAGCCCTGCCTTTTACACTGTCAGGCAGTGGGGGCACCCCACTCTACCCGCATCCACAGCTATCAGTCAGACAGCTCTCTGATCAGCTGGCAGCAGCACCCTTATGTGTTCAGCTCTCTAGTATATTCTACAGGAACGTTTTTTTTTCCAAGAAAATTGGGAGGGGGGAGCATGCTGGGAGCAGAAGACAGGTTTGGGAGAATGGTTATTATGAGCGAACGATGAGCTGTCAAGCTGTCACCTTGGATGAAAAAACGTGTCCCCCCCCCCCCCACCCCACCACTGTCCCTGCTTCCCCTTTCTGTGACCGAGAATGAACCCAAACTAGGAAACTGCATCATAAAGCAGAACCTCGCCTCAGGACAACCATGCAACCATGGATACCACTTGTATAAAGGCAGAAAGCAAGGGTTAAGCACAATACATCAAGGTGGCTTCAGCAACAACGCTAAACTGATACTGTAAATTGGCATAAGCTTTTCAGAGTAAACACCACCCCTCCCCCCAAGACAAATTGAGTAGATGAGTTTAGCCTGCTGCTAGCAATTAATAACTAGCTTTTAAAACTTTATTTCAACCCCAGGCCATGGTGGATTCAGGCTGAACTAGACTGAAAAAAAAATGTTAGTAGCTGGATATAAATTATTAACAAGCAAGCAAAATTTAATTGAATCTTAAATTGACTTCTGCAAACAAGGTAAAACTCAAGCTCCAAAAGTGACCTGTCCTTGGAATATGTTTAATATTCTAAATTAAGAAAAATGTATGCAGGAACCAACTGGAATACACAAGCATTTTTTAAATAAATCAAGTGACTCCTTTTTCATTTGCAACGTGTGCCTTGATTCATTAAGAGAATAGCCAGTTTCACAGCCCTACATTGACAGTAAATATGACAAGAATAATCATCTGATTTTACTGTTGACTTTCCAACCTCAACAATGTGTGAAGGCGTTGCAGCCCGAAATTGAATTTGAAGGAACAAGGTCACACAGGTGTAAACAAGCATTTTGCAAAGGCGACCACCTCTTCAGAACATCTCCTATAGGGGCCTCCACGGGGAGGCAAGATAACAGCACAACCCCAGCAGTGTTCCAGCACAATCCATGTGTGAGACGAAGATATTACAAAAAAGAAAATTAAAGCTGTCGATGCAATTTGGCTTCAACACAAAAGTTCCAAGTCATTCAGAACAAATGTTTGTGATTGAAACACCACCATTTTGTCCGACCCATCTACACATGGTTGCATTTGGTAGGATCCTTCCCTGATAGCTTTGTTTTCAAAGCTGGGCTGCAGCATTTCCCATTCTGGATGCTTTAGAGTGCATACTCTGGCCCACACTTGTGCCACAGTCCGGCGTTAGTGTCGGTAAGCAAGTGTCAAGAAGGCAGTTTTTTTTTTAATGGGCATTCAGTCTCTGGGTGAGGATTAATACTTCCTTGGAATACCAGGAAGATTAACCGTACAGGAATAATCCTGGATGTTTGCAAAACACACCACACACACAGAGAAACACACCCATCTTGTACAACGGCCAACAGAAAGATCCACAGAGATAATATTAACCTTCCTGGCTCATTCATGCTGAGAATCAGCAAGGAACTACAAAATCACTGCTCCCAGCTGACCACCCCTTATTGCTTTGGAATCGTTGTAATTTCGCTTCAACATACAACAATCTCTTTCCCACTATCCTTGTTACTAAATAAAAAAGCAGTGCTTTGTGTGCTAAAACAGCTTGTTCATTGCAGGTCCATTCTACTAAAAAAATACTGGGTTGAAGTAGGCCAGGGTGTTAGAATTAAACCACTTCTGTTGAACTGAATATATTGAATAAATATAACAAGCAAGTTAGTCAAATGTTTAATGCATATCGTTATTAAATACGAAAAGTAAACAGGCTGGTCTGAAGGGTTTTAAATAGAATCCTCCTGAATGTTAACACAGTGAATTAATACCAGTCAGAATTACAGCTTTATGAATTTAAAATAAGGGCACCTAACTTACCATGACATAAGTGCTGCGTAAACTATGCAACTATGCAAACTGTGCAGTAGATACAGGTCTTTCCAAGTTATGATGTGGTGATACCCAGTGGGTTATTGGAAAATACAGGCACTCGTATGTTAATAATTAAAAATTTCCCTAAGAGAAGTAAAAGACTACCCTTTTTCATGATTTCAGATGCCACAAAAAAGGTTCGAATATTGTTTCACATGCAGCTAGTAGCCAACAATAGATCTGTTTTTACAGCACCCTAAAAGTTTAAAATGGTAAATACTGAGAATCCTCAAAAAGCTTCTGGAACAGCATACTGCAGCATGCCATCACAAAAAAATAAAAAAAAAAAAACATAATAGATTACACTGCTTGTGTTCTAAGGAAAATGTGGTCAACAGCTCAGTCCAGCAAGCAGCTGAGCAGTTGGTTGGGAGTGTGAATGATGACACGTGCGGTGTGAGAGTGTGAGAAGGTGGCACACTGCGAGTCTCGCACTCAGAGCCCACGAGTGGACAGCTCGTCAGAAGAGCTGCTGCACACCAAGCTGCACAGAGGTCCCTCCCCTTCACTCCTGTCTCCCTGCTCATCATACTAAGGAAAGAACATGCCTGGCAGCTAAAGAAAGGTGCAATCAGAATTCAGCATGGGGCCACTGATATCTTACCAGCAGGAGCAAAGCCTGAACTGGTGACCAGGCTAACAAGCTAGCATGCTTCCAAGCTACCAGTCCATACGGTACCAGCACTAATACAAAGACAACACACAAACTTCAGCACCAGGTGTACTTCTGCCCTTCCAGATACTGTACTGTAAAGCAATGGAGAATATCAAGCAGAAAAATCACATTCGATAGACCAGTGTTCCCCAATCCGGTCCTCGGAGACCCACAGCCGGTCCATGTTTTTACTCCCTCTGAGCTCCCTGCCAGACAGTCCTACCAGGAGGTGGGAGGGACCAAAAACATGGAATGTTTGTGAGTCCTCAAGGACCAGATTGGGAAACAGTGCTAAAGAGCAGCTCAGTGGGTAGCACTGTTGCCTCATACCTCCAGGGTTGGGTTATTAAATCCTGCCCCTCCTCTGTATATACAGTATGGAGTTTGCATGTTCAGCCCATTTTACATGCGTTTCCTCAGGGTATTCTGGTCTGGTCCCACAGCGCAAAGACGTGCGGTGAGTCAAACTGGCATCACTAATCTCCTGATTGTGTGTAACTGTTAATAAGCGTCATGGGTGCTTACCGATGCTGATTGCTGTCTGTTACAGTGTCTGTTATGACACCATTAGATAACAGCAGAAATATTTGGTTTGCCAACAGATCGTAAACACTAAACAAGCCTTTCCCAGAGAAATATGACAAGCCACATTACCACCATTAAAAGACGTGAGGTGAGGGGTCTCCAGTGTCCCAAAAACACTGAAATCTCTACAACTAAGGGACGCAGAAGGGGATAGAAAAGGACACTCCCTCCTGTTTCTTTCTGTAGGCACCATCATCACCACACACAGGTAACTCAACTACACATGGTATTTGCCAAAGGCTCACCAAGGTTTATGAAGCTTTGAAGCATTGAAACAAAAATAAAACCAAAAGGAACAATAGTGCCGGAATATATTTAGAAAATGTAAATATCCTTGCAATTTCTAGACGGCAACAAGTGGCACTCTCTTGACCACTGGCTGCCATTAAGTCGACACTTCAACCAAGGAGACCTCAATAGTTTGACTCGACAAGTGTTTATTTGTTGGTACAATTCCAGTGTGTATAAGAAAAGTGATTGGACAAAGCCTGTCTCTTGGTCGTCGGCTCCATCATCTCTGTTAGCTTCAGAGATGATGGAGCCGACGACCAAGAGACAGATTGGATCTGGCTGGGTGACCAGGCAGGAGGCGAAGGAGCCAACCCTAGACCAGGACGGGGGGCCAAAAGTGGTGGAGGGGTGGAGGCGAGCGGACCGAATAGCTGTAGTGGCAGGTAGACTTACTTCTTATATAAAAATCTGGACCAATGTGATTGGACACACTGGCGTTCTTTAGCGTTTTTTCCTTGTTTGAACTTTCGTATTCACTTTCATTTGCCATTACAAATACTCTGAGTTGAAAGGATTTCACCCAGTAAGCTATGACGCGCTTTGACCATGTGAACACTCTCAGGATAAACGAGCACTAAATGCAATCATGCATCCTGCTTTATCTAAGGGGAATAGAATACCAGAGTGATATGACTGCAGACCTGTGTGTAATTTGCTCAAATTATGCTCCATTTATATGATAATGATATATATTAAAGGTCTGGCTTGCTTCAGGACTGGAAGTGGCTCTGGTGTCTTGTCTAATTAATATAATGCATTCAAAGACTACAGCAACACGGTGGGGTATGTTACTTGTCAAAAAAAAAAAAAAGGGCTGTATCTTCCGCAGCCAAATTCCAATTATATGACTGAGCCCCGTTACAAAATGACCTTTGCTTTTAAAATTAAATCCCGAGATTAAAGATTCTGCCCTATGATTCTTAATAATCAGTATGATATGCATGAAACCAGCTGTCACCTCGACTCCATTACGAACAGATAGATAAAGCTCAGGGAATCACATACGTTAAAGTACTGATCTTAAACCATGTATTAAACAATATTCAGGCTGCACATATTAATGGTAATTAATCAAAGGGACAAGTCGCTAGTCATCTCTAACTCTCTGTTAAACCCATTCAAATTGAGAATTGGGCTCATTTCTTGCCCGCCTCCCATATTGTAGTAACGGTAGACAATACCACCATTGTGCTGATGCTGGATTTCTGTTGCCATGGAAACCACAACACAAATTTCAAAATTGCACCTGTGTAATTTGCGCATCACCAACAGCAACCAATTCTGCCTGCGTGCCCATTTAGGGCCTTCAGAGCAACACCTGACTGGACCCGTTTAGCTACGGGCATTAAAAAACATGCATACAACCACACCACGACCATAGTAATTGGATCCCCTGTGATTATTATGTTAAGCAAATTTTTACGTTTCAATCAAAGGAGGGGTAGGATAGAACTTACATGATGTTTGAGGTCACCTCAGATCTTAAAACAGCAGTACACATGCTTCTCGACAATCCTAAACAACTGTTCTACAATAGCTCTACTCCAGGATTAATGTACTAATATATTCTAGGCAGGGTGCATGACACATTCCCATTACCTGCAGGATCACTTTATTTCCTCAATTAATCAGCTCCAGAAACAGCCAACATGTTTATATAGACAATATTACCGCAGTACACTCATTTGTGGTCATCACCATATACAAAATAAATTACTTGACTACATTTCATGGGCAAGTTGAATTATAAGGCAGAATCAAAAAACCATAGCAAACACAAAAAGGAATCAAACTTCTGACACTTTCTGAAAAGAGGGTTACAGCATAGAGCCATCCATCCATCCATCTTCCCTCTGCTTAACACAGGGTCATGGGAAGGGGGTGGCAGGGGGGAACAAGCCAGGCAAAGGAAAGATAAACAAGTTAGTTTCAAGCACCTCAGTCCTTAAATGTGCCAACAGCCCACAAACTAAACCCTAGTCCTACAGATAGAGCTGTGCACGGATTCCCAGTACAGACTCATCATGAGGTCCCATTTCACAAAGTCACTTTTTCTTATAGTGATGAAACCATTTGATTCATGATAAAACCATTAGAAATGTGACTAATTTATTCCTCTTAGAATTAGCTATTTATTTTATGCATATCAGATATGATCTCCATATAATATGGCTTCTCACTAAGCACTTTACATTTTCAGGTCCCATTCGCCTGTAACTCTCTTCGGTTAATTAAGCCCAGGTGCAGTGCAGTGCCAAAAGACTCCCGCAGTCTGTGCAGGTATGATTCAGGCTATCCTGCCTGTGAGATCCCAAAGCTCACCACCCGTTCCTCCCACCAGCACAGTCCCTGCCAGCCACTGGGAGCTTTTGGACCAGAGCAGGAAAGTACGCTTTCACCACTGCTGACAGAGCGCACTGTTATGGCCAATGATGACAGGCCTCACAAAAATTTAGTTCAGGGATTCCCGACTTGAAACATTATTCGACTCAGTTTGGCCTTAATTGAGTGTCGAAGCTGGACCAGAATCTACTTGACCTTCGTCCAAACCACAAAGCAATCCCACTGGCTCTCTCTCTCTCTTTCTAACATGCACACACACACACACACACACACGTTGTCATTTTATCATCCAACCTTTGACCTTTGACCTCTTGCTTTGGAAACCATAGTGATGCCACAAATTGCCCATCAAATACGACTCGCCTGTCAATTCACAACAGAAATTAAATTTACAGAAACCTCCCTCACCACCATTTCCCTAAGGCCGTGGGGGGAGTATCGACTGGCTATATGGCGTTGTTAATATAAACAGAAAATGTCTTCAGGCCTGACTGGAACAAAGCTCTTTCAACACTAGTGATTAAATGCTACAGTGTTCTATACCAGTGAAGGAGTCCAGTGGAGAAAGAGCCTAACAAACGCAGTGGAGGGACTGTACTGCTGGCCAAGGACAGACTAAACTGATTTTTCATTTTATAGTGGAGAGTCATATAACATCTTTAAAGCTGGACCTGGTGCTTTTCACGTGCACTGTGCCCCCTCCCCCTTATGTACAAAAGGCCAAATATCCCCAAGCCCACCAAGGACATACAATGAAGCAGAACCACACAACAACCAGGCTACATTTTTGTATTATGATGAGCTGTCTTGCTTAAAGTGGGAGGATTTCCCCAGGGGCAACACGAAACAGGTTTCAAAAATGGTGGCACATGGTGACATCATGAATGCCGAGAGAGAGATGAACTCATGCCAGCAGGTCCGGACATGCAGCCGGACTTGCAGTGCGAACTGCTCTGGGTGAAACTGACAGAATTCAGAGTAGATGTTCGAGTCCCTCCCTAGAGCACAGCTCGACTGACCCAACAACACCTTCATACACTAATCCGTATATGAGGTTACAAGGGCCTATATCGCTCCAGATGGTGGATCAGCACACAAAGTTATTCTGTACCCTATACCAGAATCAGCAGAACACGGTCTAAAATGACTACAGCTATATGATACTGTTCATTATCATTTACATGAGGGAGGCTCCTGCCAGGGAAATATACTGTATTAAAACACTTTTCTGCATACGCTGGGTTTGTTGTATCAGCCATGGGTATTTAGGTATTAGACCGTTGAGTTTACGGTCTCGCATCACAGAACTGCCTTTCATCCTGGACCTAAAAATAACAGACCTGCCAAGCATTTGCAATTATCATGACTGTTTCAGTTCCCTATATTGGTTTCAATAAGTCTGACAAAAAACACATACTAAAACAAAGTAAAAAAAAAAAATAATAATAATTATACACATTCATCGGGTTGGATAAACTGATTTGAACATGCTTAGAAGATTTAAGACAGGGGTCTCCAACTCCGGTCCTGGAGAGCTACTATCCAGTAGGTTTTCTATCCTACCTGGCTTCTGATGAGCCA
>JAODJU010000001.1:12938125-12948528 GCA_026776725.1 Gnathonemus echidnorhynchus
GATCAGAACTCGAACTTTTTAGGATTCGATTCGGAGTCCGGAACGGATTAAGTTCGAGAACCGAGGTACCACTGTATATTTTTTTCTGGAATCTAAAGAAAAGTAATCATTCCTAGGGAAACAGAAAGTGCAGAGTGTATGGGGTGGAATGGCGTTGTGTTATCCTGGATACACGCTCCCTGCTAAAACAACATTCCGGACACTAATGCAATCACTTGTTATGTTGGGCACCAGAGTCTCCAGTCAATTGAGAGAGGATCTGCCCTGGAGCAAAGCTATTCCATGGGAATGGGTGAGCTTGAGTACATGCACAAGTAGCACTGGGGCCGTCCTTGATGGCCACCAAGCCAAGCCAGCTAAAACAAGCATGACGGCCAGGTGGGAGTGATGAATGAACAGTCACGGTCCAAGGACCGTAGGCCGCTTTGCTCTCAGGCGGATCTTAAGGAGACGTGCCTTCGCACGAGACAGCGAGACACAGCAAAATAAATGAGCCAATAACGCTACAGATATTAAGCGTCTCACACACACACGCCTCCATCAACAGCATCGCCATTGAAGCGCCGACGCACCATTCTTCTTCTTGGTTCCCTTTCAGTCGCCAGCTATTTGACTAAAATTTGTCATGACTAATTACACTCAACCTCGGAGTCAGCAGTCGCCTGTTCTATTATTATGTGTCTGGATTAGAGGCGTCCAGAGAGCGCCTGTCAGGACCCCTGGTATTTATTTGTGTGCCTCTGCAGTGTGGCCTACCTGCACACAAAAGCCGTATCGGAGATGGCGCAGTTTTTTTGGAAGGCTTTTCTTACCAAGCAAAAATCCACTTTATTCTTAAAGCATGCTGCAATCCTGGGCTGTTTTACGACTGAACAGCTTGACAATAGGGGTCAGACTGTCGCCAGTCACACAGGGATCCGACACAAGGCAAAACATTTGTTTTCCAATACATTTCCAGCCTTGTTTTTCCCTATTAAGCAGATTACATTAAAAATGTCAGATTTAAATGACAGCGCAGGGCTCTCCATGACTAATCACCTAAGCATCATTAGAAAGAGCATCTGCGTTTCCACGAAAAGGCGCATGTAATTGCGAAGTATAATTGCAGAGTGGGTTTAAATGCTGAGCTAAGGAGTTAGTGACTGTGCTATGCCTCAGTCGATTTATATTCATACTTGTCGAGATTCCCCGACTGTTTCACAGTCTGATTTCCTCCAGATGAAACCACGAAAAGAAAATTAAAAAACATTGTACGACTTCTTGAGGCACAGGGGGGCGAAAAGCCGGAGTGCATGCGATCATTAGGAGGTAGGCGCTGGAGCGGAACCCTGACGCACAGCTGTGCAGATCCAGCTGCAAGACTGCGGCATCTCTGTCAGGTGTCGTGTGACCCACATCAACCGGCTAACCCAGGCTGCCTGTCACGGGAAAGGTCAGGGCAAGCGAGCTGATTACCAGGACCATGATCAGAAATGTTGCCATGGAAACAATGACACCTCCTCAGCAAGCCTATTAGTTCTTCAGGCTCCAGGAACTCCTGGACTCCCGCAACTATGCTTCTTTCTCCAGAGCATCGTTCCGCCACCCTGAACGGGATGCAATTTGTGGCATTGGGTGGCCTCCTCCCCCCGAGGTGACGCCCCCCCAATCCAACCCATGCCGTCTCAGAAACAGAAGCACAGAGGCGCTCTCCCTCCGGCAGACGCGAGACACTTTCCAGAAATGCAGGAGGTGTCAATGTGATCCCCTATTGCGCCAGGAGATGCAGCTCAGCGGTAGCCTGCCCCCAGATGGCCTCGTCTCCACGCTGACAGAGCTTGTTGCCCTCTCCATGCCACTTCACATGCTGGGCTGCTTCCGAGGTCTGAGATTTACAACAAAAGAGAACTGATATCATAACCGAGCCCCGCCCGGCCTCTATGGGAGAAAGCGTGTTGGTGACATGGGAATAAACGAGAAAATAAAAGCATACGTCCAGTTGTTTGTGTTTTGCACAGGAACCTGGTTGATGCTTTCACATCACGGCACACACAGAACGGGATCAACACATGCCATTGGATATTCCTGCCTTTCCAAGCAGATCACTGGGCGCAAATCCTGGCCTGGGCTCATTTGGGCACCGCTGGAGATGGGAGGCGTGTCAAACAGCACTGACAGTGCGTCACACACCAGCACCAGTGAATAGATCAAATAAATATGAACAACACAACATGGTAACAGCCTGAATTGGGCTGCTCGGTAATGTGACGAGGACGAATACAGCGCTGGGACACATTTGTGCCACCAAAGACGTTCACCCCCCACTTACCTCAGAATAAGTTGTCATGCTGTTATAATTACAATCATAAATTTATTATGCCATGAATTGCATTACAAGACTCCCCCCCCCCCCCATCAGCCCAGGAAAAGGCAAATATAAACAACAAAATAAGGGCAATATGAACAATAGTTGATTTTTTTCCTCCATTGATCATTGAAAATTACCACAATGGAAAACACAAGCTGAATCATAATGTGTTTTTAAATGAAAATAATCTGTCCTCATGCGGATGGAGAGGCTAACAAAACTGCAGCTGACTGGCAAGACGGACAATGTGACACCAGTATCATTCACACAGGAACAGGAACTAAATACTGCATTGAGCAGCAACCAGGTATGAATGGATGCACAGGCCCTCCTCTGCATCTCCTGTGTGCCGCCTCGGTGACGAGACCTTGCCTTCACCTCTGTGCGGTCACACTCCGAACGCGTGCCGTCAGCCGGCGCAGTGTTGCATATTGATCGGATCTGCTGCCTGTGGGTGCCATCATCAGAGGCCCAGGATTTCCCTGCCCCCCCGAGTCCCGTTCAGGACACTCAAACCCTGGGGCTTCGCAGATTGAAAAAATCCCAGTTAAATGTGCACAACATGGAGATACACAGCAAGCAGTGTAAGGCTCTGGTTCGAGTCCCAAGGGAAACCTGTCTCTTTTCTGATTCTTAGTGATTAATTCATGACCGAATTTATCCAAATACATGGAGCGGTATGGCCTTGGTGCTAAGCAACAACCATCATCACTTACGGATAACATCGTATCAGACGTTTTCCACAGGGGACATGGTACTTTAGCTACTTCCACACGTTCTGCTGGAGACCATACTTTATCCTTGAGGAAGCCTTGTGATGTTTAGAATAAATCCACAAGCCTCTGAGATTGAGTCCCTCGTTCCTGTCAGGAATGACATGCTTTGCCATGGATACAGACAGAGGTAGGATGCTACGGCTTGACTGTTGTCATTTTTGACATTCCACTGTGCGGTAACAAGAGCCATCCCACGTCATCCTATAGTCAGCACCGAGACTAAACCCCCTTAGCCCTCCCCCCAAACTAAACCCCAACAATACACAGCATTAAATCAAAACGGCAGTCTTTGCAACTGCATGACAAATCCCCCCTTAGTCGGGCCAAATCCCGCCGATGGCTGACGGGGCTCCTTTAAGATTACCACCGCGCTGCAAGACCGGCACCATGGCGACGCAGCATCCGGCGGCTGCCGGGACACAGCTAATTCCATTAGGGCCTCCGCTCTTTATCTGCCCAGGCCATGCTGGCGAGAGCCCGGCTTGGCGGGAAGCACTAACCCCATCACACGGTACTCACACCGCTGTTAGTGCCCCTTTGATGAATCTGGAGGCAGCGTCTGCTCATTCATCCCTCTGGCTGCTCTCAGGAAAGGGCCTGCTTTCCTCCACCAGCAGCCAGAATGCCCGTGTTGCCTTTAAAAATAAAGGCTCAGCCTATATTCACAGGCTGTGGGCCTGAACGTCGATTCTGCAGCAGCTGTTCCAGAAGCTACCGAGATCTCTGAAGGTATCTCACTGAGACGATAGCAGCCCATATCCGCCCTTGGCAGCCAAAGGCGAGTCATCTGCATCCTCCTCACAGAGGGTTAACAGCACACAGGTCTGGCCACGTGCCAAGGGGAAAGGGAGCCAGCGAAAGGGACGGCAGCAGGCGTGACTGTGAGCATGATCGGCATCGGTCGCGATGAGCACACCTGCATTCCCACATAAGACAGCTCCACCGGCACCAGCCGGAAGAGCCTCTGTCCATCATTGAGGGGGGCACACCGCCCACAAGGTTGATAAATGAGACATTCATTACCACAGCGGGAACCTTCGCTGCTCCAGTCTAGCACCCCGTAGGATGGGATGTTACCATTTGCCACCATAGGTCACCAAGGAGACGACACAGTCACTCTTGCATCCATGGACCAGTGGGAATATGCTCCTTCTGCCGGGCCTAGACCAGGATGGTAATCCCTGCGTCATACGTAATGCTGAGTCACCTCCCTACTCGGCGAACAGGAAAGAAAACACGAATAAAGATAAATTTGGCAGATAACACTGACAGAGTTAATTACAATGCAAGTAGGCATGACCAGGGGCCACATGACAGCAGATAACAGAAAAACAAATTATGTGGCAGCATTATTTAGCAAAAAAAATTAAAATTTAATTAAAAACTGAACTACACTGTTGTCACAAGAAATTAAAATAACATAAAGGAAATTACTTATATAGCATCATAGTTCTAATAATACGTACAGCAGACATTCATTTGTGCAATTTGCTCCACTGTGCACAAGGCAAGCGTCTCAATAAGAAACAAGAGATTTCAAAGGGCTGTTACAGGCTGCTCTAAAAGGGCAGGTTTATCCATTTTTAATCGGCCTGCTTTTATTGTGTTTTAATCTGTGATAAATTAAACCAGTGGAGTTTGGGATACCAGTATGGGGCTTTAAAACCGGCACAGCTTCTAAGATAATGTCTATCACACGCCCTCTGATGTCCCAGGCCTGTCCCTGCCCTTCTGCTGATCATGCACGTACCTCCGGAGGGACCCCCTAAAACGCCGGGAACGATCAGAAGGCAGGTGCCAAAACGGCCCACCCCAGGGTGGTGGCAGATGTGCCGAACGTGCATTAGGGATGCGGAGAAGCTAATCCCTCCACCAGCCACAGCACAAAAATGGGGGGGGGCATGCATTACTAACACAGACCTCCAGGTGGCGCAATCCCCTGCCAATGGTCACATGTTGAGTGACATGAGACTGACTCTGCTTAGCTCTACAAGGAATTTGTCATTGACATTTTGGGGGATCGGTGGACAAAAACTCTCTCATACATTAAATGTTCAATAGTTAAGATGCTGTGATCTAAGCTGTTTTGATTTTGCATCATTTTATCAAGACTATATCCCTACAGAGACCAGCACTGAAACGAATAAAGGATTGAACAATGAACAATGGTGTTTCTGCCATAGCTTGTCACTCGTTTACTTCTCAGATTAATAAATGTCATGAAGGTTCACTCATGAACCCTGGGATTTTCATCCGGTTTGGTGGCCATTGAAGCACTCATGCCCAGGGTCACATCTGCTCGCCGCTCACAGCTCCGATCAATACTTTCCCCTCATCAACTGGGGCTGTGAAGGGGAGCCCAGCTGCCTGATGGGATACCCAGTCATGTGCTGGAGGTCAGTCCCGGGAACTGGGTCCGCTAAATATAACCAGCAGAGGAGGGCAGACTATCATTACTCATTAGTTTTAGTTTTAGTTAGTTTTAAACTAAAATGGTCTATTAGCACTGGCTGGTTCTTGGTGAAACTCGATCTCCACCATGAAACGGTGCAAACTTCAAGACTGCTCCAGACCACAGGAAATCATCTTCTTTTGAAAGCATGCTGTGATGCCATCAGGGAAAATGCAGACGTTTAACCACCATCAGGAAAGGGACGGCAGCAAAACGGGGATTAATGGGAGGGGTATTTCTGCATCGCAATTTACAGCAGATCACACACACAATTACTGCCACAAACATCTTTCAATGCCAGCTGCGTGGTGCAATGTGACAAGTAGAGCACGTGAGTCAGGCAGTAATCCCAGTGCTCCGACTCGCATGCTGTCCAGGGCTCAATCAAATCATGGATCTGCAGGAGCCTGCAGCACGTGTGGTACCACAGGCTGGACATACCAGCCAGAAAGAGCTCCATAGGGGTCAGCCGCTACCCCTTCCCCCACCCCAAGAGCCTCCAGGCAATTCTGCAGACATCCGTCACCCATGCAGCCTCAAAGCATGCATCAGCCTCTCACCAACCTATTGGGGAAGATCGTTTGCTTGGTAACCATGACGAATCCCCGACACCCCTACCCCAACTCATCAAGTGAAATGCAGAGGGGAAAGGGGAAAAAAAACACACCTTTGATATGTCAGAACTGTTCATTTAACAGGTCTCTTTCCTCCCCCGTCCCTCACAGACTGTGTTCTGTCATAACGGCTTCACATGGCCAAATTCTCCCTCCGCCTCCCTGTTTTAGACTTGACCGTTGTTCTGGCCTGTCACCTGAGAAGCTTTGGCGCTAAGCTCACTGCTGCTGGTAATTAGGGTGAGACCCTCCAATCAAAGCCGCCTCTCCCTCCGTCTCTGAATCCAAAAGGGAGCAGAAGACATCGCCTGTAATCCTTCTGTGGAGGAGGATCAGAGGGGCTCCTGCTTCTAACGAGCAGGTGCCCGGGCAGAGACTCCCCTGCACCTCCGCCCCGATCCAGGGCCCACGCTTCACTGGATCCATTTAATGGCTTAGAAGAAAAAGAGACTTCTGTTCAGGCAGAATCACCAGCTGCAAACTGGGATTTACCGGCAAACCCATGGAAACAGCTGAAGCTGAATGTGAGACTCCAAGCAAGATTAAAATCTTAAGCCGTTTTGGAAATATTTCTGGCAATGTGTGTCCATTTTTGTTTAGCCTTCAAAGTTTTATAAATTTTACACAAGTGCCATCCATCCATCCATCCATCCTTCATCTAACTTTACCATATCCTGGTCAAAGTTACTGTACTGTACATGGAGGACTGGAGCCTATCCCAGGCAGCACAAGGCAGAAGGCAGAGCGACATCCTAGAAAAAATGTAGGGTACATGGATAGGGCCCCACACGGAGCCCCCACGCTGCCCCTAATCAGTCGTCGTCATCATCATCAATCATCATCATCATCATCATCATCGTGTCTAATCTTCTCGTAGCCACTACATATTTTTAAACATACGAAGCAGTTTGCATGCATTTATCATCCTTCTCCATTTATTCAGAGGATATTTTACAGGATCAGCTGAGGTCAGGTACAGTACGGTGGCTCCTGCCCTATACAAATTAACCAAATCATTAAACATCCATATTGTAAAAGGTATCGAGGCATGCTGTCTTTTAAAACCATGCGAAATGTTGTCGTCAAACACAGACTTAAGCCCCCCCCCCCCCCCATTGTGGACAGAAGGCATCACACCTGATCAAGGCTGATTCTTCTCCCATTCCAGGAAGCCTATGCATCACCAGCTGGGGTTCACACCCACACAGACACAAACACTACTTACCACTCAACAGCATTAGTCCATTAAAGTACCCATTTCAGGTGATATAATGGTCCTCTCACTCGGACCAAGGGGAGACGTCACCATTAAACTCGAGCAGTAGCCAAGCTGCATGTGTAAGTGGACAAAGCTGACTATGAGCTCAGGAGGAAATGCTGACCACAGACACTCGATATAAAGGGGATGAACTTGAGAGGAAACATTAGGCTGCAGGTGGTTTAATCTCCGGCCAAACCTATAAGACTGAATATATCAGGAAGGGGGATTTCTATTTAGAAAATCCACCCAAAGATCGGTCCTTCAACCTAAGCCATGATGAAACTTGGCAATTTGAAAAACGCGTGTGCTGCTTGTACTGGATCTCATTCACCACATCTTTTCTTTCTGCCATCCAAGGCTTAACTCAATACCATCGTCCATTAAGTGCATTAATGTACTCATGAATATAAAGCGGCTATCAAATAACTCGAATAAGTAATTTTGACCACCATTACCGAAGTGAAACTGTACAATACCCTTCCCTACACCACTGTTCCTATTAGTAAAGATTCATTAGGTGGTCCTTTCTAGGCACTGGATTTATTCGATTTCCTTTGAGCTAAAATCTAAATTTTTTCTTGTGTTTCCCATACCACACATCATGAGAGAATCTGATACTTAAAACAGTACTGACCCCAGACAGGAAATAAAAGGCATTTATAATCAAAACATCAGTGCGCAGAGGTTTAAACTTCCCTAGAAAAGGATAATTACTCCAAAAGCGAGGGAAAAAAAAAAAAACTATGCATCAGTTTAATATGGGCATGCTACTGCTGTTTAATAGGGGCATGCTGCCTGACCTGAGAGAGAGACCTCCCATTGTTCTGGGAGGCTGCTGTAACTGGATATGAACAGGTTCTCCTGCAGCTGGTGGTCCCAAGGGCATGAGCCACTGGCTGGCATCAAAGGCGAAGCGGACCAGAAACAACTGGCAGGGGCAGATTCCTTTACAGGCCTGGAGTGGCAAGCACACCCAATGGGAGAGAGTGAGGTGGATCGGTGTCGGGTGCATTACGGGCCTGGAGAGGCAAACACAGCCGATGGGGGGGAGCGGGGAGGACTGGCGCCAGGTCCGTTACAGGCCTTGAGTGGCAAGCACAGCCGACTGGGGAGAGGAAGACCGGCACCGGGCCCATTACAGGCCCAGAGGGGCGAGCACAGCCAATGGGGGAGAGCGGGCAGGACCGGCACCGGGCCCATTACAGGCCCAGAGGGGCGAGCACAGCCAATGAGGAAAAGTCGAAAAAAGCATGGTGTAGGGTGGGGGGGGCACGCCTCGGGAGCCCTCAGGTTATCCTTCATGGCTGTTTAATAACACAGGCAGGAATAATTCATTCTAAAAACTCCATATATTATTATTGCCGTAATAAAACATTAGCATTATTGTATGCAATTAAATAATTATTATTGTTGGTATTATATCATCATCATCGACAATATTAATGCTATTATAATACAGAATAAACACTGATGAGCCAGGGACTCTTAAAATATGCCTGTTGGGGCTGTGCATTTTGTTCAAAAAGACATAACGCTTAAAATACAGCAATTCTATAAAAAATATATATTAAAAAAAACTGTATACATGGTCAGATGCATGACATGAATTGTGCAATTACACCATTCTTTAAATAAAAGGCTGACTTCACTACTGTGGTCACGAAATGTACAAAGTGTTAAAAGCAAAGGGCACTGTAAAAAGACAGACCCACACACATTCCCCACCACCCCCCCACTAAAGCACTACACGGTCCAACCAAGCAAGAGGACTTACTATGAATAATATCCATGCTATTTAATACGCTATGAAAGATGAGGAATAAGAGTTTCCTTCTCTGCATCAATGTTAACCCAAGTGCAACTCTAATGAAAGATTAGAAATAATTACCAGCTAGTGGGACATAATCCAATATGTGCTCTGTTCATCAAAATCTAGTTAATTTTTCTATCAGGGCAGCATAAGGGCCCATTCTGTAAGCAGAGCGCACAGAAGCAGGAGAAGATCATGAGTAATGAAATGTTCCGTGAGACGCTGTCGTGTCCTGGGTGTAACGTCACTCCGCTGTGGGTGAAGTATGGCTGTACTGTGATGTAGTACTTCTGTCAGCCTCTCGGGCCAAATGAGGCTGCGTTTCTGGCTAGAGATTCAGGGCAGCTCCCATTATTCCATGGAGCTGCCTGACGTTGCTCTCAGGACACATGGGCCCTCAGGTCACTCGCACTGGTCCCCTCAGCTCCTCGCGGGGAGAAAAGCATGTCTATCATCTCCTCTGCTCTATTCCCACAATGCAGCGCATTAAACATTTACTCAAAAGTTAGCATCCAGCTAACAGGGAATGTTCCCATAACTTTAGCCAATGTTATGTGAGGGTCCTCTCAAAGTTGGCAGAGTACGTTCTTACTGTAATGTTAACAGAACGTGATTTCCTCATTTTACATTTTAACAAAGGTTCTGTCAAATGTCAGCACGACAGCATTAGAACCAGAACATCCTTTTATCGCGATTAATGTCGAAAATTGTTTTATACTAATTTTTTTTTCATAAAAGTGCTGTGTGTATATATTGCAAATCCACCATCCAGCCTTGATCTCATGACCTTTAGGGTGCAAAGCCATAGGGTTTCCTGCTACTACTGTGACTTATCTTTTTCTTCATTGTAGTAGTACGTAGTTGCAGCAGTGGAATAACAAGCATCAGGAAAAAGTGGATACTTCGAACGCTTCCATACCTTAATTATAATGTTCGGTAAACGTTCCGAAAACGAAAAATTGTTAGCAGGGCAGCGACTCTGGTGCTGACATTCAACGAATGCTGTTTAAAGGAGGAAACTGGGAACGGATCGCTCTGTTCAACGCCACCTGGGAACGGGAACGCTCTGGGAACGGATCGCTCTGTTCAACGCCACCTGGGAACGGGAACGCTCTGGGAACGGATCGCTCTGTTCAACGCCAC
>JAODJU010000001.1:12950952-12961692 GCA_026776725.1 Gnathonemus echidnorhynchus
CTGTGGTTTAACACTGGCCAGCTTTGGTTAAACACTGGCCAGTCGCTGTGGTTTAACACTGGCCAGTCGCTGTGGTTTAACATGAAAGAACTGTATCAGACTCACTATAAACAATAAAAATACCATAAAAAATCTCATGGACACTACCTATAGTGTAGGTCCACAGAGATGCTTTTATGCCTCTTACCAATTTCATGTCATCTCAATTACCATAGAAACGTCTTGCAGGGGAACCGCTTTTGAAGATCCTAATGAATTGGCATGTGGCAAATTGGCAGGAGTCCACTTCAACGGAAAAAGGGGGCACTCTCCATGCGTAGCCAGCAACAGGGTGTGCATGCGCGCGCACACACACACACACACACACACGGGACTTCACTCTGCTTTAAGGCACAGCAAAAAGGCCAAGACCCTAAATGTATTATCCTATATGCTGTCATGGGAATTATAAGCCTCGCAGCATGGAATAGCATTACATGGGCATGTTCGCTCTCTGCATTTGTGGATGCTGGTGCAGCTTTCTCCTGTGCCCACTGTCACTCTCTCAAACACACACACACGCGCGCGCGCACACACACACAGGCCACCAATGAGTGAGGCCATCCAGCCAATCGCTCAGAAACCAAAACGAGCCATTCAAGCCCTGATTTCAGCCAATGTCTCCATCTCGATCCCTGCCTTTGATCTAGCTCTGAAACCTTCTTGAAATCCACTAAAAGCTCAGCAGTAGTGAAACACAGAGACACATACAGCACTGTTATGGTTTTATCACAGTTATGGATGACACAGCACTTTCTATGCACAACTCACACTGAACACACGTTCCAAATCTTCATTTTTACCCCGTATGAGCAAAAATAGACCACGATCCACAAAGAGAGTTCTAGGTCATAATATACGTATTCAGAAACTTTTTTTTTTTTTTCCCTTTTCTAAATGGATTTGTTCCGGAAGCTTTGAAATGGTACAAGGTGGAGCCACCCATGACTAACCAGAATGAGATAAGGCCAGGCACTTTGCACTGCTCAGACTGATCTCCAACCATGCTAATACTCAGCCTCACCTCTTATGTCACAGGATGTCAAACACTCCACACAGAAGACGGGTAGAAGAGAATGTAAACGTAGTACAGCATTTACCAAAGTTTTCAAACTTCCAAATGGATTCCTCTCTTGCCGAGGAGTGTCTGTCACCTTCCCTCGCTCCAATGTCATCCATCGGCCCGCAATTTAATTACAACTCAAGTCCTTCACCAGTGCTTATAATTGCACTTTGACGTTTGCTGTAATTAGGGCACTGTGAATGGTAATTGCCATCAAGAATAAACAGCAGAGGTCCCAAATAGTCAATTGTCTGGCAATAATTCTGAAGGTCAGCGTATCACCGCAAATAGCAGAGCCCTCTGACATACAAGTGTGGGGAATGGAGCTGAACTACGATCTCAGCATCTCCCGTCAGTGACGGGGCATGAATCACTGCTGGATGCCAAGCCCTCCACTCTGTCTCCAACCAGCTTGTCCTCGGTTACATCTCTGTGCACTGCATGTACACCCCTACAGTAACCACAGAAAGGACAGGTACCATATCTCAATGTCACAATTTCAGTTCTAGTATCCTAAAAAAGCATCCTAAACAGAGTAGTAATTAAGTCATACTCAACATTACTGTATCATTCCCTACAATGTTACCATGAAAAACACTATTAATGCATCGTCATAGCTGCGTTTGTCAATCTCAGAACCTGCACAGCTCATACCAGACTTCTAACCTGAGGGTCCAGGGTTCATGGCTCTGCTTGTGCAGTGGTCCTTTCCCTAAATTGTGTCTATCATAAATAAAAAGTTAATTTCAAAGCTCTACCAACTGAGATGTTAACCCTGACTCCAGTATGTCCACCATAAATGCACATCCTTCCCCCACACACACAGTACCATTCAAATCACTCTTTGGGCTTTGACTCAAAGTCATCTGTACCATAAATCCCCTCAGTGCCACCAGAGGAGAAAATGTTTTTATATTTAAGCTAAAAGCAAGGGTCTCACCTGTCCTTTCTTATTAACACCGAAAGAGTGAGCAAGCAATGTGGATACGCAGCTTTGCAAACTACATATGCAAATTATAAACTGCTTCCTCATACTCAGAATTTCTGCCAGAATGCATTTTTCAGGAAGGTTCCCCTGTAAAGAGTTCCGTTGCAGAACTGGAGCCGATGTTCAATTGAGCTACTTTCAAAAACTAAAAATAGAGACATTTTCCCTACGCATCCCCATCCCTAGAGTAACGGTCTATACTTCAGTGAAGGTTATCATCCATTTAACAATATTTATCCCCCTAAAAAATAAATATGCTGGTGTACTGAAAGATAACAGCAGGGTTGTTTATGAGACACTTCAAAATGAACTTGAAACATCTTTATGCCTGCAGTGAATCACTCTCAAAATAAACTCCCGTTGCTAAACGGACTGCAAGAAATGAGAGCAGACTCAACGCACAGCCAGACCATTTCGTCCTGATAGCCACGTGTAGCTATGAAACTTGCTGCCGACTACAGAACATGGCTTTCCGAATGACACTTCACACAAAAAACACTTCACCCCGCTCGCTCCGCGCGATAGTACAAAAGGACTGGGGTCCGATTGTTGCGGAAAGGATAAATTGTCAAATTTTCCCAGTCTCAGCAAATTTCCCAGAAAACGGGTTGAGCCAAGGCCCCCAAGATATGCGTACCGCCGCTCACAACAGCAGAAATAAATAGTGAAGGCTCAGGTCCAGACCACTCCTTACAACATGCAGAAAAGGGAGCATGGCTTATCCTTAAAGGCACACAGCACTGCTGGCAAACTCACAGGCAGTCCCAAGTGTGACCAATGGTGTGATACGATTAGGCAAACCTGGGAATGTCAGACTTGGAGGTAGAGAGAACGTGGGGGAAGAAAAAAAAAAAGCAGTGTGGTGAGGTAGCAGCAGCACTTACACACAAAAATTAAAGATCAAATCTTGGTTGTACTTCTGGGATTATGCTGCTCTATTGGGCCAAACACCAAAGTGTGTAATCCTGAGTCCTAATTCCACACCAAGGGGTGGCAAAGAAGGCATCTTGATTAACATCCACCACCCGAAAAAGACCAATCACTGAAAAGGCCGAATTGCAGGATGTAGTACGCACCTCAACTCCCAGAATATGACCCTGTAACCTTGTAGGTCCTTACAGGACAGCACAGGCTGGCTTTGGTCGTTTTGCTATCTGCTATTCCAACTCACAAGCAAATTCAAGGACCTAGAGATTCACCTGGTGCTGATTTCTAAGATCCCGATAGAATGTACAGCTTTGCAGGTGGTCTTAACGTTCCTGTTCATACGTCACGGTGGGGGAGGGGTGAATTTATGGGCTCCTGCTGCTTATCAAAGAATTCATTTTGCACAGACAAAACAATAATTACTGGTGCAAGGGACATCATCTCCACTCTCCCTGGGCAACCTACGGTCACCGTGCATAGATCCAGTTTTGCAAACGGAAGCAAAATCAACAGAGTAATGTTCCAATGTAGGCAGTATATTGGCATGCCAGTATAGACTACCCTCAGGCACTCTTCTGAGGGTCATCAATCTCCCGCCTTTCAGCATCGCGATGCGCCTTGCACATTCATGGCAAATTACAATTCATGGATGACACGCGCCTTCGGAGCCCCAGAATTACGCCCGGCATAGAGCCAGGTCTTTATTTCCTGGGCCAAAGTGTCCTTCAAATGCCTCAGCCCTCCTTCTCCCCATACCTCCGCTCAAAGGGTGGATGGTAGTAAACCTAGCAGTTTTTAAAAGTCATGCTGTACTCCTTACTATTCAAGGACTTTACATGTGGTCAGTACAGATTCCCAGCTTCCCAAGACCTGAAAACATCTCCCTTCCTATCTATAAACTCTAAAGTAAATTGCAAGCTCCCCGCCCCCCCCCCCCCAATATGTTGAACAGATTTTTAATAAAGCATCATAAGTCAACACAATGTCATCATTTATATTGGGCCCCTTATGATTGCAGCCATTTGTACAGACTTCTAAAGGGTCAAGCGCTCCTTTCCACTTGCCAAACGATGACAGATTACAAATCATCTCTTATCCATGGTCAAGAACATCCAGAACGATGCAGCTGCAGTGACAGGTTGAACTCACATAGGAGTATTTTTCTGAAGACAAACTTGTGGCAAACAATTTCCATATCTGTACTATGACTCCTTAATAGAGATGGGGATTAACTCATTCACATGCATCAGGGATTCATTCACCATTGTCGCATCATGGTTCAAGGGTCTCGGAAATGTTCATGGGTCAAAATTCACCAAAACCATGTAATCAGTTCTTCTCTGTTGAAAGAAAACCAGATCACACTTGACTGAGAGAAGCAACGGTTGACAAGGCATGGCTATTGCCACAATCAGTGAAGAAAGCAACACGCATGCCCATGTGCATTAGCAATGAGACGTACATTAAAAGGGAGGACTGTCTACCCATCCGGTTAATCTGTTTCTCAGATTCTTATACTAACAGGTTTAACACTATAGACCGTGATAAAAAAAAAAAGTGCAAAACAAAACTATACAAAAAATATTCAGGGTCATCCATACGTACATCAGCAGATAGGAAAGAGGGAAAAAACAGAGATCAGGACACAATGAACAGAAGAGAGTATTTTCTCAAATCTGCAGAGACAGCATTATCCCTTATACACACTCTACTTTTAAATGTACTCCACAGCATAAATGATACATGCAGTCTTCTGATAAATACAGCTTAGCGGCAGGTAGTATGGCAGTTAATAATGTTAACCTGAAAGTTGTCAGATCCTAAGTTCTAAAGGGCTTATGGTGTTTTACAGTCAGGGAAGGTATTTTACCAATATTTCACTACAAACAAAAGTTGCCAGGGCGGCAGCACTATTGCATCACATTCCCAAGGTTAGGGGTTCAAATCCTCTCTCTGCTATTTGTATGGTGTTTCTCCTCCCCACATTACACACGTTTCCTCTGGGTCCCCTGGTACCCCCCAGTCCAAAGACACACATTTAGGATAGCTGGCATCTCTAAATTGCCAGTAGCACGTCTGGGTGCCCCGCGATGGACCTGCATCTTATCTAGGAGACCCTGGCTTGCGTTTGCTTGCATCCCTCCCCCTCTCAGTGCTCTACTGAGACACCTGCTGTTGGCTGACTAAATTACACCCCAGTATTGGCACGTGTTAAAATATAGCATAATTGGACAGACTGACCGTTCTTCATTTTTAACTCCCAATAAACACCTCATCAGTACTTCATCTCTGATCTGTGCCACACACACACACACAGGTGTTTGGCTGTAGTATTGGGTTGGGCTTGCTTCTTCTACAGCTAGCTTGCCGACTGCTGGCAGTGCGATCGCTGTATTTTTGTTTGAGACAGCTACAGATTCTTTCCACGGTTCCTTTCCACTCCTTGCTGAAGACCAGGCCAAACACTCTATTAAACTGAGACACTTACCCACTTCCTCCGTGGTTCCCCACTAACCAGGAGCTGAACTGAGAGATAGAACTCCCCTAACACCATATTATTCGCGCCGGTGTAATTCTTGCCCTTTGTATCATTAGTTACTAAAGTCTATAGTCCAGGGAGTTATGCTTCCAGGAGTCCTAACGCGCGCGCTCTCTCTCTCTTTCTCTCCCTCTCACACACACACACGGAGAATGATGGTTCTTCCTCGGAGGTCTTATGAAGTTGTAGTGGATGCAATCTCTTTTTAATCACGTTGGCTACTGCAAATTCAATAACGCTCCTCAAGAATTCCATTGTGAAGCCTCGTAAACCGTGACTCCCGGTGTACAAGCTGTTTTTTGTAAATTCATTTGTGTTTTAAAAATATAAACATGTTAGCTGGGAAAAAAAACAGCCAACATCTCTCTGTATTCATCACTCTAAAATCAGACTCTACCAAAATCAAACACAAAAACTAATTATTTCAAAAGATGGAGGACGTTAAACTGCAAATCCAGATGTTATCAGCACTTAACACGTATTAATTTCATATTGCAATATTCTTATCAACCACATATAAAACTTTCCATACTTTCCTGTATGATTTAATATGTTGTTCATGAATAAAAACTTAAGCATCCATCAAACTATATGTTCCCGGTTAAATGACAATGACAGGTCCTCGCTAATGTACCGAAGCGTCCCCTGGCTTCCTTCCAGGTGCTACTCTAGACATGATTAATCAAATGGCCGGGCAAAAAATACCCAGATAGGCCCAATGGATCCAAAAAGAATGATTTAATTTCAGGTTAGTCAGATTTGTACTTCCAATTTAGTTATTCAGCCCTTTCTTAATCTTAATCTCCATAACATTTTTGTTTTAAAACATGCTCTGTCAAATGAAACTAGCACATTTTGTTTCATTACTGTATATAGTCCGACGGGTTACAATAACGTGCAAATTGCAATTCCCAGCAAGTTACTGCAAGTAATAACACTTCTAATAATACGTCAGTCATGGGAAAGAACCACAAATATATGAATCTGATAATCTGGCGACGACTGAGTGGCAGAGGAATCATTATCGTAAACTTATTCTATAATAAACTTTGACCAGTAGCATCTGACCTTCATCCTGGACATGAATGGATTTCATTTTGGTTCATCTCTTTGTGTGATGCCCTAACATCGCCCTCCTAATCTGCAATTCATTTTTCGTTTTCATCCAGAAGATTCATTCACGGTAACGATGTCACTCACTGCAGCGTCTATTCCAAACGAAATCCAGTAGCTACAGGTGCACTCCATTAGGCTGCATTAAGGATAAAGTTGGTGTAGGTGCGTACTCTTATTACTGATAATCATCAGAGTTAAACAAACAAGCGGGTGTTATATATAAATGAGATTAAGATGACAAATTTTAACTGACAACCATAAAATAATTTATCAATTAAGAGCTGTGTACAAGCAATTAAGTCTCTGAGGGTATAATCCACAGTATTCCTCGCATGGTAGATATCGCGGTTTTACACGAAACTGTTTGCCTCGCTGCCCCCTGCAGAGAATGAATCAATTGCGAGTGACACCAGTTCATACATAATTTAATCCCGTTTCGGGAATATAAACGCCCGCCGCGTGTTGCGCTTCTCAGCAGAGGATTACCACCCAGATGCCGAAATCTTAAAGGCGGAGCGTTTTATACGACTTTGTACAAGACGCACGATTTATATATACATATATATCAAACGCAGACTAAAAGTATTGTTGACGATTGTCGCACGGCTCATGTAAGACTGGAAAAAATCAGCGCATTATTCGTTTTGCCTCGCACCTTGTGAGACTTAAAAAACAGTGACCGCAGAGTATCGCTGTCATGGTTTATCCCATCAGCGGTGCCTGAACAACTGCTGCTCTTAAGTAAAAAAGAATCATCTCTAGATATTGACCCAAGTTATATAAGCAACATTTTGGTCTACGATGTATTACAATAAATCGATCGCTACTGGGGACGATGGAATAATAGACATGACATCTTAAATAAATGTCACTTTCATTCACTGACTTGTAATTTCTGCGGACATGCTATAAATTTCATTTTCATATTTACCTGTATGACCTAAGCTCTTCAGGTAAGACGCAGCCGCGCGGTATATATTGTATAATCTGGTTATTAAGATGCGAGTGTGCATAAGACTGCTCAAACATGCATGTGCCGGATATTAACAGGAGTGCAGAATACAATCTCCATTCCTGCTAAACATGCGTGCTACAGCCATGTACAGGTACAATACTGTCATTCTTTTAAAGAATAATATTGATGCATTTCCCTTTTTTGTTAAAACAGGTGTTTGCACATCCAAAAAATATGCTCATATTTTCATTCTATCAACTAATACATCTGAAAAATCATTCTTGGCAGATATTGCCTCAGAAAGCTTCAACCAAAAAAAAAAAAAAAAACCCGAAAATGCATGGAAGTGACTCGAAATTCTGCATATGCCACCTACCTGACAGTAGTTGTGCAAAGCGGCGTCGTCCTAGACACTTAAATGAAGCAAGCAAACATTTCAAAGGAGCTGCCGCATTGAAAGCGGTTATCCTCGGGGCAGAAGGCGAGCGCGGAGCGGAGAGGCGGCCGTCACTCCTCGCTGCCCGCGCCCGACTCTCCTCTCTTCCAGATCCGCCTGACTGCGAGCCGCCCAGACTGAAGTGGCAAAGCCGGGAACGCAGAGCCGCCGCCGCCGCCGCTCGCCCGCTGCAGCTGTGGGCCTTCGCAAAGTGTGGCGCTGTTACCCCCCGAATGAAGCCCTGCTTTCTACGCACAATAATCAGCGGGAGCTGCTGTCCCCTCGCAGTCGCCCGGCGTCATTTAATGCACATGTAGCGGCATAGACAATGATTTTAAAATCATGACGTGCTGTTACTGAAGCAACAGAGGTGGACTTGCTTTACATTCATTCCGAGCCACCTCAGAGCTAATCGTAAGTATATACAATTCAGTGACATTAAGGCAAAAACAGCAGAGATTCGTCAAATATCTACTTTGTCTTTTAGACACATGTAAGTGGCAAACAATTTAACTTAAAAACTATAAGATGTAGTAGTTCGTAAATATTTCACAGTTACAATTTTAATTGCTCATAAAATATCGTTTTAGTTATGTATATGCACACACACACAGTTTAAAGGTGTGTCACGTTGTCCGCGTGTAACGACCCAGTTGATCGATTGGTAGATAAACAAAGGAAAGTAGTAAATGAATAACAAAGGAGGTAAGTTTTCATTAGAAATTAAAAATGGTGTAACTGAAATCACATGTAACGATTGTGTTGATGTAGGTCCCAAAATTAGTGGGCAATAAAATAAAATCAAGTTGCTAATTCAGTTTCACTGATACAGATCTACTGCCCTTTTCAAGAGACACATTTCTACAAAGGCATCAGCTTGCAGCTTGCTACTAAAATGTCTTGTCCATCACACTAAATGTTGTCCTGTACTTTATATGTTTGTTCTGTTCTTCTGAGACATACTGGATCTGTACCACACTGAGAGGTATCACTAAGCTCCATCCATCCATCCATCCGTCCCCAAACTGCATCTCCAGCACAGAACAGCAGTGGGGCTGCCCCCTATCCCAGGCTGCACAGGCACAGAAAAAGCAGAGCATATCCTGAGTGGGATGCCAGTCCATCACAGGACACACACACACATACACGCACACTGGCGTGTCGGAAATATGGGGGGCGGGGGACCCACCCCCCTTTCCTTGTGAAACTGCACCCTGAGCAGTGTTAGTCATACTTTAAATGAAATCTTAATTATTATAAAATCTTTCTCATATAGCACCTTTTCACAATGGGCCTATTGCATGTGTGCCCAGTGTAATATACACTGCACCCCCCCCCCCCCCCCTGCAAATTCAGTCATCCCCAGTGTGAAGCTCCTTCTGACACCACTGGACACACACACACACACTGTAGGGATGTGATTCAGACTATTAACCCTGGAGATGTGAAGCTACAGTACTACCCACAGCACCGGCCTCTTGTCAAGAATGAAGTATTACAAATTCCAGCTGGCAGAAGAGAAAACACACTCCAAATGGTTCTGACCAGTCCAATCAGCTCCGGTCCCTAAAGCTCTTCCTGCAGTACCTCTCATTTTTAGAAGAGCGGCTCGTGCTCCTCTCCTGATAATTTCCTGAAATGATGACCAGTGATCGTGCTTGTTCGGAACTTAATTACATACCTGCCGTTCATAGGTCCAGGGGAATTCAACGGAACGATTGTAATGTGGGCGTCATGGCCGTAATTGACCACAGCAAAGGTCTTAAAGCAAAAGTGAGATCCAGTTAATTGGCTTTTAGAGCGTGTGGCAATTGAGCTTTGATTTGCTCCCACCGTCTTCTGACCAATGGGAATTGTGACAAGTTGCAATCGTATGTTTAATTGATAAAATGCATTTACTGGTGTATAACCGGGGGGCAGGGTGGGGAGGGGGCTGGGAAGCAATTACTGGAGGAAAGGTTTTTTCCCCTGGATTAGCCACAGGAGCAAATGTCTGGGGAGTATGGTAAACTCCGCTTGTTTACTGTTGCTGTCTTTGAGCAGACAATTGAGTCAACACCTCTGGTATAGATAAACCAATCCCGCTAGGGGAGCTAAGCATGGACTGGGGGTCGATTTACATTCAGAGCCCCCAGCCCAGGCTTTCCAGTGGGGGCGGTTTGTCTCTGAGTATGGGGCAGTGTGATACTCCCATCAGAATACCTTTACTGGCTTCTGCCGGGGACAGCTTCCTGACAGAGGGAAGTTCTGGGCATCAAGCAGCAGCCTAACTTAGATTATTAAATGTCACAGCAGATAATAAAAATCCTGTAAGTGGAGCCTGATTTTTGAATGTTATTTCTTAATTAGTGACAGAATAAAAGGAAAATAAATATATAACTAATCAGCTGGCCTTGGGTGAACAAGCTCCTTAAATTTACACAGAATGCTGGGAAATGTCAGTCTGAGGGTGGGCTGACGTCTCGCTCAGGCAGACACAAACAATCTGATTGGACGACATATCGTCTTTCTGGTGATTAGCATAACGCGTGTGCTTTAACGACCCCCCCTGTATCCAGGGAAACCCGCATTCTGGCATGTTCCGCGTTTTCTGCGCACTCAGCAGCAGCTCATCCCACAGTATTTGCACCCACAGCACACAGACCTGCGTACTTGTTGCTGCCGGGTCGCCGCCCCC
>JAODJU010000001.1:12961723-12989838 GCA_026776725.1 Gnathonemus echidnorhynchus
TACTCTCTGTGATACTCCCTGTGATACTCTCTGTGATACTCCCTGTGATACTCTCTGTGATACTCCCTGTGATACTCCCTGTGATACTCTCTGTGATACTCCCTGTGATACTCTCTGTGATACTCCCTGTGATACTCTCTGTGATACTCCCTGTGATACTCCCTGTGATACTCTCTGTGATACTCCCTGTGATACTCTCTGTGATACTCTCTGTGATACTCTCTGTGATACTCCCTGTACACACCACCTGCTTCTCATTATTTGGTTGTGTGTCCAGCAGCTCCTCCCACACCACTTGTCTTTTGCAACTCCTGGACCAGGGTTCTCGTGCGGTGGATCTCTCTTCTCTGGATCTCCAGGAGACCGCATCCATCATTCGGACCAGCTGATCGCCTCAGTATCCAATCAGCACAGGACACTCATAGCACCGTACTCAAACAACTTGTATCAATGAGCATTTCTCTACACTTTGAACAGCAGCTCCTCCTCTGAAAAAAGAGGAGAAAGAGTGCGCTCATTCTCAAACCCCTTGTTTAAGGATCAAGAGACCACTCCCCTGGGCAAATGGCCTTTCAATTATGAGCGGAGCGAATCCGGTTTGAGTGCTGAAGAGCCATTTAGTGAGTTTGATAAAGTCAGCGGCTGCAAGTGTCTCCAGGTGGAATAGAAATGTCTTGGGCGGAAGCTGTCCAGGAGCCGACGTGAGGCACGTAAAGCGTGGTAATGTGCCTTATTCTGGGATTACAGGCTCCGCAGGGATTGATGTTACAGTCTTATCCGTTGCTCTGTTCGTTCAGCGTCTGAGGTGTGATTGAGTAACGGTGTGTAGAAAGGCCAAAACGAAAAGGGTTGAACCATTGAATGGGGGGCGGGCTTCACTTGTGTACATATTCCAGGTTTGACATGTCCTTTTCAATTAGTGCCTTTCTGGGACCTAGAAATTACCAGTGTCTTGGGGTACTGTCTCTGTCTGCCCCCCTTCCATACCCCAGCCGACTGCCAAATCTTTTTTTCATACCGCAAAATTGTCCACAGTCTTCAAAATCACTAACGATCCCCAGGCACCGAGGCGAGACTCCCTCTTCAGCTCAGACCTTTAGAAAAGCAATTCCTTCACAGTTCAGCTGAAATACCTTCAATGTCTTGCCTAATTGTTTGCCTCCTGTATAATGTGCTGCTCCTTACAGTGTTGTATTATGCCTGTGGTTTCTCTGTCAAGTTCCGGGACGTTTCCAAAGTCTCTGCCCGGGGAACTCCTTGGACAGGCGCCTCAACCGCAGCCGAACCACTGTGTAGCTTAAGTCAACACTGTTGTAAAATTATTACACAGAAGTTATGTCATTTATAGAAGTGCCTTCAACTCTAAAATACTAATGACAATGTCATGCAAATATGAGTGTCATCTAAATAAAAAGAGCAATGATAATGTCATGCAAAGCTAATCTCATTCAATCTTCATTATTTTAAGAAATTCTTTTAAGAATGCAGAGCACATTGGCCGATCCAAGGTCGAAGTCATTTGGTCCTGATCTCGCATTTGGCACCGTCACTGCCACTCCCGCTCGCCGTATCGGTCCGGCCTCAGAGCCGAGTCTCACAGCCCATAATGATGGCGAGGCGCGGACAGGAGCATGGGATGCGCTCTGCTTTCCAATGAGCTCACATTACCAGGCAGACCATTGACTTCAGTCATGGCAGCGAGGCGCTAATTGTCAAGCTCATTATCCCCGTTTTCCAGCATCATTATTTTCTGTGACATTCATCCAAGGTGATACGACTAGCCTGCTGCGTGGCCGCCAATCCCTGTCGTCCGTGTCATTTCCCATCTGATTTTTCTTGGAAAAAGAACATTCTAGCTTCCATTCATACTATAATGAAAGCTTATAAATACAGCCAGCTGTTAATAGAAACACGTTCACGGTCTCAGTTTCACATTTGTCCCATGTTTCTGGATCTTCTGGTTATCCGGTGGCTCAGATACTGCAGTAAGTGAATGTAAAGTAGGAGACTACAGTTCAGGCACACAAAGTGGGTGTTTTTTCCACACTTCATTAGCTTTTCACGCTAATCATGCTGAATGCCCTTCTAAGGTTTTCATTACAATATTTACTTGCAGTGGCTGCTTTATTAGCTACACCTGGTTCTTGAAGCAAACTGCCTGCTCTTGCAAACAACGTGACTGCAACTGCATGTAAACAGCATGCAGACAGAGTCGAGAAGTGCAGTTACTGTGCAGCAAAGCATTAGGATTGCTAAGACACACAGTCCAGTTGATTTTAAATGTGGTAGAATTATTGGTGCCAGAAGTGGTGGTTCCAGTGTCTATGAAGCAGCCAGCCCCCTGGGGATTTTAATGCACCACAGTGTCAAGTTCGCTGAGAACGGCGAGTTAAACAAAAAACATTCAGTCAGCAGCAGTTCTGTTGCTAAAAAAACCTTAAAGAGATTGTTAGAGGAGAATGACCAGACTCATTAAAACAGGAAGGTCATAAGTACAAAAATAACTAGTCTGTTCAACAGTGGTACACAACAGCGCTTCCCTAAATAACTAACTCATCGACACCAGAAGTGGTTCTGAAGGCAAAAGTGGGTCCTACCTGTTAGTATCGTGGTGTACTTAATAAAATGGCCATTAAGTGTAACCTCTGTTAAAAGATTGAAAAATCCTGTTTAAAACCCTTGTGTTTGAAGGCACCCATTACTAAAAAGAAGACTGAGGTCTCCTTTATAGTATTCTTTGCCTGAGACATCTTTCTGAAAAGGGACCAACTAAATTTAGTATCAAACATGGATATTGAATACCTTGAAAAGAATGCAGGCATTGCAATGAGACATTGTGAGAAAATGTTTATATGTCCAGATGTCAGAAGAAAACAATAATCTATTAAGAGATTGAGGCTCCCAGGAACTCTTCAGACCTTTCGATTTTCAGTCCTCTCTGCATGAGTGATTTCTCCAGCGCCTGGCAGTCATGTGACCTGCTCAGTGGCCACACGGACACGCCAGACCGTACTCATATTCTCACCACAGTCCCAGAGAAAAGTCCGGAAATCTGTGTAAGCCTTCGTGAATGTCTATGTCCTAAGTAGAGAAATCTCATCTCAAACTTTTTTTTTACCATACCTGTACAAAGATATTCCACACAACTAAGGAAGTGGTTTGTAGTCTTGACCCATTTGTTACTATTTGATCCCTTACAATATAGTAATAATCACCCCGCAACATAAAAGAAACACGTACAAAGTTCAGTATTACAGTTTAAGTCTTTTTCTCAACTATTGCATTGTGAGAAGCAACAGAAGGATGTCACACATATTACTGTAAGTTGCAAAGAAAAGCAAGTTAATAAGTTTTGGAATAATTTCTGATAAAGGTGATGGGTACTTCCCCCCATAGTCGTTTGCTGAAAAATTGGATTTATGAATCTCCTTTCTGCATCACCACCTAATCACCAGCAGCCTGAAATGGAACAAAATGTATCTGTGATTAAAACATGAACAGCAGTTAAAGGATTAGGCTTTCATTGGACTATGAAATAGATACATTTCTTTTATGCATGCAGCTTTTAAGTTAATTTCCCAGTTTCATCTCATTTTTTTGTCAGAATCATTGAAGTTCCATTATGTTCCACTAAACAAAGCCTTATGTAACATAACTGACTGGTAAGTAGATCATACACACCCCCCGTAGTGAAATAATAATGTTTCTCTAAGTTGTAACCTTACATAATTCCCTGTGAACATTTGCTCGGTAGAATTTGTTTTGTTTCTTTACATTCACATCTGCGTGCAGGCTGCTTGTCAGCATATTCTGATCCCTGAAATGATAACCTGAAATGATAACCTGAATTGATTCTCTGTTCACTCCCCTAGTCTTGTCAAACAGTAACATGTTATAGATACATATACCACAAAGACAGTGCCATTTTCTGCTAAAATAAGCACTCCCCAGACGCTGCCTGTTTATTATTCAAAACAGCATCATAGAAAAGGTAGACATTCAGCAGATGGATAGGACTGAAAATTACATATTGTATATTTAGTGGCCATTATTGAGTTTAAAGCTGCGCATTCTGACTGGCGTGCCATGTGGAATGCTGGTGAGTCTCTAGAGCAAATAAATATATCTTTATACATGGACCCACAGTGACAGACCCATCACTGTACAGGAGGGACAGGACATGGCATTCTGGGTAATCAGTCTTTGTACTCTTGCACTCCCTTTCCAAAATAATACAGTGCATCTGTCTTTTGTATATTTTCAGATTTTACAAACCTCCAAAATCATTATTATAAAGGTACACTTACAGAGACTTATCAAATAAGCCACTTTCATAGGGTTTGGGGGAAAAGGTGGCCAGGCATGTATTTACAACCCTACCTTAGGCGTTTCTGAAGAGCCTCCCCTCCCTGTCTTCTTGGTCAGGATGATAAATCATGGTGCCTCTACCAGACAATTTTTGGCACCGTCCAATCAAAGCACTTCCTCTGATTTAGCTGCTGACATTGCTGGGCTGTGACCTAAGCCCTTATACATCATTTTGTGGGATTCCCATATTTACACAACGCTGAGGGCCTAGTCCTTGAGGTTACGGTCAGCTACAGTACTTTAAAATGGATTTTTTTTTTTTTTAAATCCCCAAGGCTGAAGCATGCAGCGTCTGAAAAGGGTGTGACAACGTCAAAAAAAAATTGTTTGATTAAAGAATGAAAGCTCCATATTACCAGTCCAAGAATTATCACGAGGGACATTTTTTAAATTTTATTCTGGCACCGCTTTTGCAGGACAATCGTTGCATAAAACAGCTGCCTAGATTACATTCTGGGTCTCAAAGTCTCTGTGCCAATGTAACTGTCAATGCCAGGTCCTCAATTTATTTGTAAATGTGTTTGCCTGCCCCATAACCCATCCCAGAGCTGGTCTGAAATAACACACAAGACATCCCATCCGTTTGGCAGCACCTCTTCCTCTCTGTGAGGTGAAAAGTGGAAGCGATTTGGTTCAGCTCAATGTATTTCTTTATGGCATCTTTCCCCACGCAGTTTCCCTGAAGCGCTTAGCAGAGATTTAGCGGCCGGAATGGCACAGCGGGCGACAGAAACACCAGCAAACGTTACACAGTATCAAATGCACAGGGTGGCAAAACTGAGGAGAGTTAAATGAGTTACTCCTGCAGTGGCCATAGAAGTGAAATGGAGTTAATGGAAATACAGAGGTCTGCTGTGTGCATGGTCAGCGATTCAGTAGAGAATTCAGAGGACAAGCAAGACAGAGTCATTTCCACGGTAACCCAGAAAGAATTCATGGAACTTGCATGGCATAAACAAGCAAGACAAAAACATCACTGAGGTCTTGTTGGTCAGGGATTCAAACCAGCAACCTTTAAATCACAAGCATACATCCCTAACCATTAGACCACCACTATCTATCGTTTGGCACAAAATCTGATGGATGTGCTCAACAGAGTATGTTGTTCTGCTTCTAAGGTGCTGCTTTTCATTACACTGGCTATTATTCTGGAACTGATATTTTCAAATCCATGTGTTTTCACCAGCTAATGGGTAACAGGGCAGAATCACCTACGGCAGAAAGAAAATAGATCCTAAACGCTTCCTGTTTAGCTGGACCGTCAAAACGGTCAGCAAAATTAGCCTGCATCTCCCATGTCAGTGCTCTGGAATAATTGAGGGATTTGTTATTTCATTAAGAAAATGGATTTTGGCTGTAGTCAAATCACTGAGAAAAAATCATTTTTTTTCCTGTTGTTTTGATGCTAATCCTGAGCACATTCTCCAACCTCCCGTCACCACCACAATGCAACAGCACTGCAAATCAGTAGAACAAGATTACAGGCTTTATCGCAGTTTAAAATTTATGAGGGAGACTGGCTAATAATTGTGGAAGAAGCCCGCCCCCCCCGGGAAAGCAGTTACATCAGGTATTGTGCGTGTGATGAGGTAGGAGGATAATTCTGCACAGGATAATGTTTAGTATGTACTGTAAATATATACAAAATCTTCAATACAATACATTTATGGTGAATTGGTAAGACACTACTGTTTAATAGGAACCATAAAATCTCAGATCCACGAAGAATAATTGAAAAGGTTGAAATCACTTCACAGGTAAAACAGCAGTAATTATTAATTTTATATTCCATCCATCTTGTAACTGCTTATCCTTGTCGGGGAGGCAGAATTTTATAGCTCATATAAATCTGAATTGATGCACATGAATGTGCCTTGATTGGGTCTAATAACTAAAATAAAGATAAACTGAAAAATCATGTTTTGTATGTCAGGGACTGTTTGGCACAAAAAGTAGATAAATTGACAGTTTTGATTTTAAAAAAAATATTACAAAAACTAAACTAAAAAAGACAAACATTTTATTGCTCCAGTCCTTGAAATCACATCTATCATTTTTCTTAGTCTCTTATCTACTCAGTCAAAGCCAAGGTAAAAACATTTCTTAACAAAACAAGGAAGAGCCTCTTCAAAAGCCTAAATATTGCTACTAATTTAGCAGACCACAGTGGAACTGGCCTAACAAGATGTTGGCTTTTATCCATCACAGATTTTCTGATAGAAAACCTCTTGTGTTTTGGGACATATGACTACAGTAGACAAGGTCGAAGCTTCATACCCGACTGTAGGCGGGATCATCACGTCCTCTCATTTCCTAACTGGTGCATTTGGAAGCAAAAAACCTGTGATAACTGGGTTATACCAGCTGGTGATTGACAGTGCACATTAATCCCTGTCATCGTAGATTAGGAAGCCTTCCTCCAATCACAGCGCAGCATTCCTGTGGTTACCACTCTCCCCCCTCATGACCCCACACTCTAGCATGTCATTGGCCACAGGGGGTGGCATGTCTCCAATAGCAGCGCACCTGGTCGTATGCAAAGGAAGAGGGAGAGTGGAATCGCAGAGGGAATACAAATAAAAAATTTGAATTTGAATTTGAACATAAACGTGTGGGTGTTTCGGCCTCGACGAGCAGCACAACCCAATGCTATCAGAAGCCGTGCAACCAGAACTGCCCACGTCAATAAAGCCACTTCCCAGCATTCGCATGGGTGGCGCCGTCCCACTCTGCCCACGGCCCGGACCCTCTTCCTGTTCCCCAGACAAAGCCAGATAACACTGCTGATCTGGTGTGCCTGGTGGCCTCAGCAGTGCCTAACTCCCAGTCTGAGTTGCAGCCAACATCAGTGGGATCCATCCTTCTTTAACCCCAACACAACCCCCTCCCCTTCCCAGTTTCCATCTGCTGTGCTGAATCTGAATGTGAGAACAGTGGGCAGTGTAAGGGCGAAGGGCGGTCTGGGGTGTGTTTCATCTCACTGGAGTGGAACTCTGCTCAGGATGCTAACAGCATCTCCTCTGCCGTAGCGTCGTGTGGATTCTCCCCAAGATGAAATATCAGGCAACAGCTTCCGTAAGCCTGCGAACCGTTCCTAGGGCTGCAATCAGTTCATGATTTAGCAAAGCTGGCTGGGTAATTGGGACAGAGCAATCATATAGAATCACGATGTCTTCTTCAGTCACAGGATGAATGCATAGCCCTAACATTTTTATCTAAACAATCACATTATCTAAACCACAGTCTCCCGGTTTTCTCTCTCCAGCAGCATTTTGTTCTGGGGGCGTACGGGTTATAAAGCGAATGCGAAATGACTGCCATAAAGCTACATTAGGCTGCACTCAGACAGGGCACCATGCGTCAGGTTATAAAACCGAAAACAGCCCTCTGTGATAATAGTAAAATCTATGGACGTCAATAAAGGAACACGGAAATACGGCTCTTCTGAAGAATACGTGACGGTGAATGAGGTGCACGCATGCAGGTCATTGCAGGCTGTTTATTAAAGACTGGAAAGTAATTGGCATTCGTGGTCAAAACTTGCGGTGCGCCATAATCTGTGCGACGTTTTCATTTAAGGTGAGGCGTCGGAAATCTTCAGGCGTAACAATTAATATATTGGGGGGACTATATTTACCAGCTGGCAGGTTGCCTCCGAGGACTGAGCCACGGAGAGCTGATTTGCATAAAGGTAATCATATTGGTATATGTCACTGGGCCACCACCACCCAGCCCCGCAACCTAGCTACTGCCGCTCTGCTTTCCACCAGCCCACAATCCCATTTCTGCAGGGATTCAGTCCCAGGAAACAATGAAAATAATCCCCAGGGCTAATTATGGTTGGGCCGATAAGAGGGATGTTTTATTCAGAAAGTATGACTTACTCCACCAACCCATGCCTGGCGCCGAGCATCATTACAGGCAAACGCAATGTCCTGGCTAAAAAAGAAATTGCCAACTTCGAGAGGAGCTCCTGTCGAATTTATGCGGCTCTGACGCTGGCTGTAATTCATTACAGCGCACCTGTTTATCAGGAAGCCCAAGAGTATAACGCGACCTTTCGAACTGCGCTAAATACATCATTCACTGCTGCCCCAAATTCCCCCCGCGTACTCACTCACCTTTCACAGGAAGCTTCCAGCAGTCCTGATTAGTCTTCCCCATCCTGCAGCCGAGCGCCTGCCTTCACTGGAACACCACTCGCAAGAAAAAGCCATCACAAACAGACGAGAAATAAGAACGAATCCCAGCAACCAGATCAGAATGACCTCACTATTGGACTGGAAGGATGTTTTGGGAAGCCATGCCAGAAATCCGAGCTCTGCGTAAAATGTTTTCTCCCCCTATTCCAGTAGGCTTATTTCATGCCTCATATTCAACACTGTCATGACTAAAACACTCTCAGTGAATGGCTTAAAGAAGCCTTTTAAACCAAGCAGGATGATATGAGACATCCATGTGAAAATGAATAACCACAGCATCTTTCTGACAAAGACCTATGGCTATAACACCGGCAAGCTGTAATTCTCTCATTAAAAACCTGTTCAGGGAGGATTAAACTGTGTGAAATATGTCTCTTCTATCTCTTTTCTTGAACCGCATTCTGATACCTGGACCTGGGCATGATCTTTTGCCTTCAGCACTGTAAAGGGAACCTCCTCGTGAGGTCTGGAGCAGTTCCTTCCCTTTCTCTGGAGTCACTGTTTCAGGCTGTCACTGCCCCACGTCCGGGTCTTTGCAGCTCCCGCCGTCTGACACCGATGGCCTGGCACTGCCGTTACCCCGGCGCCACATGCTCTGGGTGGTGATCAGCGGGCACGGGGTCAGCGGAAAGCGGGCCATCCGGGGAGCACGCTCACCACTTTCGCTGCCTCTGCACTCTGTTATAACCCACTGCGACTGAATGAGCCGTGAGCACGTGACAGCCTTCCAGCCAATGGTGTCTGTCATTTAAGGCTAATCAGTAAAGACATTCTGAGATGATGTGACAGTGCCAAATCTGGGGGTGGGTTTGACCCCGCCCACTCAGGCTTACTTTACTTTGGCGGAGGCTCAAGGCTCGGCGACAGACTGCTCTGTCTTACTCTCCAGCAGGAACACTTGGCAGGCGATTAGTAACACATTGCCAGAGTATTTGCCATTTCATTAGTACTGTACATATTATTTTCTTTTATCCATAGGATGCTTAGAGTTGCAGTTTGTAATTAACCTTCTCCGATGATCATCTCCTTGGGGTTTTCTTCATGTATGCGACACTAGTACGATAACAATCACAGATTGCAATTACAGTGTAATTACAATTACAGTGTAATTACAATTACAGTGTTTATACATTATTGTAATATTCCATGGGAAACTAAACATATACAAATTTTAAAAATTATGCAGCAGCATTCATTTGGTTCCTCATGTATTTCGGAAATATATACTCACATATTTAAGTAGCCTGCTGAAATTTTGCTGATGTGCAATAGTTCATTTTTTTCAATTGCAAAAAAAAAATCCTTAACATAACTCTTTAATATAGTAATTCCCATAAATGTCTTCTTCATGGTCACCTCCACAAATCCTGAACACTTCATTGCCCCCGCAATGCACAGACCCGCTCAGCCATACTCACACGTGCACACAGGCACACGCTAACCAACCTGCTAGAGGGTATAGGGCGCATAAATCAAACAGCTGAAGATTCCCATCCACAAGCTGTCCTTCAACATCACTGTGACAGTGTCAGAGAAGACAACCGAGGTCCAAGATGGTAGCAGGCTCCCCTAATGCGAACATCTGTGCTATTTCAGAGTTATTTATCATCTGTAATTTGCTAAATATTACCACAACATGCCATAACCGGTGCCTCAGTGATGGTGTCGCTGTCTTGTGGAAGGAGGGTTCTGGATACTTGGCCCAGGCTCTTGTATAACTGGCCTGGGATGGACGCCTGTCCAGTCCAGGATGAATGCTACTTTTGTCCCTATGGTTCCCAAGCTGGACTCATTATCAGTGAACCCCGGCTGTTGGATTTTGTTTGGCTATCTCACAATAGTAATCAAAAAAGTGTGATACTTTCATCACTTTTCTTCTCCATACATGCCTGTTCCGCCAGCAGTCTTGGGGGTTCCATGGACGGGTGTTTTCTCGTTCAGAGGGTAGACAAACGCCAGCCTTCGGGGTGTTTGCCCCCCACCTGCTGCTCACGCCAGCTGGGTCACCCCCCCCCGAGATGCCCTCTCTGACGTGTTGCACCATGCAGGGGCCGCGTGGCACCACTGCCCGTTTCAGCGTATCGCCCACACAGCCCATCTCTGCTCCACTCAGGAACCCACGCCGGCGCCTTCTTTAGCTAAGGATGATTTCTGCCTCAAGCCATGCAAAGAATGAGCATTAAAAATCAATTGCAGTAAAATTTTTCATACTTTGCTTTCATCTGTTTGACTTAGTGATCATTTTTATCCAGTTTACTTTTTAGCTACCAGTTTAGTTTTCAAATATGCAATAGCTACCCACACACTTATTTATGGTATCTTCTTCCTTGCTCACATGCCCTAAAGACTTTGGATGAGTAAACACCTTGCCAAGCTAATGCCTTTCCTTACACATTACAGGCCACAGTACAGATACAGGTGTGCAGGAACAGCTGTGACTGGTCACTCAACCCTGTCACAAGCAACCTCTGGGTGCTTGATATTTTGGCAGAAGATACTGATGAAGCAGTCAGCCATGGTTCCCTGCCTATTTTGAGATGTTTGGTCCTTCTTTAGACACAGACTGGTTCATCCTGGAAAAGGACAAACTCATTTGTGAATTCTGTACCCATGATTTGTGTGCTTCACTAAGTATTCCTTCGTCACGTGTTTCGATTCAGTTTATGCTCCTTTTGCAATAAAGACGTTTAGTAATCATGTGTAGGAGACACAGTAGAGCCCTATGTTAAGCACGATGACATCATGCCACAGAAGCCTTTTAACTCCGCACCATGTAAGTCCTTCATTTAGAGTATTACAGTCCAGCCACATGTCAGTTTAGCCTATTCAGAGCTATCGCTCAAATCCAGTCCCAACCCAATTTAAAGGACTTGATTAATAAATAAGATTTTACTGGCACAATTAAAAGTTAAATGTTTTTACTTTAACGAGTGTCCTTTTAATTAATAGCATTAAGTATTGCATTAGGCATCTGCGGCTCCAGAAGAAAAACGGTATTATAAAACTTCCAGTCTTGTCCAGGGTTACTTCATTTCCCACTAAATTATCAGGAATAGATAAGAATTTCTTCTTGTCCTGTTCTCACATCATTACTAAATTAGGTTAGATTTTTTTTTTTTTATTGCCACACAACAGGAGTTCGTGGAATTTACTTTCTGTACAGGAAATGTGCTGATGAGTACAGAATCACAGTGAAATGCAGCCCAGTATGAGTACAACAAGCAACACTGTCTCTTCTGAAGAATCTGACTGGCACCACTCATGTGACTTCAATATAATGACCTACACCCTATTTCTGATTGTTACTGGAAAAACTTAATAATATATTGAAACACAGTGCGAATGTTGGACATACCACATCATTCTGGTATCAATTACTAATATACCCTCACCTGTAATAATTTTCCAGGGCTTTGCAAATAACTCAAACCTATTTACCTGGTCTGCAGAGAGCACGGGCTAAGAAAGGAAATTGCTCCCCAATAATCTTCCATGTTGATTTCTCAGAAATGCCGAAAGCTTAAGCATTAATTAGCTTTCAGAGAATACAAAGCAGGGAGGTAATAGGATTATTGGAGACTGACACATTCATTGGCTTGTTGTCTGGGGCCCGTTGCATTTTTTTTTTTAATTCTGAGAAAATTTGATGGTTGACTTCAGTGTTTTAATTAGCGAAATGCGTTTTCCTCTTTTGTAATTTGTTTTCAATAATGTGCACTTTTGTAAAAGCTGTGTCAAAGACAGATGGAGCATGTTACCAGATTAGCGATTTAGCACTTACATGCACGTTCCGTGCTATCGTTTCCACACAGAACCACTGAATGATTAGGACAGAACAACTTATTTTCTCTCTTTGAATTTTTGACCTCTAAAAAAAATTGATAATGATGCCCAAGGATGTACATAAAATATGTTAGATCCGTAAGATATGAACCTCACGTATGTCCAGGAGTGTAACTATAACGACACATTAGATAAAAGGCACTGAAAGAAAACATTGAGAAATTCACTAATTCAAGAACCTTGTGTCAGCCCACTGGAGGACACCATTGCAAACAGATTGATCAAAAGTAATGACAGAAACTCCACAGCCAAGGCATCCTCAAAGGATTTCTTTGGTCAGCAGTGTAGCTGTAATTTGTCTTTTCACACTTAGCAAATTTAATAACCACCTCTTTCTCCAGGGAGATCTCTCTTTGGAGATTTCTACCATTTAAATGCTATTAGTTCATTCCTTAAATGCTGTTCAGTATAACCAATGCAAGAATCAAGAGATTTAGACTAGCAGCAGAAACATATTGTCCCCCAATCCTTCCCTAAGTCATTTCCTATTTGCGAAAACCAAAAGAAATGAATGAATTATCTCTATGCAGAGCACTGGAGAGCTCATTCAGTCCAGTAGTTGTTTTGGATTTAGATGCAATCTGCATTGGAATTGAGCACACACTGGCATTTAACTGGCAAACAGCTGCTTACCTATAAGCCAAACCAGTTCTTTTAATTTCCTGCGGTTGGTTCTTATTGACTGTAGCATCGATATCGTAGCAAAAGGTACTACTTTAATTATGTGTGCAATGTTGATGGTGCATCGATTTGCCTTGAACGTGCGTGACAACAGCACTGAGAGTAGTTAAAAAAGCAGAAAGCCACGCGAGCATGACACTGACAAACACCTACTCAACACACAGTCGTTATTCGACTCTCTAGCTGCAAGTCTGTATGTGTATGTATCTATTATAAACTGCTCATTATAGTATAGAAGACTCCCTTCTGCATGATGACCTCAAGAGCTTGCACAACCCTTCTTATACATATTTTAATAGTCACTGAGGCATCTGTGGACTTGTACCACACTTAAGGATACAACCCATAACTGCTCTCAGTTCATTAGAGAGTGTAATGTTAGACCGACTGATTGTTTCCTCCTGACATGAGATGGTAACATAGCGTATGATCTACAGAAAGAATCCCCATGGAATGTTTTTTGTTTTTGTTGTGTTCATCCCGTAAGAGTCGGTGTCACTGACCTCTCCAGTGAGTCTGCTCTCATTTCGGTTCACCCATGAGAATATCGATTATCTGTCAGGCGGGGATGACAGTGTGGGACACACAACCCAGAAACCTGACGGTGACACCAGCACCAGAGAGAAGTCATGGCCAAAGATGTAGGGCTGCGCAACAGCGATTGTTTGGAGGAGACACATTCCACGCCAGAATGCCCCATTTGTCAGGACAGCAGGTGGAAGCTGATAGGTTGAAAGATCAATATCCAGCAGGGACTTCCAGTAGTATGCTGACTAACACTTGGTTTTCTTTCCAGTGTTTTTCAGAAACGTCCAGAAATTATCCAGAAATAAAATATTAGATAAATGTTAGATACTTTGGGTTACAGAAAAAACAACACAACCATAATCCATTCATTCATCCATCCATCTTCCATAACTGCATATCTAGTAAAGGGTCATGACATCATAATCATCATCATCAGTATAAGTGCACTGAATACACTTATGAAAAATGACCTCTTGACAACCAAATCACGATTGAACAGCATCAAGAATTTCTACACAAGTGTTAAATAGTGGCTGCATGTATCCAGTTGGAGCTGTATGTTATCAGGTTGCTGTTTCCCTCATAATACACGCAGGAGTCTCATTTCAGCTCTGATCTTGTAGTAACACGATCAGGTTGCTACAGCACCCAAGAAACATTGTGGGAATGTGGTGAGGATATGTCTGTCTACAACTCAGGCCCTTGATATTTCCCCCTTTGTCCACAGGACCCCTTGCAGAGACTGTGAGAAACCAATGGGTGTATCCAGAACTTCTGAAGACTACTGGATGCGACGAGACAGGGTGCTGAGCATCCGGCTGATGCAGCTGGACCCCAAAGCAAGGCCTTGGAGGTCCACCAGTGTACCACAGGAAGGCCAATCTGACTGAAAATCGAACCCGTACCACAACAACCACAACCCACACAACTTCTTGTCCAAAGAAATGGTCCTGTGAACCACAGACGTGAGTGACCAGCTCCGGGCAACAAATCGAACTGGCCTTGGCTCCAGGGACTCATTTAGACCTGCTCCGGTAGCACTGAGCTACCGAAATCCAACGGAACCGATGACAGGCCTCTTTCAGCAGACAGCGCTACTCAGACACTGCACTCTACGTCTTTGATGTGTCTGAGTGCATGACAAAGGCGTCACAGGGAAGCATATTCTATAATAGTTATGCTGACTGAGGGCTGCAATCAGAATCAGCCTACGATCACTCAAAGGAGCAGGCCAGACAATGGGAATTAATAAGCTGAAGCAGTACAAGAAGACTGCAAGGATTACGATGCCATGTGGACTGGCATACAGGCAACTGTGATGAAATAATAAATAATGACACTTCATTGATCCCCATGGGGAAATTCTCTTTTCACCTACCCCCTCCTGCTCTCCATGATACACAGACATATATATAGGTGAGAGTATGCGTGGCAGTGAAGGGCAGCCACCCTCAGTGGTACCCATGGAGCTGGGGGTTAAGGGTCTTGCCTAAGGGTTCACAGACGTGACTCTTATGCCCAGGCTGGACTTGAACCGGTGATCATTCAATCACAGGCTTAGCCCACTGAGACATTAAGAAAAGGCCTAGAATTACAAATAGTTAGTCAAAATTCGTTCATTCAGTTTTAAGTTGTTTGTGTGTGTGTGTGCGTGTGTGTACATGTGTGTGCGTGTATGTGTGTGCACGTTTGTAGTCCAGGTATACCTTACCCATAGAAATTAATGAGCAGTCCCCAAAAAGATATGATTACACGACAGTGTGTGCGTGTGTGTGTGTGCATGTCTGTGCGTGTGTATGTGCATGTGTGTGTGTGTGTGCACATGCCCTCCTGTGCAGGCCTTTTGCCTCCTGGGATAGGGGTCAGGCTCACAGTGACCCAGTATGGATATATGTCCCCCCATCCATCTTCTAGCCACTTATCCCGGTCAGGGTCACAGGGTATATATATTTTATATACTTTTGAGTATATAATACCTTTATATATATACACACACACACACACACACACACACACACGTATATGCAGCTCCACTCTGATCAGCAGTTCTGGTCAGCAATGAAGTGTGAGCTATCGAGCCATTCAGAAGTGACCTTGTAGGGTCCGCAGCAGAGTTCTCAGTTTGTGTGCGTTCTTAAGGGAATATTTTATTTTACCATTTCACTGTGGAGAGCCCTGTGATACAATCTAGCAAATTGATTTAGCCATAGCCCATAGATAGCACTGCAGCATTTCAAACCAAAGGCCCTATCCACTCCAAAACACTTAGAAGAAAAAAGTACTTTGCTTTCATCTCTATTTCAAATCCAGAGGAAGCAACAATGCCTCTCTGAATCCCTGAAGTTATTAAAAACAAATTAGTACACAAGATGAAATTACTTTGAGTCCTATAATTGATGAGCGAGTACAATAGATGTAATTGTGTAATTACTTATAAAACAAAAAAATACAAAAATGTATTCTAGCTATGGTAAGTTACCGATGGAATTTTTTTCTGATGTCTGTTTCCAGCGCCCTGCAACCCCGTACCGGATAAGCAGCTGAAAGATGGCTGTATAGATGCACGGGTGTATGCTTCCATAAACCATAATACACACATAAAATAGGTCTCCTAACCTCATTTACAAATCAGGCCTTCAATTCATAAAGATTCCAGGCCAACCAGTAAGACCCTTATCGTCCTATAGCATGTTCCATGCCCTGGGACTGGGTAAGTATGGGCTGTATGGCACTGACTCCAGTCGCTTTCCCTTCAGCTTACCCCCATCTTTCTGTTATCTTTTGATCTTCATCAGCAGTTCCCTCCTTCTTCCTGCTTCATTTAACCCTTTCCCATCTTTTCGAATGACATGTACATGGGATCATCTCTCATTATGCCTTGTTATCAGCCCTCACCTTCTCTCAGCAGATTAGCGTTGAGTCAGCACAGCCAAAACCACAGATATATGAATCAACATATAAATAAGCACGATTTGTCCATCTACCATCCCGGTTATTCAGTGCATGGTTAGAGGGAGCATCTATCCCATTCCAGGCAGCAAAAGGCAGCAGGTCACCGTGGACAGAACATCAATCCATCACAGTGCACACTCACGCGATCACACGCTATGGGCAATTTAAAGACGCCAATCCGGCTAACCACATGTTTTAGCACTGCGGCAGGAAAGTGGAAAACCTAAAGGAAACCCACACAGCACATAAAAATATGCAAACCCCATGCACACACATATATGAAAATACATATTTCTTGCAACCCTCAATTTGTACTCCAACACAATATCCATACTTTCTTGGAAACTCTACTATGAATATTAAATCATGAGCATACTACAGGTCATTGAAAGGCAGTTTCTTAGCTGTTTGTCTTCAGTACCCATTAAAGAGCTCATGGGAGTTTTACTTACACGAAAATGTTCTGAGGGCAGAAGGAAAAATGAGCGGTTCATGGAGATAACCAATCAGATTATAGAAGAGGTGGGTCCAAGATGTGTGATTGGTTATCTCTCTGAAACAATCATTTTTCCTTCTGCCCTTAGAACATTTTTTGTAAGCATAATTCCCATGAACCGTTATTGAGGTTAGAGACCTATGTTAAAATGCATTCAAATACCTCTCCATAATGAAGATAATTAACCCTACCTATACAGCATCAGTAATGGCCCGCTATAATTGCTATATTCTAGAAATGTCATAGTTGTGTTTACTAACAATGTCAGCATCATTACATTAATTAGTGCTAGTTGCTAGGAAAGTGAATTTTAAAGAAAAGCACAAACCCTAATCCAGGGCCTGGTGGCAGGAAAATGTCAGCTGGATCACTGAGTGAAAGTAGGGATAAAAAAACTGCAGGACAGCTGCATACGGCTTCCCAACATTTGTTCGGCATTTGATCGCTCTGTTTCCACTGCCTGCACATTCCACTGGGCAGACTTAGAAATAATCAAAAAAGAGCATTAACCACGTTGTCCATCATTGTTTAAAACTGCCCAGGTTGTTTTATGCAGTTAGTCCCAAGAGAGACAGCAGCTGCCACAGAGGAGGTGAGCGGTGGAAGACTTGGCTGGCAATGGCAGCCATTAGCCACAATGCAACATCTTTTGGGGAGCTGGTCCAATCCCAGGGTTTGATCCTTAACTTCTGCCAGATGTAGCATTTCTAACTACCTAATCACTCCCAAGGGCCAGAGGTCATATCCTGCGGATCTAACAGATGACAGGCACGAGGGGAGAGTTAGTCAACTGACATAAGGAGAACACAGCAGCACCCCCTAGGGGAGTGGAGACATAACAACACCCACTATGAAGTGTCAGTTTCTCTGAAGGACAGAACACCAAAGCGAATTCTGACAAAAAATTTGTTCAAAATACCATTTTACCATGGACCATGGATATTTAAAAGCATAGCCTGCAGTATGTTTGCGTACAGACAGGGTGACAATTGCTGGGCCAGAAGCAGAGGATCCACCCTTCTCTGGGTTGTCACCATATTGCTGCGACACAGCTGTAAAACAAATAAGTGCTCCTCAAAAGACCAGGAGAATATAACAGTAGTGAAGAAGGAGGCTATTCAGTTTATATTTTCATTTTTAAATATGACTGGAAGAACAGTCAGCCTGTGTCGGCAATGGACCTTGAAACCCCTAATGCTGTCAGTCTCTGTGTGGACAAGAATGGCGAGACCCTCTTCAGCACCATTATCTTCTGATGGTCCATTCCCGCTTCTCCTTATCTCCCCCCACAATGCAGTGATGGATGATTCCATCCTTGGATGCTGGGTGGGGATACCATGGGAGGTGCGAGAATGCTTGTGGAGGGGTCTCCCTCCACCCCACCCCCTTGTCCAAGCTGCAGAGGTCGGGGACAGTGGCCAACCAGGATGTGTCTACTAAACCGGGAAGAAAATTAACTTCTCTGCTGTACACCGGGCCTCCACCTATCAAGCTCTGCGACAGGTAATTTCAGATAAGGTACACGATGGTAAGACTTTACCTCTTCCCTGTAATTCCTTATGATTTTTTTTTCCATCTGTGCTTTTTGAGTCTAGGTGCAGCCAGACCAGGATGTGGGGAGAGCAAGTTTTGGAGGATGCGAGACCTTGCTAGTCTTTCAGCAATTGACCTATACCCTACATTTGTCAGCGACAGGCTGAGTGTACACCATTGAGTGGCACCCAAACTGGCTGACGCATGGTAGCTATTACACATCATGAACACCACGCACCAGTCTTAGAGGACAAGGAACTGGGCTGAGGTATTGTTAAAAACCAGCTGGGAGGTGCCCCTGATTGCTAATATCTTCAGGGCACAGGGGTTAATACCCCCTAGTGATTTGAAGAGCGTCTTAGAATCAATGATTGAAGACCTTGGTGTAACATCCCATCTGAAGGATTGCACCCTCAGCAGTAGTGTGTCTTTCACTGCTCCGGGTCACTGGAAACTTATTTGGTTCAGATGAAAGACTGCCCCCTGCTGGTACACCAACACCACTACCTTTTGGCAGCTTGGCAGCATTTTTTTTTTAAAGCTCTCCCATGCATGTGTTTAGCTTCAGATGCTTGGCAAGCAAATGCGACTGGGTGGCGTGGCTGCCAGGACGAACGCAAACACCCACGACAAGCCACGCCCGGGATGGCGAGAAGGTCCAGTCGGCTGACTGTTTTCGACGCTGCAGTAAGCGCCCAGGTGACAATGTGGTCCTCCGTCTTTGTTGTCTTCTCACTTGCCTGGGAAACAAATGGGATTATTGGAGGCGTATGGACTGCTGAGTCACCCAGAGAGAAGGGGCGGGCAGCGAGCACTGAGGTAGGCAGAGCCCCACAGGCTACTCCATACCAGGCCCAACAGTCATTGCCACTCCATGACCTTTAGTACCCTGCACAGCAGTCACTCTGTGTCCAATCAGGGGGAGCGTTCTTCTGTGAACATTATTTGAACGCTCAGAATGGAAATGAAACCGGACTCTCTAATGTCAGTAGAGGTATAATACAAGATAATTAACAGTTCAATGAAATCATTAAACTCCAGGCGCTGCCTGTGAAAAGCACCACGTTATTAATTCCTGAAGATCTTTAGTGCAGTCTCTGGGACTTTATCAAAATAATAGAAAATATATATATATAAGAAGAAAACAAATTCTGTTTAGTGAAAATGCTGCTCATGAATATTGAAATTGCATGGCAAGATAATGGATTTTCAAGAAGTTCAATCAAAAAAGTGAAATAAAGCCGCAATATAACACTGTCATAGTAAAGCCTATCAGCACATCCATCCATGCCAAGCATGCTGAAGACTGACCGAACATGATGGCTATGAGCCACCTAGTGGCCAGTAGTTATACTTCACACAACTGCAGTGCAGCGCCGACGAGCGCAACGCTGAAGTTGTCCTCATATAACGAAACGAAAGCTAAGACCTACAGTTTTATTAGTGAGGGCCACAGTAATACTTGCTGATTGATATCTGCTGTTGCCTTCTGATTGCCTTTCCTGACACTGCTGTGATAGAATCACATCACATCCCAGCTTGTCTGAGAGTCGCAGATAAAGGGTTATCAGGAGGAAAACACGAGGCGGGCAGCTGGCGGACGGACGCCGCCCAGCACAGTGCAGCTGGAGTTTGGTAAAACCTGGTCAAGCTCCGACACACCAGGAGGGAAACCCGGAGCGGCTGCAGACTGAGGGTGCCTCAGTGCGAGGGGTAAAGGAGCAGCAGAAGCCTGCCAGCCGGATCCTGGCCGATTCCAGCTGTGAGCTTCATATTCATCACCGGACAGCTACATGCCAGTGTACCTTTGGGTCCTGAGCCTCTGTCTGTGAATCAGCATTTCCCCACCAGCAAAGGGGGGGAGGGGGAATTAAAAGCAGAAATATTAATTTCAGTACTTCAGCAAAAACTGAATTTTACTTGTACGGCAGTTTGAATATGAAAGCCCACACATGACATCAAACACAGAGCAGAATATGCTCACACAGGGAAAAACTGGCTTGTTTTCCATGCGACATCACCATACGAATGACGGTGTAATTACCATGGGCCTTTGTGAGTTTTGTAATATAATATTACAGACTGGTGTAGGCTTAAGTACTTATAAGCTGTAATGTAAGCACAGGGGAGCGCAGACTGCCATGGAGCAGAAATGGATACACTGTGGCTCTCCGGAAACTTTGTCAAATCCCTGACCTGTGAACGAGCCATGTGATATAAGCAGGGATAAATAGGCCCAGGTAGCGCGGTGTGATACGGCAGCCGGCCAACCCAGCAGATTTTACCTGCATCACTAATTAAATCTGACATGTGACACATGTTGACAGTCTTCTGGCAGCCATTTTGTTGTGGTGGACGCTAATATTGCATTACATGGGCGTGACATTAAGCAGCTGCTTAGTCAATTCTGTATTCAGCTCATAAATAAATTATTTATACAATTATATGTTATTGCCCCCCCCCCCACAAAAGCAGTTTACATGTGATTTATGTACTCCAGTCAACCATATGACATCGGGGATTTGAACCAACGACCTTTAACTGACCTTCACCTCCCGAGCTCTCATGCAGTAACTGTTCTGACCTCGCGGTCTCTGTCTGAACCCTAGGGGTTGGGGTGCCAGTCTCAGCTGTGTGCCGAGCCTGCCAGAGGTCGGCATGGCACAGCTGGCTCTGCCTGAGCCGAGCTCGCTGGGGGGACAGCAAACCCCCAGCGGTCCTGCCACAGGGCATAACAAGCATGACTTCATACCGACAGAGCACAATTCGCACAGCTCACCCCCAGCTGGCTTGTGACCAAAAATGATTAGTTTATATCCCATTCTGTGCCTAATTTTGTGCTCCTCTAAAATATCCTGCAGTATAAGTAAAACTGCAAAGCTGCTCTATATAAAATTATGAGCTAAACAATAATAAAAGATTAGATGTGCTTCTCCTATATGACAGTAATATATACCACTGAAGACTGGATGCAAGGTCAAAGAGTGTCTAACCATTAATCTCTTACTGAGAGAGTAATGACTTTCCTGACAAATGCCACCAGCACCATTATAAGCCCCCACCTGCTCTCCAAAGGTCGAGTCTCAAAGCCTGCATTACCGTGTACGATCGTGGCCGTGAGACATCCTCGTTTAAGGCAGAGGATGGTAGTAACTCAGCTAAAATTACACGAGATGGGCAGGCCAGTTGGCAGAGGGTTCGTCCGTACAATGGTTTGTGGTCCATTGCCTGCCGCTACAAAATATTAAATATTATTCTTAAATAATGGCCCGACTGAATTAGCTCTGACTAATGTCACAGATCCCATTTATCGGACCGGCTCCTCGGACCGCGCTAAGTCATCAAGCAGTCCATCACTGCAGTCAGTTCAAGAGCCATACGGCGGAGTTCAACGGTGATGGGACTCCAAAACAACCAGGTAACCACTTATCTGGCTGTGGAAAGCCTTGAGGATCTCCAGAGCCTTGCAGAGAACAACTACATGACAGTATGGGATTTGAACCCATGACCCTGGAGATACTGTACCACAGCATGAAGCACTCAGCCACAGTCTATAAGGGTCACCTTAAGAAGGAATGTTTCTAAGAAGTATTTTGATTCAATACCCCCGCAAGGAAAAATGACTTATTTATCCTAACTTGCTTGGACAAACACTAATATTTACATAGTCATCCAGGTCTCTATTGGATTAGGTCCGAAATAGAAACTCTCCATACCTGTTACCAGTTCAGAAGCGAGGGCTCGATTTTTAATTAACCTTCCCTGGACTCCGCCAAAAATAGCCCAGGTCTCAGCGAGAGCGGAACTGAAAGCACGTCTCATATTTCCACATTTTCCCATTAAATAAGAGCGCGGGTAGATAACTTCATTTTTAGCAGTATGAAGGATCGTCAATAGCGTGCCGCCTGCAGCAGCTCTGCGTCTCCGGTGTTCTGCTGACTCAGATGTGGGAGTTTGCAGCCTACTGCATGGCCTGCTGGTTTGGGGACATAACCAAACTTTTACACTTTTGGCCTTTTACAATGCAAAGAAATCTATCCATTGTCCAAAACCATGGTTCGAATTACGGGGGAGCTACGGGGAGCTCAGCCCCCCTGAAAAGGACACGATCTCCTGTGACAGCCTCCCCTAGACGTTTGGGGAGTGAGCAAGAAGCAGAAAGATGTCACCCTTATCCCTCTGCTTTCTCATTTTGCTTTTTGTGTGCTCTGATTAGGCTATTAAACTTCATGCATGATTCTTACGATATTACTTCGTGCCTAAATGAAATGATACTGACAGTATTAACTGCCTGCAGTAGTAATAGTAGAATGTTTTTCGCAGTAACCCTGTTATTGACCGCACTGCCACAGTGCATAACCACATACAGTACAGGATCACGGTGAGTCTGAAGTCTACTGCGAGAAGCATAGGGCACAAGGCAGGGGACAGGCCAGATGGGATGACACGCTATGGGCAATTTAGAGACACTAGTTCACTAACCAGATGTTTTTTTGTGGCAGGAAACTGGAGAACCTGAAGGAAACCCACACAATCCCTCTGCCCCCATCTGAAATGCAGTGTGTCAAACCTATGTGTATAATTCACATGCATTACACAGAACACAGTTCTATGTACCAACGTAACACATCTGTTATGCATGGTATCTTTAAATCCAATTCATTAATGCCATGGGACTGAATACTGAAGTAAGGTTTTCTATCATCAGATCAAAGTAACAGCTTTCACTCACCAATACATGTTAGTGACTGGGGAGTACAGTCTCCAAAAACACTCCCCCCCTCCCCAGAATGAATATGATTTATTCAGCCAAGGTTACATTTGGCAGACACCCGGTGCATGAGGCTTGCGTAGAAGGCCATGTTGTGCTTTAGATTTAGAGGAGACGCCAGGCGTGGTGTACAGTTCATTAGTGATTATTCATTTCAAAGCATTTTGACCCATTTCATCACAGAGTAATGGGCAGTGCAGGCTCTCAAAAACTCTGAGTAACAGGTAGCTGCATTCCAGCCAGTTTCAAGATGTCTTCCTGAGGACAAACACGCTCTGCGTTTTTCCTGCCCTGCACAGACATGTCTGATTGATCCTGGGCGTTAGCTGGACGGACAGTGCCTGGAGCAACAGAGTCCTGATGAGTAGCTCCTCTGACTATCTACCCATTTTCCAGAGCATACCACAGGAGTCACAGGGCACAAAGCAGGACACGATGCCCATCCACTGCAGGGCGTATACACAATCACACGCTTTGGGTAACTTCACCATATTCCAGTTCGCCTCAATGGTGGATAGTTCAGGTCCAGAAAGTAAAAATCCAGTCTTTGTTTCAACCAACCAGTTGAGTATAAAGAGTCACGGTCACAGAGTACTTAACTGGTTGGTTAAAACAAAACCTTGGTCTGGATTTTTACTTTCTGGACCTGAACTCCCTCTGGACTCTGAGTCACCTTACACTGCATGTCTTTGGACTGTAGGTAGACATAAGAGCACCACATGTAACCTTCCTCCTCCCAACACGCCCCCACCCCACACACACACACATGCAGCAGGAATCACTCTTGGAAGGTGTGAGCCAACTGAGCTTCAATGCTACGTAGTTAAAGGAAAAATAAATCAGTAAAAACTAAAAAGTGATGAGGGTGTTGCCACAGTACAGATGGTGGAGGTGGGAGACAGCAGGGGCAAGGCTGGTGACAGAGGGCCCCAGAAGCTGAAATGGAAGCGTGGGGAGCCTCCCAGTCTTTTATGACAGCATTGAGAACAGTTTGCCGCAGCTTTGTGCATTACAGAGTATGGGTGATGTGGTCAAGTGATATAAGATGCAAAAAGGGCATCGTGGGAAGAGAGTTCATTTTGCTGGTGAGGAAATATATAGGACAGTGGGAGAGAGGGGGCAGTAAGGAGTCACCGCCTGACACCATAATTTCTAGGAGGGGGAGTAGTGCTTGGCTTCCTTAAAATAAAATCACACGCGACTTGCTTGGTGAGTAATAACAGCTTTTTCTGTACTGAGGAAATTGCTGTTTTCAAGCGAAATAACAGTTCTGTTTGTCCAAGCCAGGGTCTTTTCTTTATTCTTAAAAACAAAGCAAGGGGCAGCCAGACTGTTTTCCATGTACGCCTGTTGAAGTCTGATCAGTGTTTACTTATATTTTATTCTGTATTGTTCGATGCAATCGAGAACATTATACAACAAAGGGGGAAAAAAACAGCACATCTCGAGGGAGTAATTTTAGAGAATTTGAACAATAATCTGTTAATATGTTCATATTTATTATGCAATATTTTTTTCATCCCATATAGCAATTTCAAATCCACTGCTTTGACATTTTTTAATTAATGCTTCTCCATACTTTTAGGGAAAGCAGGGGTTAGACACTGTACTGCTTTTTACCGTGAGTAACCTGTAGTTGTAGCTAGCTATTTACTAGATCCTAGATGTGTTTAATTAAAATACTTAATGTTTTTAAAGCTCTGTGCTCACACCTGTCATTTTTATGACAGGGAAGTCGTGAAGTCATCTTGCCATCTGGATTTTGCATGGTGTTGGTTTGAACCTTCAAAGCATTTATTTGTAGAGAATTCAGTACTGGGAATGACACAGAGCTCACTGGCCATGGCAATGATCAACTCGTCTCCTCATCCCCCCAAACCCCCATTTCAAAACAGTAATTAGTTCTATGGAGTCAATAGCTCTTCCTACACTGGTCAACTGATCTGAACAAGCCACTGCAGATATGCTAACAAACAACTTAATATAAAAATGTCTCAATACTGTAGTGTTCTGGTTAAATACTCTATATGCTAACCTAATGACATCAAGTGATTAGTCAACCGTTAGTCATGTTAGAAGGAGCAAAAGGTGAAAAACACATTTAATTTGCCTTTTGCTTGGCAATACTTTTAGATATCATGAACAAAAAAGCTTCCACTACTCACAATGTGGAATTTTTTATTTTTCGTAGCACAGCACACAGCATATTGCAAAAAAGGTATGGAAGCTTATTAACACAATGTGGGGGGGGGGGTCATATTATTATTAGCAACAGAGGCTTTTTTAAACCAGTGCACCAGTTTAATTCAGGACAGAAAAACACCCTCATTGGCTGTTAATAGATATTGATCCTTGTCCGGTGAGGAGAGGACAGAGAACATTACTGTTAATCAGAAAGGCCTCGAGCTGCCACAGTAGCTGACCGATTCTAGGGAGAGGCCTGATGACAAGAGGATGAATGGCATAAAAGAGAGAGGGGCATGCAGACCCATGGTCAGCTGACTGGGGGCACACAGCAGGGCGGGGAGCGGCGGGGTAAAGACATCCAGACCGCGCCCGTCTTCCACACCCCCCCGGACCGCACCCCATGGCTGCGTGGCTCCTAAACCGGTGAGCCGGCGTCCCATTTACGCCGCCTCATTTTCCTAAACAAAAAGAGGGCTGACGCGGCGCCTCGGCAATTTCCCGAGCTGTTAGGACGGGCCTCGCTCCGCGACGCTCCCTGACGCTCCGCCACGCTCCCTGACGCTCCGCCTCACTCCGCGATGCTCCCTGACGCTCCGCGACGCTCCCTGCCGGGTGCCTCTCTTTTCGGCCGACCCCGCTTTTCTATTAGCGTTAGGAGAGAGATGACGTGCAGGACTGTATGTATTATACTAGCAATGGGACCCCATTCTTCAGATTTCTGACTATTTAGCGAACACGCTTCTGAAAAGAGGAGTGCACTGCTGTGCAGAGTCGGAGGCGAAGTGTCTCTGGGGTTAATGTGGTAATTACCTTTCTACAGACAAATGCTGCCGAAGCGAATGACACACCAGATGTGAGTAACCTTTGTGAATGAGCGGGCAGACAGGAAGGGAGAGCGAGCCTGCCAATAGCGTCGAGTCTCAGCATGCCACAGGTCACCTGCCCAATCTCTGTGCTTGGCATGGTGGACAACAAGACTCCGCGACTGTGCCATGGCTGTGCGTTGCGGCGACTCATAGGCTCATAGGCTCCATGCCCATGCTCGACCTGCCCCCCTGCCGCCCCGTCCCCACACCCCACAAACATGTCAATTCCTGAACACACATCGTAAATAAAATTCCCTCCCTTCAGCGCTGACATGGTGAGCTTTAGGTCAAGGAGAATGACAACAACAGGGTTTGGCTCTCACACGAGAAGAACCACCGGCTGCAAATCAAGCCAGTGGTGTGAGACAGCGGAAAGCCAGCAGATTTCCCAGCGGCACCAGTAGCTCACAGTCTGGTTTGCAGTGTTTCTCAGCCCAAAGTCGCATGTGCTCGCCGACCCTGAGCGAACATCACAATGATGGAGCCCTTCCCAGCATCCTTAGCTGTTACAGTTTACAGCACCCCAGATATGAAAAGGCATTGCTTTAAAATTGTTCATGACAGGCTTTGAAAAACACTCTCAAATATTTAGACCCTGCTGACTGTATTGTTTGTCGTGTATTATGTACAAGAAGTATTGTGTAAATTCCCAGTGAGCCATTCTATCAATGACCTTAGCAAGACAGAATAATATAGCAAAGGATCTGCTTAAAGCAGGGTTTCCAGCACTAAAGGGTTGGAAGCAGTGCATACAAGTCTTTACTGTTCTTATGTACTCAAAGACTACCTAATTATTGAACAAATGAACCTGTAGCTTTAAAGACTTGCACACCATGGCCTGGAGATTGATTGGCCCTCCCTCCCCCCAGGTAATGGAGTACTCTTGCTTTGCATATTTATTCAAAGTTATGTAGGGTTGTGGGTATGTGACCGCAGGCTTAGAAAACACCTGCAAAAGGGAGGAATAGAAGGAAGCACTAGGTCCGTGAAAAAAAGAACATTAGACACTGCACATGTAAGATCTGATGGCACTGCATTCTATGAGATACTGATGAGAAACAGCTGGCGCTGCGTGTCACGCCATGTGCAGGTGAGCGTGCGCATGTAGCCAACAGACGAGTGCACAGTGTAAGCCAGTGTTCCCAAAATCCGGTCTGGAGGACCAGAATCGACCACAGGTTGCAGACTTTCCTGTTCAAACGCACCTATTAAACCTGGTAAGTGCCCGCTTGAGATGTCTTTGAGCAGGGAAATCTGCAAACTGTGATTCTGGCCCTTCAAGACGAAACATGGGAAACCTTAGTGTAAGCAATCAAAGTAAGCAGAGGTATTGTCTTGTTGGCTGTCATGTGACATAACATCAGGATTTAATAGTTTATTGCAGTTACTTCTGTGCATGCAGTGGCCTGCTAGGACAGACGAAAATGCAATTCCAGAGCAGTCTAGGATTATCAAATTTGCGATCGATGGTTACAGGTTCAAGTCCCAGGAGATTGTATCTATTAGCAGAGTACTAATCACTTAAGGGAACAACCTCCAATAGCACAACAGCTGTTAGAGTTGGATGTCTCGAGACCGGTCTTGGTCTCGAGACCAGTTTTACGCTGTCTTGGTCTCGACGGTCTATTGTCTTGGTCTTGTCTTGGTCTCGGATCCCTCCTGTCTTGGTCTCGCTGTCTTGGTCTTGC
>JAODJU010000001.1:13012324-13023961 GCA_026776725.1 Gnathonemus echidnorhynchus
TTAAGTTCTCCCCAAGCGAGCTTGATGGGCCGAATGGCCTCCTCTCGTTTGTATAGTTCTTATGTTCTTATGTTCTTCTGTGATGTGACTTTACATCACGGCAGAGACATCTTAAGCTTTTTAATCCATCCCCAATTGACAATTTTTATTTTTTTTTTCTTCCAGTTGTTCAAGCGTTTAGGCCTGGCTCAGTGGGAAGACAATGTGATTATACTTTTGCAAGCCACTCTTAATAGAGGCAGCCTCTATTTTCCTTTTTGAAAGCTGACAAGGTCTTTGTGGTCAGATTTGCACGTCTATAGAATGAGGCAATTTAATTATTAATTATTTTCTAAATAGCATTCTGTTCTGAAGGGGGAGAGGTCACAAGTGAAACCCCTACATTTGTTAAGTTTGTGTTAAGTTCTTGGTGGACAGCCTCATCCTGGATGTCATTGGGAATGATTCAAACCGTTATCGAGATGCTGGATGCACTTTAGTCGGTGTTTGTATTGTGAAGGACAATGCGGCCTCCACAAAAGCCACATCCCCGCGGTGTATTGGATGCTATTACTGAAATGTGGCTTTTATCACAAAAAAATGAAAATGTCAAAATGGTCACGTGGTACATTATTATTTCCTAGGGATTGTGGGTAAATGTCACATGACACTTCGTTTTCTGAATGCTTTTTCCACATAAACCCTTTTCAGTGACATGGACAAAGAAGCTGAGAGATACGACATGCGTAGCAATGTGATTTAACCTTGACGTTTTATAATGTCGTATCAGGGATTGTACTGCAGGCTCTGGATATGCAGAACACTTACTCATCTGACATGAAACAGTATATTATCGACAGTATGTTTTTTTAAAACATTAAGAATCGTAGAATATTAGTTTATATTAGTCATACTATGTGCCGTTCACAGCCATACAGAAATATTCCTGAGATGCAACAGGAATACAATAGAAAGACAATACATACACAGCCTAATGTGTGGGATGTACGAAACAAAATAGCAATATTTCTGATGAAGTGCCTTGCCTGAAAGGCGTTTCTGCAGGATGCACCTGTGGAGGTCTACCAGAAAATATGCCAATTTTCAAAAAATGTCTAAATGTCAGACACTGATGGTACACATAAGTGATTGATCAGCAAATGTGCTATCAGGAACCAGCTGCAGAACATCACTGTAATAACAGTACTGGAACTGGAAAAGTGCCATTAAATGAGACTATTGATCATGTATGCACTGCACCTACACTGCAACTCGGCACTGCATTCCAGACACATACACAGGTTTCCTGACTGGATGATGCCTTCGATGTAAAAAAAAAAATATTCAGAATGTTTCAGAGGGAGGCAGAGGTGCCTGGTGGCTCGGCCAAGTGCATGCAAAAGACGACCACAAAGTCTGAGGAAAAGAATTCATTTCAACCTATAGATGCTGTAACCCACAGTCTGAAGACTTTACCATAAAAGGGTCAGGGATGGAGAAAGAATGCTGGGGAAAGGGGGGGGGGGGGGTCTACCTGGTCCATCTGTTATTCATTACCCTTTTACTCCACAATTTTCCCCCTCCACTATAAATTCTTTCTGAATGACATTTCTCATTATGCACATTCCAGCTGAAATTCCAGGCTGCAGATTGGGGGAGTGTCTCTAACACTCACCCCCAAGTGCTCTCGGCCATTGGTTGGAAGCTTCTTTGTGCAAAACTGGTCGTGGTTGGCAAAAAAAATGTGCAAGAACCTGGTAGCTTCTGCGGTCTATGCAAAGTCTGGGCCGGGTTAGGTTTCAGGAGCGACCAGAGCAGTGAGAGCGAGGGCACAGGCGGCTGGAATATCGCTGCGTTTCGGTGCGTCTGAGACATCTGTGAAAATGGAAATCCGGAACACACCAGGTGCGTCCTGGATGATTTCGAGTCACTGGTTCACCTGAGCTATGAGCTTTCAGACTGTGGGGAGTAAGCCCATATAAACAGAGAAGATGCCAGCTCCACACAAATCAGACAAACAGGATTCCTACTTATATGTAATAACTCAAAAGGACGGACACAAATGTATGCTTAGCTACCATGAGACAATCATGTTGTGCACTGGACCTTTGCCTTGGGTGACGAGAAGGACGGAACCTATTTTTCTGGAATATTCTGTTGAACTAATTAAATCCTTTGTGAATTAAAATATACAACACCATCCATCACAATAGCATGTGTCAGGAAAAAAAAAAACTTTCATTCTGCCACACTGTCTGATTTACTGACTTGTGAGTAATGACTGTTTCTGTTTATTCTGGTCATTTAATCTCTCCATAGTAAACAAACCACTTTGTTCCCCATGGTTCCTACCCTTCAGGTGCAGATGACAACAAAAAAAAAACTGTCAGCATAAAGACGATATCTTTGCCTTTCTCCACATCATCTCATATTGCGTCCTACAAAACAGACTGCATGGCCAAAGCTCAGCTCACAAAAATCATCAAAAATGAAATTCTAATTTTTATGCTCATTATGCTGTTGAATATCAAGCAAATATGCTCACACCATCTCACATTAAATTTTGTGAAACATATATTATTGTAAAAGTAACTTCGCAAAATCCACTGAGAGATTGTAATGCATTCTGGGATACATCTAAACATAAGTGGTGTGCTTTAAAGATGAATGTACAGCAGAATGGAAATGTAAGGTTTCATTGTAGTAGATGTGTGAAAAAAATCATATAACAATGATGTCCATTAGATTTGACCCATTATCCCCAAAGATAAATAAAAACAGTGGTTTCTTACAAAACAAACAGTTTTCTCTTTCCAGGTCAATCAGAATCAACCAGGACGACAAGAAAAAGAACTGGCCCAAATTCTGGGTCCTGAACACTTCAGTCACGGTCTAGATTTGTCATCCCCAGCTGAGAAATTTGTGGGAGGCCCCCACAGTCATCATACACCATGTGAGAGGGGGGTGACTGATTTTATCATCCCTTCTCTGTGCACTTTGTGCATGGAAACCAAATCAACTGACTGCAAAATCCATTAGCCATACAGACTGTCCTTTTGAGTGGTGTTTCTCAACCCAGTCCTTGGGGATCCCCAGATGGTCCAAGTTTTTGCTCCCTACCACACAGTCCAAATATTTGCTCCCTACCAGACGGCCCATGTTTTTGTTCCCTCCCGGCTCCTCACCAGACGGTCCATGTTTTTGCTCCCTCCCGGCTCCTTACCAGACACCCCATGTTTTTGCTCCCTCCCGGCCCCTAATCAGACGGTCCGTGTATTTGCTGCCTCCCGGCTCCCTACCAGATGGCCCATGTTTTTGCTCCCTCCCGGCTCCTTACCAGACGGTCCGTGTATTTGCTGCCTCCCGGCTCCCTATCAGATGGCCCATGTTTTTGCTCCCTCTGAGCTCCCTACCAGACTATCCATTTTCTTGCTCCCTCCTGGCTCCCTACCTCCTAGTTGGGAGGCCCTAAAAATGTGGACTGTATGGGGGTCCCCAAGGACCGGGTTAGGAAACACTGTCCTACGGATGCTCCCTCTTTACAGATTCCCCTTCAAGATTCTCCTGATAAGCTTAAATTCAGAGGCTGAATTTAGTCATGGTTTGTTTAACCTTGGAAGCATGATAATGACGTGCTTCCTTTTCCCACGATAGGGTATTAGGTCAGTTATCTGTGCATCCATGTGAGACAATCATAAACCAAAGGTATGAGTCACAAGTGCCTTTCCATTCTGTGGTCCTCTGATTCACCGGCTTTCTCCAGGACTCACTGTACTCCATAGCAAATCAGACGCACATCCATCACTGGGGGGGCAGGTGGTGGGGAGACAGGCTAGACCAAGTATATGATTACAGTTGATGAATGGATTCTACACTTAGGCTTCAGATGAGTATTACAGAGATATGAAAAACAAAGGTGAGTGCCTGTTTGGAACATGAGGAGACTTAACTCCTAGTCTGTCTGACTCTGTCAACCATAAAAATAAAAAGTCAAGGGTGGTCTACAGCATGTTTGATATGGAATGTGCACCTAAACTCCTACACATGGCTATGATTTTCAACAGCACCTCAAAGCACTGCCAAGTCTAATCCAGTGCATCTATCTGCAAAACAAATGACCTCAGATTACCCCAACTCTAAGGTTTCTACTAAAACCTCTCTATCTATTTAAACATATACGTGACACGACTTCCCCAAGTGCTTTAGAGGTCCCAGTTCACGACATGGTACTTTAGGTTTCCCTGAAAAGTTTTTTGCTATGTCATCTGAATGGGATCCAGAGTAGAATTTGAGTAAAGGGGCACTTAGTCAAATTTCTACTTCTTTTTTAGCTTTTCAAGAGGTGTGTTAATATTTATGAACATTTCTACCCAAAAGCCTCACTTCAGCTGACAGTAATAGTGTCTGGAGGGTTAAGTTTGACTCTGACAAAGCATTCAGACCCACAATCCACTCCCGCATGAATTTTAGGAGATGGACTAGCAGTAAGGGTGCAGTGAATTACATGATCTTCAGCTGGTATTTTTTGTCTGAGTGACTTCTTATTAAATGTATTTATTTAACGTTTAATTGAACTTTCTACAAAAGTAATTCTGGCTACCCCTGGGTGAGGAGTCCCTATTCGCCACATTGTCCCTTCTCAACCCCCCTGTAAGTACCGAATACTCACATGCATGGTGTATGTGTTCCGTTTCGATTCACGAGTCACTAGGATTTCATTACACCTTGAACCAAGGTGTAAAATCCGCATGGTATACACCACTAAGTGTTTCAGAAAGCATAGCTTTCATAAACGGGTTCACCTACATAATTCGTTACACAGACACTCACCAATATCGATACCTTCTTAAATCTTATTCTCGTTACACAGTTGACGTAACAGCCCACTTTCAGTCCAGATCCAGATAACATAATATCCGTTTAACATATATAGATACACTGTGATAGTACAAACCACCCTGAATAGCCAACTGAAATGTTACAAAGTTATTTTTTTACTTAACCGTGTAGGCCTATGTTGAAATGTGTTTTGTGTGCTTACGTGTGATGCTACTTATTAACAAGCATGTGTCAACTGAAGTTTTTGTTTTTTTAAAGATTTATGTGAAAAAGTCAAAGCCGTGGTGACGCAGAGTCTGAAGGCTTTCCTGCGGCTCACATAGCCAAACCCCTCCCTCGCTTTAAACGGGACGCTGTCCGTCACTTTGCTGCTCATCCAGCCTCGGGAGGCGACTGGAACGCCGCTTCATCACCCGCCAGCAAAGTAAGGACCTTCTTTGTACCCGAGAGGCGCTGAAAAGAGTCGTGCAAACGGACAGAGATCGCCTGTGAACTGTCTGGGTGCTTCTCCAAGCCTCCCCGACGTCGCCTGCTCACAACGCTTGGAAATTCACTGGTTCGGCGTTACCAGCGCAGTTTGCGCTGCCATCATCTGCTCTTAGAAACCTCCACTTAGTGCGCCTGATACCTATTTATCGTCGGATGTCTCGTTGTTATTTGCGGCTGCTCTGCGGTATTTACTGTACTGTTTTCCGTTTTTTGCAAAGTAAACTCTTCGAAACATCCATGTAAATTCTGTACTACTTACCTGATCACTTTCGTGTATCGCCATGATTTTTTAACGTGATTTTTAAAAATGTGGTTATTACAATTTATTTAGATTTCAAAACGAGGTTTTACGTTATTGCTATAGGTACATTGAATGGTGGTTACTGCTCCAATTCTTTCCAGCTTACTTTGTCCTTTGCTTGATAACTAAAAACATTTCGGGTACAGCCAACGAAATACGTACCCGGTGGCGCGTGATGAATTTAGTCCCGACGGTAAATGCCGACGTCTTGGAAATCTGTCGTTTAATCGTGATTTAGGTCTAATCTAAAATTGGTTATAATGTTGACAGATATACTTGCTGTAATATTATCCTAAATATTACATTGGTGACATTTGCAGAGCCATTTAAAACTTTTTAAATTTCAAGTTGCATCGAAACAGTTGTGTGTAGCTGCTGAATCGTTTTCTGCTCAGTGCATTTTAAAGTCGGACCAGAAATTCAAACGGCTGCTCTGACATGTTTCTGATATCATCTGAAAGTTATTACCAAAATCTGATAGAAGTGAAAAGGTTTCTGGGTGGTTATATAACAGTTCTCCACAGGTTTTTGTAAAGTCACGTATTCATTTGTGAAATTGAAAGGAGATGTAAGATCTCCTTGACAACGTCCTAGATCTCCGTTTGATCTTCTTAAATGTTACGCAATAGGAAACATGTAAAAGATGAATGACGTGTTGTTCTCTGCGTGCTTGACTAGTGATTCGCAATTACGTCTGTATGTGTAGAACAAGGAATATTTTGCCGCTTCCCGGTCGTTTAATTTGCTTGCCCACAGTTTAGACTAAACGGTTACGACATTCTTTTAATGAGTCCAAGATTTAACTATTGAGTCAGGTCAGTTTTCTGGAAATGTGTTAAGGTCAGTTTCATGTTAAGTGGTGTGTTCCTTAACGAGGTTTGAATAATGCTCTTTGACCGAAATAGAAACTGTTCGGTGTTGATTTGACTTATGTTCATCAGATTTCAGTCTGATTCACAGACCTGTGTGCTGAATTTCAACAAAACCATTCAAAGGATGAGGTAGTGTCACTGATAGGCTGCTTATGGTTAGGGAGTCACGGGAAGGACACAAACTTCCTTGTTTTGTTGTTAAAGACAATACCATATTTGTTTTTCTCTTCACAGAGCCAACATGCCTAACTGGGGAGGGGGGAACAAATGCGGGGCCTGCCAGGGGACAGTGTACCATGCTGAGGAGGTCCAGTGTGATGGAAGGAGCTTCCACAAGTGCTGTTTCCTCTGCAGTGAGTGTGGTTTTGGTGACTGTCATGAGAATGAAGTGTTACAAATGTCATCCATCCATCCATCAATATGCACTCTGATACAACTTGCAGAAGATCTTTGTGTACTGAAATCAGATTTGTTGTATTGTCAGAAATTATTCAGTGTGCCTTTAAAGAAAAAGTATAGTGGACTCAGATGAATTATGTTATTATAAAAATGTTATTTAATTGGTAGAACATTTGGATAATCTAGCTGATAGTCCATCCATTTTCACTAACCGTTTATTCAGTCGGCATGCCTAGAATCCATCCCTGGAAGCTGAAAGCATGTTATGGGGGAAACCTAGAGTGGTGTGTCAGTAGAACAGCTGTATTATATAATATGAAATTAAATAGTGTATAAATATCAAATAATTAATTCTTAAATAATAATGAAATTAAATATTGCTCTTTCAAAAATAACTTCTTATGGCTGTGACTGAAAAGTTAGTGTTTCATTTAATTTTCATGCAGTTATTTTGAGTGTTGTTCTTACAGCAAACATCACCTTAAGTTTTTTTTATCTTGCTCTTGAGATGGGTTTGTCAGATGAAATCTTATCTTTGAACTGACCACCCCTGCTATTTACTATTGCTGATCACATTTGTGAATCTATGCTGGTATTGAGCACTTGTTTATGTGGCAGTGGGACAGGGTGGGATCAGTGCCATGTGCTGATATGTGACTCGTAAATCCCCTTGTCCATCTCCTTAGATGAACTGAGCAGTGTTTACAACTGTGATTAGTAGGCTGTGGCAAATGCCAAAAGCTGTCTGACCTGGTGGCTGCTTTTGCACTTCTCAAAAAAAGTCTAGATGTTTAAGGACATTTAACTTTACTAGGCCTTTGGACAGTTATGCAAGATGAGTGTTCATTCATGTCCTGCTTTTACACATTTTTCTTGACACGGACATGACAGATTAATGGATACCTTTTGCCAGTAGTCAGTTTGTCTTGCATGATGTGATGATTTCTGGATGGTTTTGCTCACCTGAACATGTCAATGTGTTCTATGCTAAACAAAAATGATTTCACTGTTTGTCTGACAATCTGGATAGAATAAATTCTAAAACAATCTTGTGTCATTCTATCTGGTTCTATTGCATTGTACAAGGTACTCTCTTGTTTTAGTGGTCTGCAGGAAGGGCCTAGACAGCACCACGCTGGCCATTCATGACCAAGAAATCTACTGCAAGTCCTGCTATGGGAAGAAGTATGGGCCCAAGGGTTATGGCTATGGTCAGGGTGCTGGGACGCTCAACATGGACCGTGGAGAAAGGCTTGGGATCAAACCAGAGCAGTGAGTGCCTTCCATGGCAACCATATCAGAATGGATTCTTATGTCAGATTTATTAGCTTGAAATGCTGAATGCTATATTGCTTTTTGAACTGTCTCTTATGGTGGATTATGGTGGTAGAATGCTCCAGATTCAAAATGGAATGTTCTGCTGGTTATCTTTGATGGCATTGTTTTAAAGCATCCAGTGAATTATTGTTCATATCCTTCGTTATCCACTGAAAAAACAACATTGGAGGGCCTCCAATCTCATAGATCTCATGCTGTAGGTTATGAGAGGAAAGTTTGTTTGCCCAAGCAGATCTGTGAGCTTACAGCAACTCCCACACTTATGAGGATGGAAGGCTAAGGCCTGCTGACTGACTGTTCTCTGTCAGGTGACTGTTATTATGAAAGAGCTCACTGTATAACATTAGCTCTAAGGTCACATCATGTTCTGAAAGACAATATGGCCCATTCATCTTACCACGGTTGCAGGAGGTAGTCATCCTTCCTTGTGCAGAACTCCAATATCTTTCGCTACCTAGACAACAGGCCCAGTACAAGATGTCAAATGATCTAGTTGTTTATCTTTTCAGTGCTTCTTTTTTTTTCCTCTCTGCAGGGTTCAGGGTCATCGACCCACAACAAATCCCAATCCCTCTAAGTTCGCTCAAAAGTTTGGCGGCTCGGAGAAGTGTGCGCGCTGTGGGGAATCTGTGTATGCAGCGGAGAAGATCGTGGGAGCAGGCAAGGTAATGAGGAAGAGGATGAGTGGGAACTAGCTCACCCTTTCTCTCAGCAGGCTTAGTGTGATCTTATCCCTGTTTTTTCTTAATAAAATGTCACGCCCAATTTCCGTGCTTTAGTGTTTCCTAAACTACAGCTCCAAATTCTCCGTTCCAAACAGATGGCGTTAAAAGTGTGCAGTCCTGTTCAGCAGATGTTTTCAATCATTTTTGTCCTTGGATATTGATGCAAATGTCACCTGGCTCAAATGCTGGAGACTTGTTCTGGGCTGGGGGTGTCATTTTTGATGTCATTGTAGTGCTATAAATGAGGGTTAACATTACACTGACATCCTACCCTGCTGTCGATAAGGAAGAGCACTTGTACTCTGGACTTTTCTTAGGGAAGCAAGTGCAGAGACTGATTCTGTTCTTTTTGGCAGATGGCATAGAAGACTTTATTTAGAAATATGTAATCCCGTAATTGGCCCAGAGGTCTGGTGCAACGTAATGGGCAAAAAATAATGAAGTTGTTTTACTTTGAACTCCATTTCCTGCTGTATTTTTGTGGTTCCTGGATACTTTGTGTGTCGGCTTCCATACCTGGATTGTAAAACATTCCCATAACTCGCTTTGAGCCTGGAAAAAGGAAACTTCATTTCATGCTCCAAGAGTTTTACTAGATGAAGGAGGATGGTTAAAACCAGGATGCACGTTCTACCTCTGTAGTGCTGTTACTGAGATCATTTTGGATATGATTTTATGTGTAACATTTTATGTGAATTTTTTTTCCTTACAACTAGGTTTAAAAGTGATGTTGCAGACACGTCAGTTATTGTAGGCTGTTTAATCTCCACCCCAAATCAATACTTCCAGTGATACTGGCCCAGCAGGAAATGCAAATTTTCAAAGGATCATCTGTTTAAGATGATTTATTGGTGTGACTCAGCTGTTGCTCTTCCATATGAAGCCCTGGCATAGGAACTGCTTCCGGTGTGCCAAGTGTGGAAAGAGCCTGGAATCCACCACCCAAACGGAGAAGGATGGAGAGATCTTCTGTAAAGGTGAGATTTCTACGCATGGATCTTGCGGCTAATTTCCATTCACCTCCCAAGTATAGGCACGTGAAATGTTGCTGTTGATAGTACAAATATTAAGAACCATTCAGGGCTTTAAGCCATGGGTTCAGTAATGACTGATTTAGCTCTTGAGTTTCAAGAGAGCCTTTACTTAATTAGTGTGCATGTACTATGCTACATATGCATTAATGGTTTACTGACAAAAGAATTAGACACGCATTCAGAGCAGGACGTCGTTTTCAGTGCTTGTCTAAACAGAGAAGCAGCGTCTCACCATCCTGCAGAAAATATGTTTGGCTGTTGCAACTCACCATTAAACCACACCCTTGTTGGTGTGGTCTAAACATCAAACACCACTTGAGGATTTCTTGCTGGCCAGAATACTTGCACTCTGATACAGACTACAGAAGACCTTTGTGTACCGAAATCAGATTTGTTGTATGACTGTTAGAAAGTATTTCTTGCTCATTTAAACAAGTATCGTGCACTTGGATAGGTAATGTTACTATAGAAATAAAGTGGTTAATTGGTAGAATTTCAGGATAATCTAGTAGATAGTCTATCCATTTGGGGTAACCACTTATCCAGTACATGGCAAGAGTCTGGAGCCTGTTCTTGGAAGCACAGACTGCACTGATGCAGCCGACTCCTTGACAACATGCGTTTGTAATGTGCCATTTGCCTCTTTTGTATGTTGTCGAACCTGGAGGAAAACACACACAAATGCAAACTCAACAAAGGGAGTCAGCAGCAGGAATCGCGCACACAGCCCTACAGGTGTGAAGTCTCAGTGCTGGCCAGCGAGTCTGATTACAGGCTGCTACAGTGACCTCGCAGCAGCGAAGAGGGGCAACCCTGCTCCAAAAACAAGCATGAATGGACTTCTGCAAGAAAATGCCATTAAACCAAACAGTTGGCATTTTCTGAAATGGGGAAATGAGACACTAGCCAGATCAAGTGATACCGTGCAGATGATGACCAAAATTTTTTGTGACACAAGCGCTAGACTTAAGTTTAAGGTTAAGTTTTTTGTGAACCTCTTAACACTGATACTTAACCACCAGTTTTTCTATTGCAGCATGCTACGCTAAGAACTTTGGACCGAAAGGTTTCGGCTATGGTCAGGGGGCAGGGGCCCTGGTCCACGCGCAGTGAATCTGCTCCTGAGCACCACGTACCACGTACACGGCCCTCACAGTCTCAGCTATGTATATTTTATTACTGTCCAATGCAGCGTTTGCCAGTGGCATAGTACTTTCTGATGACATGCTTTGAGGATTGCTGTGTAAAAACTAGGCTGCCTATTTTCATATTGCAAATACAATAAAGCGTATGTATACAATTTTACACCCATGTGCCCTGAGGTACTTTCACACAGGAATAAATCACTTCTATATTTTTTTGAGCAAACAGGTGAAAAACGCTACAAGAACCAGCTGGCCGACAAGTGATTTAAGTCTATGGTCACTTAATGTGCTCACGTGACACATTCAACGCTATATAGGCAGAACTGATGCAAATTGTTTCCAAGAGCAAAAAGTGGTCGTGGTTGCGTAGCTTTAAAAAGGGCGAATATGAATATAAATATATATACCCCCCCCCCCCCTCAGTGGGGTAAGTAATGGTAGTTATGAATTGGAGAACAAAGATGATTTCACACAGTAGATGTTCCAGGTAACAGGTGTGGAGATTATTAAAGATCG
>JAODJU010000001.1:13024032-13045928 GCA_026776725.1 Gnathonemus echidnorhynchus
CCACCACAAAGCCTCATGGGCAGGCGTGTCAAACGGGTGCGTCTGGTGGGCCGTGCATTTCTTAGCCTTCCATTCCGGCCAGCTGCCTCATCATTGACAGATCCAAACATACTAATGTAGGTTATTCGTTTGTACCGAATGAAAATGTTCAAATACGATTTTAATACGTTCTTTTAAAAGATTTATAATTAAGGGAGGATTCTGGCAGTTAAAATCAGAATATACAAGGTCCACCGATCATCATCTTTGACAGACCTGCTTTTTAGTCTCTAACTCTAGTCCTGGAGAGCATCTGTCTAGCTCGCTTTATATGCCAACCTAATTATCTATCTCTGCAAGATTAGATTATGTGTCCATAAGCAGTCAGTGACTTCATGTAACTGAGACAGAAACACGTTTGATTAAAATCACAGTATTTTTGATCACAGGACGTTACCTCCGAAAGGGCAGCATTTGTTCTAAGCAACAGGAGACTGTTACATCGATGGGTATCTAATCCTGCAGAAACCATAATCAGGTTGGGTGGCTCAACACCAACCGTGAACGGAGCTCTGTAGAACCAGGGCTGTGAGACCATGCTTCTGTAGATTAAAGCCTCTTAGAGATGTGGTCACAGGAGACGGTTTACAGTTATACGTTAGTAAGAGTCCACACAACCTTTGCATTTGAGGACAGCTTTTATGAATACAGCCTGCTTATATCCAAAAGGATTCCTATGCGGACGGTCGAAAAATAACATTCCTAGGCAAACCACCTTTTTAAGAACGCAACAGTGAATAGCAGTGTTACAATCCCAAAGCTTTGCCTTTAGGCCCTTTATACCAAAAAGGAAACACTGTCAAACCCTCTTTCACCAAAAGGAAAAAAAAGTGGACTTTTTGTATATCATACATTTAAACGAAGTATTTCATTATTAAAGCCATTAAAATGGTATCATGCCCAATATGGAATTAAGGTAATAGTCAAGGGCTAAGAGGCACTGTAAAAACATGAATCACTCATGTATTTTCATGTGGTGTTCTCACGTGAAGGGGCATGCGGATTCTTCCTAAGAGCTATCACATGCCTATCTTTAAAAAAAAAAAGAAAAAGAAAAGAAAAAGAAAAACACTGAATTCAAAATTGTCATTTGACCTCAACACAATGAGAACCAAAGAGCCAAGGTCAGAGGCTAAGTAAAAAGACTCCGCCCATTACAGATGACAGGAGCTTTTGTGCTGTCAGGGTCCAAAGGCTGGACAGCATCGCTTCGCAGTGATCGATCTGAAACCCGCGTGCGGCAGCCGGACGTTGGAGACGCGAAAAGGAAAAAATGCTGCAGCCTGCTCTCGTAATTTCACATTATCTTTCCTTGCAGTTTATGCATCCAGCCACACGACAAACTCCAGAGATACAACATATAAAATCTATTTAAAAAAAACAAACAATTCTGTTATCCCCTGATACGGAACAGTCAGATAATTTACACCACGAAAGACGGTTTCCTGGCACTTGCAGAGACCGATGCTGCCCCTGAAGATACATGAAATTTGGGGATTGGAGGAAAAAAGGTGTCGCAAAAGTACTCACACATCCACTATTTACAGAGACATGGCTCCCCTTTGGCTAGGATACACAGGACAAATGGCCAGGCTGCTGGCGAGCAGCTCTGCGGGATGGGAACGCGGTATGGAAACGGGCTGGTTTCAAAGCATCACGCATGCAGTGTTCTCACAAGGTAAGATGCCTCAAGACAGCGGCGAGGAACATCGCCAAGCGCTAATGTCACAACTACGTCACGGCCTAAGGGAGACCGGATGAAATTCAGAGAGCAGCTTAAAACCCAACGGCGACGAAAAAATTTCACGGACGAAAAGAACTAACTAGCTCATTTATGTACAGATAGACAATCTTTACACTCGTTTAAACCTGTTGCTACTGCGTCGAGTCGGCATGTATGAAAACAGAAGGTTAGCGGCCGCTGCTGTCCTGTCGCCCCCAGGTGACGTGGCCTGTCCTCTGTAAACGCAGAATTGTTACTCGGAAGGCCAGTTTGACCTGCTATTTTAGCGGCAGGACGAAAAACAATCAGTGCATCATATTAACAAATTAAACAGGGAAGAAATAATAATAGTAATTAAAAAAAAAAAAAAAGAACGGGAAGACTCCTTCCTGTAAAAAAATAACCATTATAACCAATAACCACTTCAACCATTCCATAAATCCCCCCTTTTCACTATTTCAGCGGCTTCCAAGTCTTTGAAAGACATGATCATGTATCCTCTAAACTACACAATGGCAATAATAAATATTAATGTTATTAAATACATATATATGCATTTATACAAATATATGTTCTGTTATTTGCTTTCAAACTATAGTTCTGTACTGGACCACATCCTCTATATAATTAATTACAATAAAACTTTACACATACTACCGGTAACATGATCAACTCATCTATAAATAGCTTAAAAATAAATACTCATGTAGCTGTTATTCGGTGGTGGTATGGGTTCTTGCCTCCATAATCACAAACCGACTTTCACTCTCGCTTGTCCACAGGGGCCACCTACGCTGAGGTGCCCCATCCGAAGTTTCCGATTCCAGACCCGCTCTCCCCTTTACACTCCGGAGTGTTTCGTTTTCCTCATTTCCTCTGGAATCTGTCTGTCTAGGATTTTGAGGGTTTTATGGAACAGCTAAGCTTCAAGTATGAACCAAAAACGTAATACTCTTAACAAAACAGAAAATAATTTAAAGCTACATAAACGGAACCCATAAAGTGACAATGACGAAGGGAACGAAAAGGAAAAAACGTATTGCATGTCTTGAAATGTGAGATTCCCGTATGGAGGACAGATGAATCCCTTTATGCAAGCCTTCTCTTCTTATGCTTCCCCAACATAGGTGGCAGTCATACACTGTCCATGTCAGGGACCATGGGGTTAGGGACTCTGTGACAGTGGCCATATGTCCTGTACGGTATGCGAGTGTTCCCCGGCAGATTTCAGTCATAGCGAAAGGAGATGATCCCAAAGGGGCATTCCCAAGAATGAACCCCTGCCCCCAAACCACCCTGCACTTCCGTGGGACCTCTCCAGGACCTGTGCGGACCGCTACACCAGCTGGTATCCCGAGCCGGACGTCTGGTCGTACTCGATTGTATACTGCGCGGTCCAGTCCACGACCACCGGCCGCATCAGACCACAGCAACGATACTCAAAGAAGTCGATGAGGTTCCGCACACAACCATGGCTGAAGAGGAACAGGACAGAACGGTAAGGATTAGTGACACATTCAGAGACACTCAGACCTGTGGGGACTCTCCACCCACACTGACTGCTCAATTCAATGACAATGGATGATATGTTACATACTAGGAGAAGAGCTCCTCTACACTTATGTGTCCATTATAGCCTGGGATCTTCATACATCAATCTACTCATTTTTGGCACATTATTTTTCAGCTCAGGTCCTGGAGCCTCTACACCATAACTTGCTTTGATTGTGAAAGTTAATCCTGTTACCTTGCTCACATTTGATACATTAAGACTTGAGGATATCTAAGCCCGTTACTCTTGCCCCTAGTTGGCTTGTACTCACTTGAAAGGGCTCTCAATGGACGTGGTCGTGACTTTAAAGTGCTTGTATCTCCTGGCGTTCATACGCTCATTTGTGGTCACACCAAGACAAGCAATCTGAAACAGGAAAGCATGAGCAATTCAACATGTTCCAGGAGGCTGACTGAGTGATCGAAGGCTGGCAAGGCTGAGTGCAATCTTAAATACCTTCACCCAGCTTAAGCGCTGGCAACTTACAACCTCAACTGAAACAGAATCTCGTAAAATGTTCTTGTCCATTGTCCGTAAACTTAACAGAAGGGTTTATTTTTTTGTGAGCTTAACCAGTAACTGCATACATCAATGTTAGTAGTGCTTCAATGTGGAAATATATAAGAATAACTGATATATTTGTGTAGTATTACTGATAACAGATACCAATAACCAGGCCCGTAAGCAGAAATAAATTTAACGGGGTGTCTGGCAACCCTACCAATAGATCCCACTGTGAATTTGTGTAGCAAATATATAAAATAATGCATGCAGTTAGACATCAGTGAATTAGCACCAACTTGGGAGACTTCTGTGTGTGAATGAGCCAATAAAATCCCTCATTCCTTTGTTATAGAAAATGGGGAATCGTCCAATGCAATCATCTCCTTTATTTTAATAGCTAAAGTTTTTAGCTCCAGTGCTAACTTAGTCTAAATATCAGATAGCAATATTGATCGAAACTGACACATCGGACCCATGCAGAGGTCTTGATTTTTAAAGAGCATCGGCCAATGTGTTAACGAATATACTGTGCATCTCTACTCAGAGTATTTTACAAAGACCCAAAGTCTGGCCTTAGTGCAACTTAAACTTCAGCTACGTTTTGCTGCTAATTGAGCTGGTGCATTTCTTCTCCTTCCTTCTGTGTAGAGAGCTCAGAATAGCCAATACCATGTTTGGCGACACAGGAAGCTCTAGCTGGGGTCCTCTGCTGGCCTGGCGAGGCACTTACCTGGTACATCTGGCACATGATGAGGACGGCCACCCACATCAAGTGGAAGATGCTGTTGAGGAACATCCAGAACATCCATGGCGAACAGGTGGCGATCTGCGTGATGTAGGTCCAGAGGCCATCCTTGGAGTAGCTAGTGGCACAGTGGATCCTCCAGTCTAAGAGCGAGGCGGCACCAGAAAAAGAGCAAATCAATGTGGGTCTCCCAGAACCATGACACACTCTGTTCAGGAGACCAGCCAGGCTCAATCCAGCATTCATACACACATCATGCCGTCTACAGAGCAACTGCAAATTACTGGCTTTCATCCAACTTCCTTTGATTGTCGCACTTATATAACTTGCCCACAAATTAGAGTTTGTCATTTACCAACTTCAAGGCAAGGACCAGGACCGATTTAAATGCAGATCCACAAGCCTGAGTGATAATTACGGACTAGTGAGCAACACTCGCATGGAACCATGATTTGCCAAATTGAGAAAATGCTCAAGCTTACAGCAGATGCAGCCGTAGATCATCCAGCAGATCATGCAGAGCAGAAAGAACAAGTATCCCATGAAGTAGCGGTGATTTCCACTTCCTGGGAGCAGCACAAGAAACAGGGCTGAATCACATGTCGGACCCGCCCCAACTGCCAAACCCAGTCCCAAATTCATCATGGGAACAGGTGAGAGATGCAGCGATTCCCTGCTGAGATCCAGGCAGCAGTCGCACAACCACGTGCCTAAGATTCTGACTGGGAGTGACATGGTCAGGTACTTAAATTAATCAGCTTTAATATTTAAATTACTGCTTGTGATACTAATTTACTATTGGTACCAATTCTTATTTCCATTCCAGTAAAATTGGACTCTGGTGTGTGCATGTGTACATCCCATATGTATCACAAGCCCTGTTTAATTTACACACACACATCTGCAGGCATGTTCTGTATGTCTAACACACCCTTCCCCATCTGAACACCTAAATGTAACACTTCTAAATTAACTAAATTAAAGATAAACCTTATATACCTAGATATTGCACTATGGTGCGTCTTTGAGCATTCTGAAGTCCCCTATTGATATCACATCAAAACAACATCAAGTTTCTTGGCAACACAAAACGCATCAGCAGCCCGTCAGACCTATAAGAATGTCTTCAGAACAGACAATAGGCTACAACCCTTCAGAAGCAACTATATTAAGTCTCCCAGTGCTGACTCACCTTTCCTGTCTCCCTCCCCTCCCCATTTCCCATGGACACCTGTCCAAACAAGAAAACAACCCCCCCCCCAGGGGGACCCTCAACTGCCCTGTGCCGCTGCCGTGTCTGTCATGTGTCTGTAGGGAAAAAAACAGGACAAGATCCGCATGGGCCTCGGGCAGTGAGCCACCAGCAGGCCCCTCACACCAGGCTCCAGCTGTTTTCTGGGTACTGGAAGCGTGGACATGGCAGACAGGCTCCTGCTCATTCCCCTGCCGTTAAATTGAATTTCAGACTCTATCCAACGGAATTTTCCGGTGCGCTAATCCGCCCTGAAGGGAGTTATTCTCTGCCTCCAGCCATGTGCTACTGCTTAAACTGGAATTCACCCCCAGTAATAAAGCTGTTTATTTCTCTGGGGTAAGTTGGGGGGGGGCATCTGCAGCTGATGCAGCAGGGGTTAAAAGCCGCATTCGGGATACATACCCACACAGTTGCCCACCCAGGGACAGTGGTGGTCGAACTTGGCGATGCAGCGGTTGCAAACGGCACAGTGTTTGGATCTCACCGGCTTCCGTATCTGCGGGACGCATTTTATGAGGGGAAATCAGTTTGCCTCACATTCATGGGGCCGCTGCTGCAAATTAGCTCCCAGTATGAGGTAATGCGACTAACAGCATTTAATGGAAGCAACAAATTCAGTTGATTGTGACACTTCTAAATACATACCTCATTATTTCCAAAATAAAACCAGAAATCTGAACAATTGTGCCAAGTACTACCCACAAAAACTCAGCAATTTGGAATATTTATAGATTAAATAATGAATGAGATGTTTTTTTATTATTTTGTAAAAATGATGATTGTTACCAGGCAGGTGCTGCAGAATATGCTCAGGTCTAGATTTCCTGTTTCTGCTAATTCAACAATGGTCTGCAAAAAGGAAGGAAGAGAGTTAGGCAGACCCCAAACATACAGCTCTGCCACGTTGTCCCTGTACAACAGCGCAACTCGAAAACATCCACACCACTAAGGCACAGAACCACAGTTAAAGTTTAAACTGGGCGTAATTAAATTAAGCTGCTCGACAACTTCACAAAGCTGCCTGTCATGGCTTCTCGTGCTGTGGTGCTGGCTTCACTTCACTGAAGTGGTGCCCTTTGAAATCCATAGTCTCGGCCTGGGTTATCGGTCCGCTGCGCCACTAACTATCACCATGGAAACCACAGCGCTTTCAGGGTAAGTGTGGTTACTGGAGTAGCAGTTCTGACCAGAGGGGGACACTGATAGAATCTAGTCATGCACAGGGGTGTGCCAAAACATGTCTGACCACACCCAAGGCATCAGGATTTACGAGGATAAAGCTATTTATAGTCTGTCATTAGTGCAAACCACTGGGATGTATGCAAGAACTATAACATCAATATAGCGAATTAAATGACAGGTTTCCATTTTCACTGCTAACTTCAAACATAAAGCCATGTGTTGATAAAAAGACTTGCACTAATAAGTAAAAATGCCACCAATCTGGATGTACTTGAGAAGACAGTTAGCTTCTCAAACCAATTCTATGTTTCATCAGGCTGAAAATCATACACTGCATTTAGCTGGAGAAGGGCGATGTTGGCCGTACCTTCTTCTTCTGCTCCTCTGAAGCTCTGATGATCCCGGGATCGGATTTCCAAGACTTGCCAAAGTTGTAGAACAGAGCGGCGCTGGTCAGGAGGAAGGGGATGTGGATCGTCACCAGAGGCAGATGTGCCGTTCGTTAAGGACCCGTGTTTCTAATGAACTTTGCTTTGCCAGAAGGTAAGGGAGGTGACACAAAGGCCCAACACCTGCATATGTAAGCTCCATACAGTGGGGAAACTGGAGAACTCACTATACCAGGGGTTCTGAAAACATTTTGATCAAAGGCCTACATCAGGTTTCTGTTCAACCATTTGTTAACCATTTCGATTCATAAGAGGCGTCATCAGCTGGGTCCAGATTAACTTCAGCAGCAATTCGGCCCACATCCAGACTATGGGAACCCCTGCACTAGACACTAGTGATCACCGTAACAGCTGCAACACGTGTGCATCTCCGCACGTCCCACTGCAGCTCACACTTCAGTTCGCTTCTGCCCTGTGACTCCAACCGTAAACCATCAGCATCAGCCTAAGTAACAGAAGGGGTTATACGGAGGCTAGATACAAACAGCCAAGGGGCAAGTCTGACAGCCCTTTGCAAATTTACTGCATCACTTCTCTGCTGTTAGGTTAAGCCACCAAGGTAAACCGGAGTGGAGAGCCAGAAGACAAGGCCCAGCTCTGACGGGGTTAGACAGCTCGAGTGACGCTGGCCCACATGAGTGCAGATGACATCATCCAAAGAGGTCCCACACATACCATTCGGGGTAATTACAAAGCAGCACTGTAAAACGAGCGCTGTGTTTACATTTCATTTCGGATAGCACATCCAACACACACTGTAACTTTCTCCACAGGATGCAGACTTTTTAGAGACTGTGATATCACCCAGTTGGACACCGAAGACGACCTTATGTGATTCAAACCTAAAGCGAAGTTACAAAATCCCAGTGCTGCACTAACAATCGGAGTAATTACCAGATATTTCAGGAAGTATGCCAATAACAGGAAACCCTTATGGAAGTTGATGTACATCACTGTAGAGATCTGGAAAGCACTATTCCATCTGGTTAAAGGAATTAATGGGGATGCAACCTAAGCAGAAAAGAAACTACAAAGAGAGACAAAAAAGTGGCTTAACAGAAACTCAAACCCGATATATATAATCAACTTGACGTTACGCCTTCTCCTATAAGGAAATACAGGGTTCCATTAAAACGTGTTAAAAGAAGCATTTAGTGGTTAGCGGTACCAGAAGACATGAATTAGCTTCGTGGTACAGAAACCCCTTCATCACAACTGTAATTAGAGGGATCCCACTCCCCACCCATCCCAGACAGACTAATACATCACAGAACAATTCGTGCTAAACTGTACTTTGCTCAGTTCTGGGCAGTTAATCCAGACTAAGGAACCCTCACAAAATAAGTACTGAATGCATCGCGTGAGTGTTGTGGGTCTGAATCCTGGCTGTATGTGATGTGACTACAGTGCCATTGTTATTCGGCGAATTTATTGACTGCTGAATGGTAATGGTGGCTTATAAAATGCGCCCTATGTCTAGAAAAGAAAAGCTTAAACTGCAAAACAGGGCACAGACAATGTTGACGTGGACCACATGCTACATTTCCAGGTAATAAAGATTTGATCTTGCCAACGTGACCAAACACGCTCTGTTGTTCAAGCTGAACAAATCTCAGATTTTGCCTTTCCTTGTGCAGAGAGCTGTGCCAAAGACCACATAAGTCAGCGCAAGTCTTTTTTTATACTAAATGTCCTTTTACCTCTTAAGTAAAACAGCTGATTCTTGAACAATTGGGAACAAACCTTAAAGAGAAATGAAAAACAACACTGCTGCTTAATGTTTGCTTTAAACGTGGCCCAACTCTGATGGGGAGGGACCCGTTACATAAGGACACAACAGCCACATACCTACTGGACAGTCATTTAATTTCCTTAAACTGGGGCAAAGTGTATTTGGTGCTCTGGCTGAATTACTGATAGCCAAAAACCTCAGAGCTCCAGGGGAAAGTCACAGCCGTTTATGGTGATTGTGTCATCACCAGCTACATGTCGTAACTTAATGTCAAAACAGGAGGACAAATCCATTAGAAGAGAAGGTGGGTGCTGTACAGCCTGTTCTGGAACGTTCCTTGTGTAAGTATTTTCTGTCTCACCACCACTCCAAAAATGCTTTTGTAATAAGGACTCTCTCACCATAATGTTATGCTGATTACCTCAAAAAACAAAAAGAGATACACAGTACCAGTCAAAAGACTGGACACACCTACTGAAAATCATTTGTTTTTCAACAAGATAATGAGCCTAAGCTGCCCCTTCAATGCCCCGAGGCCTTTTAGTGTACAGTAAATAACACAGATAAATGCATTAAAAGCAGGTGTGTCCAGACTTTTTACTGGTACTGTAAAGAGGTGCAAAAACACAACTGAAAAGTATAGTCAAGCTCATATTTATAAACGAATACTGGTAGGAAACATATAGGAAACAAAGATCTCAATGGGACTGACCCAAAGGCCACTAGGCTTCCAGAAAGGTAAGCAGTAGGCTGGGGGGGGGGGCGGTGCTGAGAGCTCCCCCCGTCCACGCTGGAGAGCGACCGCAGACACAAACTCCAGACAACAATGGCTGTCCCCTAGCCAGTCAGGCCATTTTTAAACCTGGCTCAGGTCACGGCTCCACTGCGGAGACCTTCCCTTTCGGGGCCATCGAGCGACTGGAGGTCCACAATGAGCCGCTGTGGAGTAATCCTCCAGAAAACCACCAGCATTCATGAGCAGGTCACCGAGGACGGGAAGTCCATGGGAGACCTTCTGGGGACCAGCGGACAGCCCAATCTCGTTAGAGACTCATGGGGGTAGAATCGCCAAGGGTGGGACAGGGTTCACATGCGTGCAGCTACACATATGCCAAACAAGGGCCACCACAGCAAGCTGAAACATCAGGTAATTAGGCCGTTCCGTTGGAGCCGTTTAATGCCAGATAATGACACGTGGGAGGAATTCAACCGCAAAGATCCATCTGTGATGAGCTACTGGCAGAGAGCTCTTCCATCAAAAGCAGATCAAAGGGCAGCCCTTTCTACTGTGTTCTATTAAAAGTAACGATCTTTTGTATTATAGCGCCCCGCCCAATTTGTCAGCAGAGCAGAGCCAAAAGCACCTGAGACAGCGCCGCACCCCCCTGGATTAGTCACAAGACACCTCCCGAACGGGCAGCAAGGAGAAGTTAACCTTAATGGCAAGAGTCCAGGTAAAGCACATTATACAGACCTAATGCGACTGGCACTGACGTCTGGACCTGTAATAACCAGAGAGGAGATTCCTGTCGGTCAATCAGAAACTGGCACCGCCCAGAGAAACACAAGCGGCCAATGGGAAGCTCTGCTGTGTCCCACCTGACTGGTGAGTTTGCTCATACTTCACCATACTGCGCACACAGGCTACAGGCTGTTAGCATGATTGATTTTCTTTAAGAGAAAAGTCAATATAAGTAGAAAATTTTCTCTGGTGATATCAGAAGACACTGGCCTGTTCAGGCAGTCAACCGCATTAGGCATGAAGCTACGCTGCTCTTACAGAAAGACACTTAAAAACTGATCGGATTCTTGACCAAGGTGGTGTCAAGCAGGGCCGTGACATCTAGAGATGAACTGTATGTTTAAGGACCTGATGATGGTTCCTCTTCACCCCCCCACCTGAGGCCCGACCGTGCCCAACCAGCCTCCCCAAGTGGCTCAGTGTCCCTCACATGTTCACTGTTCCTGCTCTTTGATCCAAGCTGTAAGCTTCCTTCTGGTTGTCACGCCCTGGTCCTGTTTGGATAACAAATCCCTGGTGTTGCTCAGCCCTTGTGCCTTTTGGGAGACTCAGGAAACGTGATATGGCGCTGATAATTTGGGGACAGGCGCGCCTCAGACAGAACTAATCAAATCGCACAATAATCCTGATAGTGCTTGTGTGGTAATGTTGTAGTTCAGACCATTAAAAGGATTAAGGGATCAAGGTTAAATAGACTGATGATGTCATTACATTAAGAGAAGCTTTTCACACAACATACACTCTTTTCGGATAATGTTTCATGAATTGTAAATATTCATGCCAGATAATTGCAGTAATTATCAGTAATATTCTGGCAGCTTCTATTAATCTCTAAGCCTTCAGAGTTTGGAACCATCACGTAAAACAGGTGTGTGTGTGTGTGTGTGTGTTTGTGGCACATTCAGCTCTTAAACAGTCCTCAGTACAAACCTGAAGTTCAAATTTAACATGACTGGAAAGCAGATGTACGTATCACCATGGGTCACTGAGGGAAAGGGGGCAGTGCAGCTGCTGGTAGGGGTGGGGGCGGTCGCCGATTAATTCTGCAAATGCTGCAATACACACCAGCTAATTAGATGAGAACAGATGGTGAAGAGGCCTTCTGTCTGCTCTGTAGGGTCTGCTTTTATGGGGCAGAACTCACAAATTCCTGCAATGACATCTTAGTGGCCTCTGGACAGCAGATGGACCTGCATCAAACTTCTTTCCATCCATCCTTGATCTTCCCCATAACGACCTACCTTCTATCAATGCCAGAAACGGTCGAAGTTCTCCTTTCATAAGCCGTAGCTTAAAGACCGGAGAACCTAAGCTAGGGGTGATAAAGTGACTGTACCTTCTCATTGGTTTAACTTACACATCCATGATCTGGGTTTATGTAAAATGACAACTAATTTTAACATTCCCGGTCCTTGAATATAGCAAGTCTGGCAGGAATAAGGCGGCACACACAGCAGAAGATCACAAGTTAGCCCAGAATAAAAAAGGATATCATTCCAAAACCAGAAGAACCAGGTGACGTACATCCAGAACTTGGTGGCCAGGTAGATACCCAGGGGCAGAGCACTGTGCATGGAATGATCAAAGAAGGACCTGGGAATTAAGGGCACAGTAAAATAGAATTACCTAGTGAAGGCCGCTTCCCCGGTTCACCAGGGCTCTTTGCGTAAGCCTCAGAACAGCACTACGTCCCAAATCGGCACCCCCATTTCGCCACGCTATGTGAACAGCCCCTTCACAAGGAAATCATACCACACGCAATGAGCTAATGTAGCTTTGCCACATAAAGTAAATACAAGTTTACATTGTACACTTGTACCATTATAACACAGTAGGGTCCCAAACAGACAGCACATTTATCATTACAAATCCAACAAATGAAGCTTTCCTAAAGCAATGTAACAAGCTCGATCATGCCATTGAGCTCCTGTAAACACAGTCTTCACCAAATGGCTACTTCATGTTCCCATATGTTGGGCTTTCTGAGCGATGTCATGGAGAGCTCCTACACGAGCTGGGCACCCAAGACGTACTTGGAAAGGAACTGCACTGTGATCCACACTGCAGCGTACATCAGCCCTTTGATGAGCCAGGAATCAATGTTCAGGTCGGCGATGAAGCCCACCAGCCAGATGACTAGGAATGGGGTACCCAACATCACTTTCTGCCGGAAGTCCTGAAAGACAGAGGGCAAGGGTCAAACGTAGGTAGTCAGCTCACAGAAGTAAGGAGAATCAGAGCGCAGACAACTCCATTCATCCAAAGACATCACTGTGGTATGTGTGTCTTCCTGGGAAGTATTAGTAAGACTAGCTGTCTTCTGCAAGGACATTACCAGCATTCAACCTTCTCATCCATGGACATGACACACTGAATCAAAGTAGCCAGGGTGTGCTACTTAGTTGGCGTTAACCTTCATAATTGTTCGGCAGTTTTTATTGCTCTACGAAATCCATTTCTCCACGACGTCTGCACAGTTCTGGGAAGCTCCATATGAAACACAGGAATACAAATGCCCTGAGGAGATCAATGCACAGATTCCTCCACCTAGGCGGAATCTGCAGTTTCAGGCATTACGGCCATTGATGTTTTTAGTGTAAGAGCTCCAGGGCAATTTCAGACAGCCTTGAGTTCATGGAGGACGAAGAAAAAGCCTGTATCCAGATTACAGAGACGCCTGAGATTATCAGGCTACGTCTGATATGGAAAGAAATGGTCAAAAACATCTGAAACAGGTTTCTTCACATTGTGACCCTGTCAATTTAAAATGTTTAAAATGTTGTTGACTTCTCAAAAAAAATTCCATTTGAAATACAATTTGCATGTGGTCAGAAATGCTTATGCTTCAGCAGTTTCTCAAAATTTTTGTATGCTTATCTTTGTACGTTTTAGAGTTGAGCCATAATATTACATTTATGGGATCCATATCTACGGTTTAGACCTATAATCATTGACTTCATATATAAAAAAGACACAAACAAATCAAGAGCTTGGCTTTAAGTAATAACAGATTAGTTCAAGCTAATCACCGGAGCCACTGCCAGACACTGTACAGAACACCAAATTGAGCGTTAGCATCTCCCACGTCAACGAGCAAACAACAATTTCTTCACAAAGGAGCATTTTCCACTAAGTCTGGGATTCTTTACAAAGACATTGCAGCTCCAGTACTAACATATCGGTCATACTGAGCTATGGACTGCAGCCAGCCCACACAGGGCTAATTCACCGAATGGTTCTCAGTGTAACTCCAACTACATCCAACCAAAATTCAGCGCTGTGTGTAAAACACCAATTCTTACATCTACATTTAATTGCTGTGCTGTTGCTTTCAATCCTACCTATTTAAACAGCTTGATATTTCAACAGGGTAATTGAGGTTAATTACCTTGCACCAGGCACAGCAGCAGCGACTTAAATGACTTGGGTTATGACTCCATGTATTTAACCGCAGCACTATATATAGTCCCTGTTATTTTTATGATGCTATTTATTGTTTTGCAGATGCTGCTATTCAAATAGGCTGATGCAGCTTTTAAAATATTTTGTTCAATCCAATATATTACTAGAAGAACTCGGACGTACCTTGTGTGTGCAACTGCAGTGGCCATCAGAGACCATCAAGAGCAGCCGTTTGGGTCACAGCTGGTTACTAAGGACATTCAGGGTGCAGAGCAGTTGCCCCACTGCCATCCTAATGTCACAATCCAACTGGACTCTTAAATCACCCCCAACTGCCTCTAACGCTAAAGGCACCATGTTAATCACACTACTCAAGCACCTAATGTACTTTTCAATCTATTCACTTAACTTTATCGCGTTCATGAATGCATTTTCCTACGTCATAGTCTTGTTTGCTGTTGTTTACAAACCTTGACACAGGGAAATGTCCAATAATTCCCATTTACTTCTATATCTGTGCAGATAGCAAATAAGGAGTGTTTATGAACACCAAGAACGCAAACATCATATTTGCATTCTTGGCAAGAAAAAAAATGAATGCAGAGAATCATGTTCTCGTTGGCCAGGAGGCACCCTTGATATCTGGGGCTGGGCAAGAACGACATTCGGGGATTTTTTTGTTCATGAGAATTGGAGTTTTACTTCAGCAGTGGAAGATGACGTCAAACAGGTAAGTGAGAAGAATGGTCAAGTACGCATATTGATAAACACCCAAAGTCTCAGGTCAATTCAACTATGCTTCAGATTCCCCCCCCCCCCCCCATTCATCTACATACTCCGCTCCACACCTTGTCCGCTTTCAGCCTCTTCAGGTAGGATGGGCTGTCGTAGCCCTTGGCCTGCCGAGCTTCCTGCAGATGGTTCATCATCCAGGCGTTCTTCCTCTGCTTGGCCAGGTCCAGTGCTGTCTCCCCCTGGACACACAGACACACACACACACACACACACACACACACGTTAGTAACAGCAACCAAAGCTTTAAAACCTCTCATGGCTTTCACTGAGATACCAAGGCTGACTAAATGCTAGGGTTGGGAATCACTCTTCCCGATACTGGTGCTAAATCGACACTTTTTAACACAGAGCTGGTGGCTAAAAGGTGCCTGAACCGATACTTAACAAAAAGAACAAAAAAAACAGAGGAAGGCCTACGACATAAAAGGACACCTATTTTATTTCTAAGGAAAATTTGAGCTTCAAATATTAACACCTTAAATATAAAAACATAAAACTGAGGTTCCCCTCTTACACAGTTAAAGATTAAACACTGCAGGTCCCGATATCGGAATGCTTTCCTGTAAAAATACCAGCACGTAGACCGTTTAGCTTTAGGCTTTTCCACCATGTTCAAGGTAGCTACTCGCTAACAGCAAGCGTCTGCTGACGTCAGAACAAATGTAACGTTAACTACCGTTGACACGTGAGGGACAGTGTTGCCTGAGCACCAGAGGGCAAATTTTTCAAACCGACAGGTCAGGCATTTAAGAGGCACCAGAACGAACCACCGAAATCTAAGTTGCAATAGGTACAACCCTACTAAACGCACTGAGGTATCAGCCCAAGGTCACATAATTATGCAGGATTTTGCTTCTTACTTGTGGAGCTAGAAGCATGAAAAGTCTCCGACATCCTCCTCATATAGTTTTTCTACTCTCCACTAAATACCACGAACCCGTTTAACGCTGACAAAACATGCCCCCTCCGCAAGTAAATATAAACCTCACATTGTAAAGACTCTTCGATTCATCGGATTTCAAGAAAACATTCATCACAAAATGCTGTTTGTCATCAGCACAGTTTTCTTCAGCTACAAATGTTCTCCAAAACAGGCCAGACGCAGCCTGGAGTACCAGCTTCACAGATTTAAGGCTTTTTTTTTTTATTTTTTTAACTGTGGGTTTTCACACTTCACGTTGCGGGAGTCTGAAGCCAAAGCATTTTCCTAATTATTTCGTAAGGAGGTGCTAGAGGTGAGGTGTGAGCCAGCAGGGGGCGATCTCACGGCCGTGGTTCAGGGACGGAGACGTGTGCATCTGCCAAGGTAAATGTCACGTACATGTCATCTCATTAGTCACTCGCAGCGAGAAGTCACAGAAACACAGTGTTTATCACATTCTGCTGATGGCTCTATGGCTCAAATCCTTGCCCTCAGCGAATCCATTTAAAGCCTCCAAATTACTATCCAGTCACAATGCATCAAAGAGTGCCATGTTTCCAAGTGAAAAAACAGCAACAGCTGTTTACAGAAAACTGCTTGGCGTGAGATAGAGAACTGCGGCAGCTGCGCGTCTGGGACCCTCAGATGCATGCTGAGATAGCTCACATGGAGGACTATAGATACTTCAGAGCTCGCTGTTGCCCCCTAGAGGGCACGGCAGGCTTTCGGTCTACCACCTAAGGTCAAAGCTGCTAACGCTTGAGCACGGGGGGGGTGAGTTCCAGAATGACTGTTTTTTATTGGCAGACATGCCAACCTTGAAAGTAACACCTAATGGAGGTTGAGGGCATAAATTTTACGTGGCATTTGAGTAGACAGATGCTGACAGCATGCAGAACAGATGGTATGTTCACAAAAAGAGCGTTGCCATAGATTCAAACTAGCATTATTTATATGTTGCGAAAGAGGCAGCTTGTGACCAAGATATGGTCTTTGGGTTGTGACTTGATCTATATTGGCAGTTTAACGGTATAATAACAGTTCAAAAGTCGGAAAAAGATAAAGATATTTAAAAACAGATATTTAAATGACAACGAGCAAGTGCTGAGACAGCTGAAAAACCTGTCCCTGGCCAGCAGGGGGTGCTGGGCCTCACCTTGATATTCTGTGCGTCTACATTGGCTCCAGCATCCAACAGCAGGCTGATGACAGTAGTGTTGCCGGCCAGAACGGCCCAGTGAAGTGCTGTGTTTTTGTGATATTTGTCGCCCAGACTGACAGACACGTTGAACGTCAACAGGAGCCGGGTAGGATCCACACTGCGTGGGAAGAAATCCGAGGAGAAACAAAAACGCCATCAGCGTGTGGCATTGTGATGTCATCACCGAGACGAGAACTGCCTCCTTAGCCTTTACCTTAGCTGCTGCCAAGTTGGAGAAAAGCACACCAATGCCAAAGTGTAGCTATCCCATGGGGGGAAAGGGACTGGAAATATTTCACACCTGACATAGTCAGCATTATCCTTCAGAAAATGCCCCATCAACATCTGACAGCAGAGCACCTATACATCACAAGCAGTGATTATAGATCATAACACAGAACCTGCAAAACTCCATGGGATGAACGGCTAAGATGACAGGCTGCCCAACGATTACTTCTTTCAAAGTATTGATTATGGGTCATACAGTGAGGTGGTTTATCAGAAAATGTCAAGCCTCCGACACTCATCAATATTTCAGACCCTGTTTAGTTCACATGAATGGAAAGCATGTCGGCAACTTGCCTTCCAAATTCAGGGGTGAGAGTTTCTGATGTGCGGTCGAGGGAAACACAGTAAAAGCCTGGCCTCTGACATTTCACAACAGCAGCGAGCATAACGGGAGCAGACCTGCTTTTCAATGACAGCCGGCAGCGGGCCTGAGCAACCGCTCTCCTGGAAAAGCACCTTCAGGGAGAAGGTGCACGCATTCCACCCACTCTGCATTTCTACCTGGACGATCGGCCCACACATTACAGCAGCAGCTCATTCGCGCCTGTGTTTCAGGGAAACGCTGACACTAATGGGGTTGCTCATGAAGAGAATGGGACACGGGGGGTGGGGAGGGGGGCTCTCTGGACGTGGTTCGTGAGGTCTTTCCATCCTGAAGGACTACCCTGACACATGTAAACATCTCCCTGGTAAGAGAGGATCACAAACTAATCGCTCAATTGCCCTTCAGGTGTCAAACTTCCATGTACCAAAAGGACATGTAGTTCCAATAGAGGCATTTCTTAGGGAAATAGGACAGTAGCAACAGGAAGCAGCTTGTGGTACGGCTGCCAGATTTCATGCTAGGACTATGATAAGATTAAAAGAAATTAACCCAAACACACAAACCTGTGAGTTCTATAAGCAGCCCACATTAATGGTGTCATGCCGTTCTGGTCCATCATGTCCACATCCTGACATGGGGTGGAGCGGGGGGGTCGGGGGAGGAATGAAAACAAGTTGTTAGCCGAGATCAGTAATGCATTTCAATTGCGGTTTCGGTAATGTGTCCGAGTGATCTATTCATAATTATCTTTAAAAAATTATGATTAAGATCCAGAAAAACATAAAATGGATTCTTGCACCCCATACAGTCTGAACTCAGAACTTTTTGATTACAAGCTAAAAATGAAACTGGATTCCTTAAGCATCGAGTTAGCAAATCCGCATAAAAAAAACAAACGCTATAGTGAAAACAAATGGTACAGCTCCCCCTGGTGTTCAACTGAAGTAAGGTTACATGTCACTGAAGCAGAAACAAACCAATAAAACTCTAATCTATCTCCATAAACATCAAAAATAAACTGAAGCGAACCTAAATAAACAAGGTTCAATGGCATAAAACAGTGTGAGAACAAACACTTAATATACTGACATTCTTACTCTGTGCTCATAAACTAGACTTCAACTGCACCTGGCTTATTTAATATATCTGATGTTTTGTAACAATATTTGTTAAAGTTATAAAACATGAGTAAATTTTGTCTTTTAGTGTTGTTTAATTTACAGATGGAACAAAATTTATGACAACACTGTCTATTCCAACTGTTTACAGAAGTCTAGTGAATGCGCATAAATCCAAGGGAAATACTTGGAAGGCTTCAGAAGCAGTAAGACTGCAGACTGGCTCCATGTGTGAGGTCCTGCATCTCGCACCTGGCCCTTTGCGATTAAATAGGCCACGATGGAGGTGTGTCCAAACTGCGCGGCCAGGTGGATGCAGCTGCAGCCCTCGCCGTCGATCAGCGCCGGGTCGGCACCATACTTCAACAGCTGGACCACCATGGAGAGGTGGCCCTGTCTGGGGAGACGAGGAACACGGGGTTAAAGGTCACCGGGGCGCTCGTCACGCCATGGGGTCCACGGAATCAGGCATTATGGAAAACACAGGGTCATGCATGTTCAAGGTGCTTTTTAATGATGTACATCAGCGTTTCTCAATCCAGTCGTCATGGACCCGCTCTCTCCCAGCTCCCGATAGATTTGGAGTGTCTGGCAGGGAGCTGGGAGGAAGCAAAAACGTGGACCGTCTGTGCGTCCCCAAGGACTGGATTGGAAACACTGATGCACATATCAACTTATGTCAATCAAACCTTCACTGCATAAATGCACAAATGTTGTCACACTGCAATAGGAGCTCCGAAAAGAGAAAATGATACATCTGTAAATTTAAATTTTATATGAATAATTCAACGTTACTTTTGCCAGAAATAATACAACTACATGATGCGGATGTTTAATTAACAGTGCTGTTAGGCACCAGCCCTTTACAATGTGTAAGAGTGTAATGCTGATGCACGTGGTCCTGGGGTCCAAGAAAACACAGGCAGAGAAGCCAGCCAGCAGCTAAACATCAGCTGTCTCGGTACGATGCCGGAGGCTGGCCTTCCAGATGGAAATGCAGACATACTGTTACATTCTCTCTGATCCCTAAATGACGCACCGTACAGACCAGCAATAAGAGCGGCCCCAGTTGGGTCTGAGTCAGGACAATCTAAAGCTCTTCTCATACATACATACACAGGGCTCAGTGGGGCTGTGTTTTACCAGCATTTTTCAACCCAGTCCTCGGGGATCCCTGGCAGTCCACATTTTTGCTCCCTCCCAGCTCCCAGCCAATCAAGAACACCGACTACCTGGGATAGGTGTGTTGGGAGCGGAGAGGGAGCAAAAATGTGGACTGTCTGGAGGTCCCTGAGGACTGGGTTGAGAAACACCCTATGATACCAATGAGACTGCTACAGACATTTAGTTCAGGTAGTCTTCAGAGCAGACATCAGCAGTCACTAAATTATACCTCCCACTCCCTGGGGCAGCCCTACAGCCTGAGAGAGAGGATTATGCTTTGATGGGACAAAACCTCAGACGCTACATAAAAGTCCAATGTTACAAATATGAATGAGGAACAAAATAAACCCTTAAAAAATAGGACGCAGAGTTGAGGGATGTGGAGATGTTCCAAGGAGGTTTGTACACTCCCATAAAAGAGGGCAAAGGGGTTGAGCTGTCGGGAGGGAAAGTCTAACCCTGGACGCCCAAGGAACCAAAAATATCCAGAAAAAAACAAACTTAAACTCTGGTTTACTGACTCAGGGTAGTGAGCACAAACAATTCAAGAGAGTGAACAGGTGAGAACAGAACTGATTAGAAGAGTCCAAAAGAGATTTGGAAATGGTGCTCAGTGCGACCATCTGTGATTTTAGGCGTCAACACTGATAATATTCCACAGTTCTGACATTTCAGTGGTGAGTCAATAAATGTCAGTCACACACTTAAGAGTCACCTTCCTGTTGGGAACACCTGTCATGATTCTGAAAGAGGCAAGTTAACAGAGGGTACCGGGAACTAGGGCTGGGCGATATGACTTAAAATCATTGGTATATTTCATGGTATCATGGTATATTTCTCTTTTTGAACAGTGATGGTATTACATCATGGTATCACTTTTTTTCCAAGTTTTGGGAGGAGGAGCCTATCCTGTCCCTTTATGTAAATAAAAGTATTTTGGTAATATATTAAATACATGCAATGTATCATTTTCAGCTGGGAGACATGGGAGAGTGTGCGCAGCATTCATTTTGCAAAGAGCCTGAAAGATCTTGATATTAACTTTTACGTGCTACAACAAAACTAAAATGACCGGTTCTGCTGTACCAAAAGAAGAGCATCTTTGCGGTCACATGGCAGCTTCAAGCTGAATTGTATCAGGGAACACAAAAACACACGAATGAAAGGATTGAGGCACACAGTCACTAAAAGGTACACAGCATAGTATATTCGTAGAAGGAGAGCGGGCATCACGAAGCCGCTACGAAAATGCAGGGAGCTCCCGGAACTTCTGGGAGAGCTGGGATGTCTGTATAGTGAAATTTTGCTCCACGTCTGATGATTTAAAACCGAACCAGGTCCAAATAACAGAGGTGGCCCCCATTTTTGGGACGAGAGTCTCCTCGCCTGTCGACGCCTTGGCTGGTTCCGACATTCCACTCATGTCCTTTCCTAACTTTATTAGCCTATACCTTGCTTAAGTGGATACCTTTGGCACCATGTCACCACGTGTTTATTGGGCAGTTGAAAATTCGCACAACGCAGATAAACCAGTTACATATACTATATAAGGAAGTATTCAAACTACAACTGAAGCTTTGAAGAAAACAAATTGCTATTTTTAAATAAATAGGCTGTTGTATAATTAGGTTGTTGACTTCTAGCAATGTTACCAGTATAGTGCAAATCCATGTCATGGCGCATACTGATAATGACTAGGGCACCAGTGTACGCCCACCCGTACAGGGTGCCGATAGGTACAGTATACACACGCCGATGCGTACAGGGTGCTGATAGGTATACACACGCCGATGCGTACAGGGTGCTGATAGGTATACACACGCCGATGCGTACAGGATGCCGATAGGTATATACACGCTAGTGATGCACGGGTCGGGTATTTTTCCAACCCGCGGGTCCCACTTTTATGAAATTATATGGCCCGCCCCAGCCCGCCCCGCAAATAAAGTGACAATTTCTTTACCCGCCCCAACCCGAC
>JAODJU010000001.1:13046163-13057440 GCA_026776725.1 Gnathonemus echidnorhynchus
CGCGTACAGGGTGCCGATAGGTATATACACGCCGACGCGTACAGGGTGCCGGTAGGTATACATGCCGACACGTACAGGGTGCCGATAGGTATACACACGCCGACGCGTACAGGGTGCCGATAGGTATATACACGCCGACGCGTACAGGGTGCCGGTAGGTATACATGCCGACACGTACAGCAGAATGCATTACCTTGTAGCCCAGTGCAGTGGTGTTGAATTAAGGTCTCCGCCAAGCTGGTCCACGATGGCCCCCTTTGATATGTAATACCTGCAGAGAGAGAGCAGCACATGCACTCTTACTTCCAGAGGGCCATGAGTGACAGCGCTGTAGCAGTGCTTACAGGGCTGATACAAGGCAATGACAGGAAATGCATGAGCCACACATTTCTACCACATACTTCTATCTGGTCCATTTTCACAGCTAAAGAAGCAGCTGCTTTGCAAGACGACGCACGATCCACGTGGGATCAAATGTCAGCCTTCCCTTTCTGCTGACACGCAACACACACTGAGGACCAGTTAGCACTGCTCAGCCGCAGACCCACACCACGGGCCAAAGACCCTAACAGGGCAGAACTCATTTCCACACACCGTTCCACCCCGAGCAGAATGCTATGTGCCCGCTGTGAACCGAGGTGCTGGGGGGCATTTTCTAACGGCTTCCTCCAAAACGGAGATGTGAGGCCAGGGCTATTCTCAACTGCAGTCTCACGGTCCTCAGCAAGAACTTATGGGAAGGACATTTCTCTCCAGGAATGCAAGCGTCCTGCAGGGGACACAGGCAGGAAGGGCGAGGAAGGGCAAGGCATGCAGCCAGGGGGGGGGGGACCAGGGAAAATCACTGGGCGAGTGACAGGACTGAGGCCAGGCCAATAACCTCTCATTTTCAACATGTCAGTGATGCCCCGTGACTCAGAATATGCTGTAGCAAAATGGGAACAGCTTTACAAACGTATGTACAGATATGACAAGGCACTGGCGGGCATGGTGTTCCCAGGATGCTCCTGGGTAAGCCTCTAACACGGCACACAGACATGCCTTTAGGTCCGGTATGATCAGGTGATCGATACATGTGTACAGTGTAACAAAGCTGCCTTAATTCACCTCTCAACAACTCACCAGACACATTCCCTCAAAAGTCTCATGTCATAGCAGCATCCAATCAGTCACCCATGCGGGGGTCAGCGGCGTAGGTCTGCACCCCCCTTGAGGTTTTTTACGACGGCCGAGCCAACGCTCAGAAACGCTCAAAGTCCATCAGCAACCACACAAAGTGACTGTATAGGAGTGAGCCGATTTGCTGAAGGGGAAGGGGGTTACTTCCTGGCTCGGCAGGGAACACGCCCACAGAAACACGCGCTTTTGGGTCAGATCGGGACACGTGGTTCCAGCCAGGGCCAGTAGGGGGCACTCACTTGACCAAGTCGAGTCGGTTGTTGATGGCCGCCCAGTGGAGCAGGGTGACATTCTCCTTGTCGGGCTGCCGGACGTCGTAGCCGGCTTCCACCAGCTCCCGGCACCGCTCGTAGATGCCGTACCTGCGGGGGGGGGGCAGGAGGGACAGGTGTCACGTGGGCTTAATGCGACTGTTGGCTTTTCAAAGACAAGACTGGAGGAGGAAGGATATTTCTGCTCAGTCCTTAGGGAAGATAATAATCACCAAGTGTAACTGAGAATAACTGCAGTACTACTAGTTACTATTACATGTTAAAGAGCAAGATGAGGGTCGGCATTGGAAGTGCAGCCATGGGCACAGCCAATAGAGGAGGAGGAGGAGGAGGCGGGGAGGAGGAGATGACGCAATAGGAGGAGGAGGCAGGGCAGGAGGAGAAGGAGGAGGTGGCGAAAGTAGAAACAGAGGAGGAGACAAAGGAGGAGGAGGCGGAGAAGGAGGAGATGACACAAGAGGAGGAGGAGGAGGAGGAGGCAGGCACGCTTTTGGGGGCAGTGAAGTCCTTCGTAACGAAAGGTTGTGCCAATAACGACGCCACCCGATGGCTAATCAGAGTAATAAAGAGTGTGGTGTGAGCATGAAGGCACAGGCCTAAATCCCCTACATCACACACGCGAGACACATGCTACAGAATCAGGTCACTGAATGGCGTCTGTGTCACATGGCATCCCTGCTCTGCGTTCCCTCTCTCTCTCGCGGACACGCCGCTACCCTGAAACGCTGCTGTGACCCGTTAAGAACGGCAAAGCCAGAGGGACCCCCCCATCATTCTTATGGGGCTGCCCAGGGCGCCGTGTTTCACAATGACCTAAATGGCTTCTAATGTTTATACAGCAAACCATTAATGCACTGTCAAGTATAACCGCGTCGCAGTGTTTATTAATGGGGTTTCCACATTTGCATTTATGTGAGGAAAAGAAAAAAAAACAAAAACTAATAAGTATGATGTCACCATCCTTATCAGGGGAGCCTTTAAAAGGTAAGCTTATCTCTGTACAGTTCCAAGCACATATACCCAGTTATCTAACTTCACCATATATATATATATATAGACCACGATCTAGGAGCAATGCCCTCCCCCAGAACCCACTGTGTTGCCATGACAATAACACTGACAGATGGCAGAGTTTTGCCATGAACGGAGACCAGATCAAACGATCCCCGAGTAGTGACATCGTTCCCCAGGACTCACTGTGTGGCTTTGACGATGTCCCAGGTGCTGTAGTCATCGGCATGGCTCTTGCGCCCGGCACTCTCGCTGTAGCCATGGTTGTAGTGACTCTGGGGCTTGATTTCCTGCGGAGAGAGGAGGCACAGAATCAGCCAATCAGCACGTACCACGAGCTCGGCCCAGGCACAGGCCCAGGAGATGCCAGGAGAGCTTCTTGGTGAAGGGGACGGCAGGCAAGGGCAGGCTAGCGTATGCCCAGTGATTATAGCATGCGGCACAGCACACAGGAAGGGCACAGAGCCCTTTTAAACCAGCCTCTTCTGGTTGGTCTGTTTCTTCTGAAAATGAGAAGGTTAACAGGCATCCACCTGTCATCTCTCTAAAACTGAAAACAATTAACAAGAAATCAAACAAAGCTCAGCAAAGATCAGGCTAAGCTCTTCACCAATAAATCCATATATCTGCTCTACAAAAAATATTACTGTGTGCTGTGCCTCAAGTGGTTTGTGTTTCTCTATTGTTTCAGAACCGGAACCCTACTTCAGAAATCTTCCTTAACACCACTGAAGATCAGCCTGGGTCAGCATCACGAAAATCCAAAGAATAAGTAAGCCTAGTGATCCGCGGAAATGTTTCAGCTCCGTGTAGGAATTTCCAGACATAATCCACCTTTCCATTAACAAAACAGCAGGTGTCTGCTGGACCGCAGATAAGACACTGTGGAGAAGGTCTGACCTCTTTGGAAAGTTAAATGGCAAAGTGATGGACCCCCCGAGGCCTTACTTAATACTCACTGTAATTTGTTAACAGAGAGCTCTCGCCCTGAATGAGTATGCGTGCTTGCTGTGACTGAGAAATATTCATGAAGGCAAAATGTCAGGGTCAAGCCAGGAATTCACATGTGATGAAGAGCTTTTCAGGCAGAACTGTACAAATGTATAATTTCTGTACTTTATCCCCCCCTGCTGCCCTTTGACCCCTTGCTAAAATGGACAGGCACTGTGCATCTCATTCACAAGAACTCATACTTAAGTGTGCAAATGCTAGAGTAAGAAAACTCTTCTCATTCCAGCAATGAGTAAGCTGCACAAGTTTTATTACTTTAAGACTCAGAGCCCCTAAACTGATGAAAAACACAGTATGTCAGTATGGGGGGGCAGAGAGAGTCCCTTTGATAAAAATGACAAATACAGGAGCCAGTATTGAGTGCCAAAACATAAAAAATCTGCCGTAATATAAAAACGCCAAGCGAGATTTTCACCAGTTTATACGAGGTCACGCTTAACCATACCGGCCTACTAACAGAATGTGCAAGGCTCTGAGTTTAATGCCAGCCACATATCATGCCCCCCTTACTATTATTTTATATCACCCATGCAAATCTCTGCTGATCCACTCTCATATCTAAAATTCTGGGACTGTGTGATTGTAGGTCCACAACCCACAGCACTAGCTATCCCAGCTCAGCTTCCATTCCAGGACAAAAATGTGCCAAAAGGACAGCCAATCAGAGAGCACTCAAATCATTATTCTGCACATCCCTTGTTCACCTTACAACAGCAGAATAATAAGCATCCTGCTATCAAAGTTACACTCCAGGGGGAAGAATGCGAGTGCTGTACTCAGTCAGAAAACAGAACGGTGGAGCGATGTGAAAAAATTTTAAATTGTGAATTTTACCTGCAAAATCTCAGTGGGTTTGATGCACCGGTCTGTGTTAATGAAGGAACTACCAGCTGCTGAAGAACAGCCCAAAAGCGCTTCTTTCTGGTACATTGAATTGCGTTATTTTTTACATTTTTCTGCTTATTCCAGACCCACTAATGCAGCAGAGTGGCAGAACTAGTTCAAGCATTAGTGCAGTACAGGATGGGGGGGGGGGGAAGCAGGCCAGACTTCAAGTTAGAGCCCTCGGCCATAAGCTGGCCTGCTGAGCTGAGGCTGCGATTTACAACTTCAGGCTACGCTCCAAAACCCCTAAAGGTTAACATAAAACTTGAACTTTACTCCAAAGCCTTGCATTGAATAGCTGAGTATGGAAGGACAGTTCCTGTAGCAGGGGTTAAATATAAGAGGGCTAGGTTAAAAATTCAAACAGACAACAGTGTACGTCACATGCCAACTGGACCAAAAACACACAGATATTTTAGGATCAGTATTTTTGCAGGACTATGCACTTTGGGACAAAATGACCCTCTTTGGGAGACATAAATTCCTAATTCCGTGAACATCATGCTGTTAATGTTTTTATTAAAAAAAATAATAATAATAATAAAAAAATGAGCTGTACCCCAGAAAAACACCAAATAAAGTACTTAATTTGTCCATCTCTTAATGACACAGGAGTCAATTCTCTAGCTATAGTAGCCATTACAGAACCAAACCCGATGAAACACATGCCTCACCACAATTAGCAAAAAAGCCCCACAAAACACACACAAGCAAACACTCCACAACATTGACTTATTAATGAAAATCCAAAGTTTATGTTAGATTGTCCTTTAAGTAACATACAGCAGTTAGAGCCGGGACTGTGCACCATTAAGCAGGGCACTGCAGGGCTTACATGCAAAAATCTGGTTGTAAAATAAACAAAAAAGCCTATGTAAGCATTTTGGATAAAATAATCAGAATAAATATGCCTCACTTATCTTCTTACATGATTTATAAAATGGTTCATGATTACAGTTGCTCAGCTATTGTCAGGCTATCTTCAGTGGAGCAAGTTGGCTTACTGGGTCAATTTCATGCCCCTTTGACGCTCTATGGCGCTGGAAGGAGAGCATCAGATATAAGCTGGAACGCCATCCCGTCAAATCAGATACAGAGTTATGCAAGGCCACCTCTTATGGGTAATTTTCGCTGTGCTGGTAAAAATGCAAAACTGTAACCTGAGATGTCAGAAGGGGCTCAGCTGGAAGTGCTTGGGAGACTCCGAGCAGATGGCTGGAACAATGGAGATTTTAAACAGCTGGTATCTCACCCAGGGCCCTATTACCTCAGAGAACATCCCTTTTACAGGGATGCGAGGAACAGCATCAAACACTGGATGTTTAAGAGAGAAACAGACTGTTCAGAAAAGAATAACAGCAGCTACACACCATGACCCAGAATAGCCAAATGGGACCTTGATGTTAATTCAACCTCAGGTCTACATGCCTCAACTGCAATTACAATACATACAACATGACACTGGCCTAGGTCATTGACCTAGGTCTGGATCAGGTCACTGGAATACCAGACCAGTCCAGGGGAACCAATAAAGCGAGCAGTTGAAGTAGGTGGCCCAAGATGTAGCATAAAGTGAGGAATGTGTGTTACTGTGAACTTCCTGACTGTGTCTAACATATACATAAATTACATTTATTTATCTGGCAAGCCCTACTGTCCCAAGCAAACATATAAGTGTGGATCAGAAGAGAGGGTCAGTGTCCCCAGAGCGTCTCACGGGTTAAGGGTCTCGCTCGAAGGCCCAGCGGTGACATCATTTTGCCAGCCACAGGATTTGAATCAGTGACCTTCCGATCACAGGCAGAGTCCTCAGCCACAGAACCACACAGGGTCCCACACAGCACACACACTGACAGCGAACAGAAGCATTTCCACGTGCATGACATTAAACACAAACTGACTGCACAAGCATCGCACACCTAGAGAGGAGACACGGTGGTAGCACAGCAGCTGTGGGCTCAGCACAAAATTTTGTCAGGCTATTTTATCTAGTATTGCTGCAGCTCCATAAAACAAACAAATCTACAATTAATATAAGTCACCACAGAAAAAATAGCAACCATAAATAAACCTGTGCTGTTTGTTTTGGAGGAAGACTCTGACTTACAGATCATGTATTTTCATATACTAAGACATATGTGTCACCATCAAGCTCTGGAGAAGCTACCTGGAGTATCACCCCCCAAAATAGCAGGGAGAGATTACCTCAACCGGGAATAAAAGGACAGCAAAAGACTGCTGCTTCTAGCAGGGGATCAGATTCAAGAAAATACATCTTTTATTTGACAGGAGGCTGATTGTGAATCTCGTTATATTGTGACCCCTAGAAAGACACTTATAAATGTCCTGCTAATCCTTAGTGTGAGATATTTTTCTAAAATCAAGAAGAGCCAAAATGTTTGTTAAACAATAACATTTGCCAAACAAACGACAATATTGGAATTAAAATAATCAGCAGCTACGTTGTTAAATTACAACAATTTTGACGTTTACAGTCTTGCAGCAAAAAAAAAACAGATTTAACAGTTAGATTACGACAGGCAGAAATTATCAATACATTAAATTAACATTCAGTCATATATTCGATAATATTATTATGATTGTTAGTCGTAGAAAAACCAACAGTTAGTGTATTTGACATTGTTTACATTGTGCTTACAGAATGCTATTATCAAGCTACCGAGCACCGCGGGGCCAAGAGTAAGGTAGCTTATCAGACACTTTGTTGTCAGGGTGATTTCTGTACGCTTGTTGGGATATTTACTGATAAATAAACAAATTAATCAAAGAGCATAACGGGCAGCGGACGGGGGCCTGGGCCGTCTTTGTTAATGTCTCTTATTAGCGAGGCGGCGGCGCTCCGCAAGCGGGCGGCCGGCTTTTCACACGGGGAGCTGGGACTCGACCATGCCACTCAGTGGATGTGAGGTTTTTAAAGCATGTCCACGACCCGTCACCTACTCAGCCACCATGAGCCCACGCCTGCCCCGGGGCTCCGGCCTTTTACCGCGAAGCAGTCTCCGCAGCCCAGGCTGGAGATGAACGTTAAGGAGATGCGCTATGCGTAACAGCCGGCCGGCTTCGCTTTACGACAGACATACGGGTATGACAACCCCCATCAAACACCAAGCAGTAAATACTAAACCTGCTTTATGCGGATATGGGATTTTTTTTCCACCCCCCCTCATCTCCAGCGACGGAGCATCTGACAGATGTAATTGGTACTCGCCGTAACTCCTCGCAGGGGGGGCTCCCGGATCTGATGCTGCACAAAGCCCGTGGGTCCGTTTATCTTTAGCTTTGCATTGTAGGACTCAGCACTGAAAACGCCCAGCCTTCTCCGCGTTAAAAGAAAGCAAAAGCCGAGCCTCTCACCTCTGGATGAAGGATAGGGACACAGCCAGCGTCTTTTTCGTACTCATCCATCGCTTCGGCCATCTTGGTGCTTATCCGCGCAGGGCATTGTGGGAAGGCGCTCGGCGACTCCGAGCGCGACCCTAGCGAAGATACCATTCTCTGCTGAGCATTACATCATGCACGCGCGGGGGAGGCGGATCGCCGTTTACCTGCGTCTCGTGCCCCAGCTTTCTATATAACATACTCTGTTTTGCAGTTTTGCACGGGTTTATATTAATTTATTGTGAAAATAATTTGACTGATAAATACTGAGAAATCTGTGTTGGAACAGTTATTTTGTATTTTACCTCCTATGTATTTGTAAAGAGGACAAAAAATATGCATGTATGTTACATGAGTACGAATAAATCAATCGCGAGAAGTTTATTATGTAATACAAACGAAATTTAAGTAGAGCAGTACAACACTGTCAACACTCCGCATGCAGAATATATGTTTACTCGAGATACGGCACGTGTCTCCACCGTAAAATATAAAGGCAAGGAAATTAATTTTTTTCTCCGATAGGGGACGCTCCTTCCTCAAAATAACGGTGCATAAATAGATAAATGGGTCCACGCGTAATTCATTTGGGTCACAAATAATAATTTAGAAAATATCTCATATAAAGATTAAACTTTAAATAATGCTTTTATTGAATATAGGTACATATAGTCTACATCAACGCGATTTAAGAACGGCGTCTAAACTGTTTTTGAAAATCAATTGTGCTTAAGTAATCGGGCAACAATAGACATAGGATGCAAACAGGTGGAAGGTTACGGTGCTGTGTGTCTGGGTATTTATCCACTGTAGTACAACTGTGCTGCTCTCTGATAGCAGTAAACAGAGGTGCTCCAGGAAATGTGAGCTCTGGGGCCAGTGATTACTCAATGTCTTTCCTTGTTCTGCATATGGGGGTGTGGTTGTGTGACATCATCCAAGGGTTCCACGGCTGTTCCATGTTTCACTGAACCATGCTGGCTGTTCATGCAGCGTGACCCTGTGGAATGATGTTTTGGACCTGCTGATTGTCCAGCATACCTGTGAGTGGTCCCAAACGTCTTCACCTCATGCAACTTTAGCCACCGTTTGGCTGCTGGAAGTTTCTCAGTGCAAATGTATGAAAGGACATGTGCCACAAACCAGATATTGTAAATGTGAAGATGAAGACTGATTCTGGGTAATTGTCGGCATCCTGGAAGTGTGGACATTTGGTTTTTAAAAAAGTCAAACTGACACAGAATGTTGCAAAGGGTGGAAACGTGGATATTTTTTTGTGCTGTCAGGGGCCAAATTCCATGTATATTTCACCCGACTATAGTTTATGGGGAAATGCAGATCCTAGAATATAAAGGCATTGCCCCACTGCAGCATGACAGGCATGAGGTTTTTTATAGGCAGTGTTGGGTTGTGTGTGTCATGTGGATGAAGGTGAAAGCAGGACCATTTCAAACAGGCTTTTTCCCACCATGTGACAGATTTTTAAGCCAAAGAAGCCCTTACTCAATTATTGGTGCAACTTGACCACCAGGTAAGAATAGAGCACTCAAGGAAGCCCAAGTGTAGCCTGACCATCACACACGATGGTTTATTTCCTCTCAGCTTGTACCATCTTAAAATACCCCAAACCTTTCTTGAGTAGTGCGATGTGACAGCCCGCCGGGAATCTGTCGAGCCTCAGTAGGCATCACTTAGCACCACACAGGTGGGCGCCGATGACGGGGTTCCTCACAGCCAGTCCAGAAACCGCCTGCGAGGAATGCTAACAGGACGTGGCTGGCAGCCACTCTGTGCCCCACATGGCGCACCTACACTGGGGAAATGGCCAGGGAAAGTCTAAGGCAAGCAAGTTTCATATACATGCTCTTCTCCTGGAGGGGGATTGGCTCCTCCTATGACACACTCCAGTGCTGATGGGCCTATGCCTGTCTGCTTGGCAGTCACTCGTGGGAGTTTTACATACACAAAAATGTTATGAGGGCAGAACAAAAAATTATTGGTTCTGAGAGATGGATAGGAGGCGGGACCAACCAATCAGATGTCTTGGTCCCGCCTCTTCTAGTTGCTTGGTCCCACCTCCTTTGCAATCTGATTGGTTATGTCTCTGAATCAATAATTTTTCATTCTGCCCTCAGAACATATTTGTGTAAGTAAAACTCCGATGAGTTTTCATTGCCTTTCCCCTGTACTCCTTTCCCTATGTATTTAAATAAACCTTGCTCTTCCAGGTGTTATACATAATTTTTTGGACGTGTGCTTTCTTGTTTTCCACCATTGTATACATAAATCATTGGGCTAAGTCAAATTTTATTCCTTTAGAAGTATGCTGCACTCAGCCTAGCCACACTTTTGCCCAGTTGACTCGATTACTATTTGTAATGTGGCATTTGCCTCACTTTAGACAAAAGTGTCTGCAAAATATGTAAATGTAATGTAATCTAAATGCAATCAAGGTGCCCTTCAAAGACAGGGCTGAAAGCTGCCAGTGACCAGTCTATGAAAACAGCAGAGACCTTTCTTGGGTGGATATAGTTTGTCTACCTTTATATATGTTTTTTTTCCGTTTGCAAAACATCCATCCAACCATTTTCTGCCACCACTTATCCTGTTCAGGGTCACTGGGGGTCCAGAGCTTATCCTAGAGGCTACAGGTGCAAGGCAGGGAACAACCCAAGATGGGGCACCAACTCATCACAGGGCACACTCACACACTTATGGGCAAATTGGCAACACCAATTAGCCTCAGCATGTTTTTTGGACTGTGTGTGTGTGTGTGTGGGGGGGGGGGGTACCTGGAGGAAACCCCATGATGACATAGGGAGAGCATGCAAACTCCACACACATAGAACCCTGGCAGAAACTCAAACTCAGGCACCAGAGGTGTGAGGCAACAGTGCTAACCACTGCACCACCACGCCACCCCCCCCCCCCTTTTGCAGAACAAGGTAGTTTAAAATATTTTTTAAAAGATTAAACAATTCCTTCTTAATCTTTTTGTTCATGGAGATGTGAGAAAGACTAGATTAGAGACGTCATGTGAGAATAATAGAGGAGCTGAAACATCAGTAGGAAGTCAGGAATATGTCTGAAAACTTTTAGCATAAGACAGCTCATGAATTCTGATCATAAGAATTTTTCAAGTATGGGTGAAGCTTCATCACAGGAATTTCCATGCACGCCTGAGGGTTTAATACAGATGGTTAGAGGCCTCGATTGTGCTGACCCCTCTAATCATAACTCTCAACATAGCCTTGATCATGCTGTCATATCTAATAAAAGTAACTCAACATAATCCCCAAGTGCTGAGACAGGTCTAGAGGTAGCCAGGGGCCCTTGAGTTGAAACGTTGAACTGATGCAGTGAGTGTCCCTTTCTGAGGTTTGGGATTTAGAATCTTCAGAAACTTCAGATGAGTGAATCCAAGCTGTTCAAAAGTGTGAAAATGTTTGTATTGCAACCTCTCCTGGCTCACAGGGTCAGAAGGGAAGGGGTTGAGTAGAAAAGGGAGCCCCCCCCCCCC
>JAODJU010000001.1:13057540-13085300 GCA_026776725.1 Gnathonemus echidnorhynchus
CCCCCCCCCCCCCCCCCCCCCCACAAAAAGAAGGAGGCTCACCTCTGCAGGTTGTTAGAGATTGGCATAGACTTAGATATTTTCTAAATATCCCCCCATGCAGGAATTGTAGAAAATTTGAAGAACATTGAAATGTGATTGGTGGATTTCAGAATACTGTGGCTCAAGCCTTAACTATATAATTGTCAGGCAAGGCCTACCTTCTACCTTGTTTGTTCCACAGTCTGGAGTACCAGCATTTCAGTGTTGGTGTTCCAGTCCAATTAATGCATGTGACAAATAAAAATCTTGAATCTTGCGCATTGATCATTTATATGACAAACTTTTGCTAATTTGACCTTGCAGTGAGGGTGACAGTCACTAGACAGGTGTTCCTGTACAAGAAGGATGTCAAAAATGCTGCAGTATGTCCTGACCTTGGGCCCATTGATGTTGAGGCTCTTTGGGCTGCTGCAGTGGTTGAGCTGCTGAGGATCCATGGGCTGGTTATGGTGCCACTCAATGTACCGCTCTGTCATCGGGGGTGTACATGGCCCTGACAAAATGTCCCTTTGGCCCCCCAGTCAGGCTACCACTTTCAGGTGTGCCGCTAAAGATTTTGGGCCCCATGAAGGCATAATATTTTGGTCCCCCAGCCCAGATCATTCAGATTATGTTCCAATTTTTTAGGCCGCAGTTGTTCCAGGGGCCCTTGGAATCATCCCAACTTCCCCCCACTTTATGACACCCCCATGACCAGATTCAGTCTGAAGATATATACGTCCCTGATGGTAAAATTTGCTGAGCAGAGCTATAAATTTCCCAGAGCATATAAATGATAATTTTTTTGTATTCAGGGGTCCCTATAAAGTGCTGGAGCCCCTTAATCTCCCAGAGTATCTGTACCCCTCTAATGCCGTTATCAGCCATGTATCCCATGATGTCAATCCCCTCTGGCCAGCTCTGCCAGGGGGGCTGAATCAAACATCAATGGGAAGCACCCTGCTGCCCACATCTGCTGGAATCAGCTGGACCCAAGGAGAGGATTGAAATCACTGAGAGCTTCACCCCCCCTCCCCATGCCCTGACTAAAGAGAACATCAGTGGAGAGCCAGTTGCCCAGGAGGTAAGGAGCATGCACTGATTACAGTGCGTTGCCCCTGAGGTAAGAAGCAGGCACCGATTACAGTGCGTTGCCCCTGAGGTAAGAAGCAGGCACCGATTACAGTGCGTTGCCCCTGAGGTAAGAAGCAGGCACTGATTACAGTGCGTTGCCCAGGAGGTAAGGAGCATTTACATTATTTACATTGTAATGAAACTGTTACATAGGCTTACATGTAAATGTATATGCATGTGCATGCAGACTTGTTGCAAACTGAAATTCTCACCCTCTGTTGAGCTCATATAATTTCCTAATTAATTTCCTTCCGCAGTCCAAATGCATTCAATTCAGTTAATTTGGCCCCCGTGACCCTCGCCAAGATAGGCAGCTGGAAGATGAATTGATGGATCGATTTAGATCAGGGGTGTCAAACTCAATCACACAGGGGGCCAGAACTCAAAGCACACTTTAGGTCGCGGGCTGAACAGGATAAACATTTATTGAACAGACTAAAACTAAACGTTTTTTTTTTTTTCAACATAAAACGAATCGAAACAGACAGGATATAATATTATTCAAAATAAATAAACTGAAACTTAAAATGACTTAAAATATTTTGCTCTCCATAAAAATATCTCCTGTCAAAATTATACAAATTCAAAATATGAATATGCTGCAAAAAAACCTGAAAATATAAATAAAAATTGTGATTTAAGTGAAAGTTAAAATAATAACAAATCAAAACATTCAATTTTCTTTGCTCTTATGCCATTCTGTCAGAGCTGGATGCTTGGCATCTTTTCTTGGCAACAAGTGCGTTTATGTTTGGGGTAAGTTTCTGTGTTGTGGAGATTCTCTCTTAGCCACATTAACTCCACATACAAGACACACGGGTTTACCGGCAATGTCAGTAAACATATACTCAGCCTCCCACCGGTTTTGAAAGGCTCTGTTTTCAGAATCAACTTTTCTCTTGGCCATTGTTTGGGGCTAGCTTTGACTTGAAATTAGGGTTGTATACATCAACAGACGCTTGATTGATCTGACGTAATTGACGCGGGTAGCCTATCGTTCGGTAAGGCAGCTGTTGCGCTGCATTATGGGATTTGTAGTTTGTGTGTTATCGGTGCTTCATATCGCCGGGCCATTAAAAAAAAGAGAAAATGATCTTGCGGGCCGGGTATAATTGTACGCCTGGCCGGATGTTTGACACATGTGATTTAGATGGATGGATTATATGAACCTATTTTTGTGTTTTACCAACAGATGTCGCACTTCACTTATATTTGTGAAAGTGGTATTTCTTATATTTACAACCATTAAACATATAACGATACTATGGTAAATCACGTCGTACACGCAAAATGTGATAATCTTATTATACATATATATGTTTTTTTAATTTTGTTATTCTTACGTTGCGAAAATAGATTTTATATGTTTATTGTGTTACAATAAATCGATTAGCGATTCCTTCAACGCAACCTGAAAGGCGTATTAATTGATTGCCGAGTGGATATCTACTCCAAGGAAACGAGACCACACGAAGTCAGAGCCGAACTGAACTGAACCGACGGAGATGTGCCTTTCAACAGATGGATGCGAGGGCATAGTGAGGGCCAAGGAAGACGTTAGATTTCACGTAGAAGCGCATGTTTCGACTGGTGTTAGACGTTATATCGGCTGCATGAATGATCAGCATATTCAGTGATGACCATTTACTCGAATACTCGTAGTCAATCAATACGTGCATAAGTGCTTTGCAAAGTTAACTACGCCGCTAGTGAGAACTGTACCAAGAAATATACCCCATTGACAAACAGCATTCAAGGAGGTGATCTACCTGGACAGCGCGACCACCCAGCTGTTTTTGGCGATCTATATTTGGCACCAGATGTGAGACAATGTGAAATACGACAACATGGTAGGTCTGGTGTCCATGCGTTTCTGCATCTGAGCTTGCAAGGCACATCTGATTATGTCATGGTTATTGTTCTTCCTTGCGAAAGGTGCTGGTTCACACTCCTCAACGGATTATCACATGCATATGTTTCTCGGCACGAGCGTGATCATTTGGGTGCACACGATGATTGAGTTCATGATTGGGAAGGGGATATTTAATTTATCATCAAATGCATTTACAAACTTATTTGGGTTTTCGTAGCATACTGTGTGTCCTGTACGTCTTTCTCTTCAAAACTCTTTCCTGGATATGTAACGGCGTCCTGTTAACGGCAGGGTATTTACTTTTCGACAACCATGTATTGTCAAATGTTGCATGGATGAGAACAGATATATTCACAGAATAAACATAACCATATTGAAACGTCAAAACGAAATAGTTAAATGAAAGAAACGACTATATGAGTTTTTTTGCGCAAAATTATTACGTGATCCGCGTTTGGATGGTTACATTTGGGGGGGGGGGGGTGAGATAGACAAGTTTTTTTCAAAGCCACATGCATGAACCCCTAAAGGTGTTCATGAAAAAATTCAGCCTCCTGTGACACTCTGAGCCCCAGGAAAGCGATTTAAGCCGTCCCCTACTGCAGGTAAAAGGAACTCACCTCTGGGAAAGTGTCCATCTTTATTTATTCTTTTTTATTTTTATTAGCAAAGATCTGGATGCCTGCATCTATCAGTCACAGCTATTGCGAAAGTAACCCAGTCCTTGGGACTTGATCCAAAAGCAGGAAGGGTCAGGACCTCGGCTGGAAATCAGATTCCTTCGTCTGGACCTGCCGGTGTTAACATCTGGTGAGGGAGGGGTGGGGGGACTTTTAATGCTGTCCTCGTTTTTCTAAGTGCAGTTACTTGGCAATTCATCTTGAAAGGAGACTTTCGACAGGTAATTTAGCGTGGCCTCCCTTGAAACTGAGCTAATTTGACAGTTAAGTGTCCAGAGTTTACCACAGGAACAAAAATGGACGTTTAATGTTAATGCAGCTGCGCATGCTGATTCTCGGAAACAGGCTTCGTATTCCGGTCTCTCCCTCCGGATAAGATATTCAGGAGGTTTGAATATGCTGAATTTTAATTGACTTTGAACAGATGTCTGTTAAGGCCCGTGTTTAACATTGTCAGTTGTTCAGCCTTGCATAATTTAGAATGCAGTTGATTTATATAATAAAACTCATCCCCTATGGTGTAAGTACTTTGAAACAACTTAATTTCCATGTCAAAGTAATTGACTTTGTTTTTGCCTGTATTGTGTTGTGCTCTTGTGGGTTCCCGAACGTAAAGTTAAACATAAGTCCAGCACAACTGCTTCCTGTGAGGATTCTAGTTGGCTGCACCTTGCATCTTAATACATGTTGGCAAAAACCCTGCTTTAAAATTTAAGATGGTGCGTTATGGGTTTATCGATACCCACTCAAGTGATTTCCTGATCATACCGTAATGGTGACAGGAAAACCTGATAGGCCATATTGTCAGCCAAAGACGGTGCTGCAGCCATAGTGGAAGGGTTAACCATCTCAGCAAGACCTTCTCAGACCTTCCCACAGGTTGCTGTACTATGGAATGATTTGTCTTTTAAGAAACTTGTCAGTGATGATAAAATAGTCTGGTGAAGCAGCAACCTGGACATGCAGGTAAATTTCGGCTAAAGAAAATACGATGCAATGAGACAATCCAGCATCCCTGACATGTAACAGAGGGCCATAACTGTTAAATGGTTCCTTTTGAGGTGACTTCTTACATCCCACATTAGCAGTTCATGATTTTTTGAGGAGCGGATGCTTGAACGGGGTGGGGGGGGGGGGTTCGTATCGTATCGTATTCGGTAAATTTTGCTGGCTGGAGGGAGGGAGTCCCCTTCTGCAAATCAAGGAGGGTCACTTAGAACCTCAAAGTAGGGGGGCATCTTGAATAATTCACACAAAAGGGGCAGGTGTTCATGAACCCTCAGTCCCCCCCGCACGTGCCTGGAGTGACCTCCAGCTGCCAGACATCCATCCTACCCTGGGGGGAAATTCAGATAGCTGACAGGCACCCTCCCTGGGACTGGCCAAGTTCCTCACTCAAAAGGAATCTATACTCCTCTTTGGAGAGCCTCGGGAGTTGACAGACACACGGCGTGGTGAATGCCTAGCCTCTAACTCCATCCTAAGGTGCCAGCGGCCATAGAAAGGATCCTTTTTTATTTCTAAAAGGTGATAACCTTAATCACTTCTGCGTTTTCTGATTTGACCGATTCTCTGCATGAACGGAAGATTGAACACGTCGAGCAAACAGAATAGTTTCCATTGCACCTTTTTTTTTATCACTTTCACTTCCTCAGTCCAGGAATAGTCTTTCAACATTAAAGGTTGGGTATTTTTGCCTGAAAATGAAACTGTACAGTCGTAGGTCACAATTCCTTAATAATCCTAGCTTTAAATAACTTGTTCCTATCTTATCAGTGACGTATTAGTCTTCTGTAGTATAACGCATAGAAAGAGGAGCCAGAAACTTGTTTCCATTTATGGGTTGCATCGCTCGGTAGTTCAGGGTTTGCGCCCCCACCTACGCAAGCAACCCCTTGAAGCCTGGCACTCATGAGCAAGTGAAAACCATCCTCTGCAATGGAGCCTGGTGACATGGAGAGAGACTGACGTAGTGAGCCCAGGCGAGAGCTTATGTAAACATCATCATTAGAGATAGTGCTCAAGAAAGGGGTGTCCTGGTATGAGGGGGACACCAATGACATGGGGAATAGATTACAGCAGCAGATACTGTGTCCTGTCATCGGAACCTCCTGCCTCAATGCTGCGGGGATGATTCAGGCAACGTGTATCACTAGTGCGCTTAAATACCCTCATTTAGATAAACTTTCTATCTAAGCTGTAACTGAGATGCTAATTTCAGCAGGACATTTACAGCAAAGTAGGTATCGATGGTAATGTGCCAGGAATGTTTTAATAGGATGGGCTCCTTTGGTTTGTCTGGTAGCCTGTTTCTGATGTAATGGTGTCAAATTGGTGAGGAATCTCCCTGAATTTCTGTAAAATCACTTCTAGCACAGAAAATAAATATCTCTTGTACTGAAGGTGTGATGCTCGGTTAGGTCCGTGCGCAGGACGAGCGAGCAGGGAGTTGGGAATCAGGATCAGGTAGACAGAGATCCAGAAACTGGGGTTTATTGCAGGTAGAGCACAGCAATACGGAGAACACGTTACAACACTTCAATGACCGGACTCGGGTAAACAGACTTGAACGCAGACTAAATACAAAGGACTGAATAAAACAACAAGAAACAGCTGATTACAATCAGGGTTCCACATGAGGTAAATGAGGGGGCGTGGCACACAGGAGGCTCGGACGCGCAGGTCATGACAGAAGGTTTGCTCGTAGGAAATATAAAGTGGGGAAGCTCCTCTGGAGTATAAACCACGTGTATCCTGTAAGTTTCTGGGCAACTCGGTTATAAAGCCAGGCCAGTGGTTCAACTGCATCCTGGGATTGCGAGCAAATAACATTTGTTATTGGTTTTTGGATGGAGTTCCCTTTTAAAGCCTGGCTTGGTATCACAGAAAGTTATTTATAGGTTTAGATAAGGCTCTTTTCATTTTCAGCACTGTTGCTATGGAAAGTCTTGTTGAGAAGAGAATGATGTATTTGATATGCTAATGTCGAAGTAAGAAGCAGCGTTCTTTTGTTTTCTGAATCGGCTTAGGTTTACATTTCTTTTGATAATTCTACATATTGTCTCACTGACTTTATGGCAGGGGGGTGGGGGGGGTGGGGTGTATAACAGAATTTGCGGACCTCCTTACTGGGGAAAAAAAAGCATCCAGGGTGTTAATTAACACCTGCTGCAAAAAGCGAAATGTCACCTTTGTTATTTTCAGTTGCACCTACAGTATCAGGTGCGTTGGGTTCATTATGGCGAAGACCTCTCGGTGAGCACCCTCCCCAAGCTAATTATGCCTTGAGTTTGCTGCTCTCTGTGCCAAGGGAATAATAGTTTGCTGGGCCAGCATACTTCAATGGATGCCTCCAGAGCTTTGGCCTGCAGATGGGTCACCTAATTAAATCTGTAGGGCCATCAGGTGACCCAGATCAGCAGACCGAGGCCTCCTGTAGGGGAGAAGGACCCCGCTGTTGGGACACACTAAGTACTGAAGTTATGCTATGAGCTCTGACTGGGTTTTGTAAACTACTGGTGCATCCCTTTGGGTTCTCTGGTGCCCCAATCAATCGATCAGTCAGTCTATTGAACAGTCAGTCTATCGATCAATCAGTCTATCAATCAGTTTTTCTGTCTGTATCTATCTATATATCTATCGATTCTCAGCTCTGAAACCCCTTTTTATCTACTGTCTCATTTTATCTGTTGGATTGTACTTCTTGTCCACCCTCCATCTATTGAACTTTGATTAATTTTCTTTGGGGAATCACTATTCCTTAATCAGCATTTTTACTACTTTGGCGGATGGCAGGACGTGTTGTAAAAATAGTAAACTGAGGTTGAAAAATTGAGGTGTGTCACAGAGAGGGTAGTGATTTGCACCTCTGCCAGCCTTGAACAATTCTGACTTTTGTTTCCTGTTGACTTACCAATTTGTTCATCTTCTGTAGTGCGAGTTTTTGGTTGGTCAAGTCACAGCAAAAAAGGATTTGTGACAGGAAACATAATGTAGTGGTCATCTTAGGTCGAAAACGTTGTTCTTTATGTCGGCAATCTAAAACAATTGACCACTTCTATGAAATGCGGACTATAGACTGTAGACTGTTAAACATGGACCCATGTTTAATGGTAGACTGTTTACGAGTTAAACTAGTAAATACGTTACCAATCACGGTAAAACAGCCGTGTGGCTCCTGATGTACACTTCTTTATTTTTTTACATTCAAAAAGCAAACTTTATTGCTCCTCTGACACATATCCCTTACGGCAGTCGCAAACCAAAAAACTAACCAGAGAAGCACCTTCTTGTAAAATACGCTAATAAAACTCAAATTATAATGGCAGGTTTAACACAAAATATGCTAACCATTTATTAAACAGAAAATACACCATTCTATATAAAATGGCGCTTATGCCTAACATTGGTGGTGTGATGTCAATTTGGAATAAGAAATAAATTTTACTTTAAGTTTTAATTTGTCTGTGGTGTATGAAACACTGGAAAACTAAGAGACTGAAAACAATTTAAAATTAGATGGTGAGTTCATGGGACCTGTATAGGCCTGTTGGGATACTAATCTCTAACACTGGAGTCAAGGTCAGTGCTTGATTGAAATTTGTCTTCAAACCCTGGAATTAAGGTCAATATTTGATTGGATTTTGACTTCAAATCCTAGTAGAAGCAAGGTCAGTGTTTGCTTGGATTTTGACCCCTAGCAGTAACAGTGACTACTTTCTACAAAATGCTTACTTTTTTGTTTCTGGTTCCCTTGAAGGTTTGATGACTAGTGAGGTCAATGCAGCTTAGCTCAAATAAAGAGGAATGAAAAGTTCTGAGCTCTTTCTGATATTGTTTTATAAAGATTGATTCAGATGTGTGTAGAATCTCCTTACTGTGTGTTTGTTGATTCATCGCTGCTGTATAATTCAGAGCCAAACTACGTTTGTTTTGGATCAGTTACCAATAAGCAATTAATTGTGTAAAGGTTAGGATGGAGACAGTATGTCAGTAAGAGTTTTTCTCGCATTAGCAATTTGCAGCTTAGTTTAGTTGGTGTCTGTGGGCTGAGACTCATGTCAAATAGGCATCATGATTTGCTTCCAGGCTGCCTTTTCTTCTGCCAGAAGAAGTATGAGGACTACGTCTTCACAAACACTTTTATAAAGGTTCACAGGAAATGCTATCATTAGACACAGATGGAATTCTGACAGAAAGTGGCTGGCATTGACCCAAGTCCACCAATTCCTTGCGACAGTACTGTCTGAATCTTAAATGAATGATACATGAATGTATGTATGCCCATACATCTCAAAGGATGCACCACGGTAAATATGCTTTATTAACCTGATTGCACTGACGTCCACGCAGTCAAAATGGTGTGGATGAAAAGTTCTCAGTTACACGGCATTCGCACACCATCAGCTTTTGTTATGGTCAGATCGCCTCATTTTGGCATGTAACTGAATCCAGTCGCCAGGTATAATGGCAGTTGGGAAACAGTAACTTGTTCTTCCTGTGTCCCAGTACTGGCAACAATCTGGTTGACAGCATGTCTACGGACGCTGTCTGGTCGTCTGGGCTGCTCAACTCGTCATGTAGGGAGTCCTCCTGGGGTTGCCCAGGGAGCGCTTTTGAACCGTCTTAATGGCCTGACGTCTGTCCCGTGATCTGTATGCTGTGCATACACATGTGCTGTGCGCTCTGCCAGTTGCCCTCGGTAACGAGCGTCACCTTGGCGAGGCGACACCAGCCTCCGGGAACCAGAGGGATGGAAAAGGTGACAGAGCAGCTGGTTGAAGGGCGGTGGTGTTGGTAGGCTGTGTTGTGGCACGTATATCTTGCCTTTTTCCGTTTTGTGTTATAAATGTCTTTGAATCTTTTGACGCAAACAGAAATTGTTCCTTCACCTCTGTGCTCCACGTTAGGGTCATTGCCACTTAGAAGTGTTAAGCGTTAAAGCTTAAAAGGGCGTTTGATACTGTTGATTAGTGAGTCTCTGAGTCTCTGTGTTCATTCATTTTTATTTGGATGGAAAGACAAAATTGTGCTGCAGTTTGTCAGCAAATCCCATCTGGGAGGCGGGGCTGGATTGGGTAGCACCCCTGGGGCAGGGGTTTGGCATTAGTCTCAGAGTCCGGATTGTTCTACCGAAAGGTCTGTGACTATGAGCCTTAATGACCTGAGCACAGCACTTAACCTGAACACCAGACTGAATGAACAGGTGAAATTGCTCATTGTTAGGGATGGAAATGTTGTGTTTTTTTAAAAATAATGATGAATTGACAGAGTTGGTGATTCTGTGGCCACTTGATCATTTAAGAGTTTAGTGCAGGTGAATTTGGCTCAGCTCTCCTTAAGGGCCACCAATAAACAATCCTCAGTGCTAATACCTCCCTCCCCCGTCCTGCATCTCCTCATTACCGAGATGCTGACAAGTCTCCCTGCATATGTGCTTCAGTAGCATGTCCAGGCCTGTGGGCTTGCTTCACATCGTTAGCTCGACTTCCCGGTCTTTTGTAACCAAATAATCCAGCATTTATCATGGACACCAAAGAGCGCCTTGTTCCTGGCAGTAACAGGAGGAAGCAGGCTTCCATGGAACCTGTAGTGGCTGGCTCAGTCATCTGCCCCAGACCACTGACTGCTTTCAGCTACTTCCTATCAGTAACATTTTTGGCATCCCATATCCTCTTGGTGAAAACCATAAAAAACCATTATTAACCACTCTTGGTAATCCCGGCTCTGGGTTATGAAACCACCTTTATTCTATCTGGAGTTAACAGAAACCCATTTATGAATCAGATGTAGATATAATGAACTGTAAACGAGTAGATTCCGGAGAGTAGTGGTGCAGGACAATGGACTCTAAGCACGTTTTTCATTGCTGCTTTGTTATAGGTGTTTACACACAAACATACTCATAGCAGATGGACTGTAAACAGCGTTTTGCAACAGGAGAAGCATCTCTGTTAAGGAATCAGCTGTTCCCCCCATGCAGCACCGCTGGGCACATGCCGGTTTGATTACAGCTGTATGTGGGTGTTACGTTTCCTCCCAGTGACCGCGTGATCTACCCGTCCATGGTGTCGCTTACCTCATGGCCTGTACCTGCTAGGATGGCCTCTATCTAACCGTGACCCAAGATCAAGATTTATAGCACCTTTACCTTTATTATGAGAAGTTGTGATTAAAGATCTGCCATTCATGAGTTCCCCTTTTTGCTGGATATCATCTCTGCATTGCAGTTAGCAGGAATCCCCAGGGGAACATGCTCTGAATATTGGCACTGTCGAGAGGTTTTAAATATGCAGTTTCTCAACTGAGCCGCCTTCCGTCCCGATTCCGCGGTGAGGCCGCGGGTCTGTTTGTCTGCGGCCGGTGGGGTATGGCTGTCCAGCTGGGGAGGGCCGAGGGGGAAGTTGGGGTGACTATAGCAGCAGAAACAGGCCAACTGGTACCGGGCCCGCTGGCTTCTAATGCGACGCTCCATCAGTCGGATGCTCTTTGGCTTCCGTCATGGTGGGCAGCAGCAGAACCTGAGAAGCTGTCCCTTCATTACCGGCCATGGCCAACAAATAAATAAATAACGTGGACATGTGTTACGCTGAGCCGCTTCCTAGCCAGTGTAAAATGACTCATCGTCATGAAGGATCTTTTGGGCGCTCTCGCTGTCTGCCTGCTTCTCTCATCAGCTACCTCCTAATTAGTGAGAAGGTAGCATCTTTTTTTTTAGCTTGAAATGGGTGAATTTGTGACTTGAAACGACAGAAAGCGTGAGGGTGTGAGATGCTCCCCTCCCCCCCCACCTTGAATTTAAACAGATGGAGATCTACGGCTTCCAGAAGCATGTCAGTGCTGGGAGCAGATTATTGTGCATGTCGAGAGGGAGGATTTAGTTATACCTGCAGTTAACGGTTGTATGTTACACGTGTGGTTCTTTCATTTCAAGTCCATCTGGAAGCCTCAGTGCCAATTTCCCTCTCTTACATTCCTATCTCTTCACCCTTGCCCCTGCAAAAGGCCATTTGCGACCTCTATGTGTTCCAGTGTAGAACTCAGCAAAATAAGATTAAAGAACGGCAGTTTAATGTGAAGGCTGGATGGGTGGAGCACCGAATTACCCTCACACACACAAACACAAAGAATAGCACCGAAGCTGTTTATTGATATGCGTTGGAAACATTCAACCTGTAGCTCTGCTCATCTCCATCAGCATGACAGTAATAATGCCCTCTGGCAGGCCCCGTGATAGCGAGAATGAAGCCATGTGATGTCACTCCTCCTCCTCTCCCCTCTCTCTCTCTACCTCCATCTCTCTCACTGGCAGACTGACTGTGGTGCTGCCGGGAGAGACTGCTTCTGCCCGGTGCCACGCATGAGGTAGGTCTTACTTGTGTGCAGTGCTTATGCGCGCGTGTGCCATCCGTCCGTCGCCGTGGCTGTAGCTGCTGCTGGGGCATCGCTGGTCCAGAATATCTCCCGAAGCCCAAAGGCTGCAGCTGACGTGACGCCCTCTGAAATTACGAATGATAGACGTTGTGCAGATCTTTGTTTTGTGGAGCAGACTTAAACAATCATGTGAGGCACATGAAGGGAGGGACCTCCAAGAAACTATAGTAAATTTATCTACAACATGGTGTTCATTCATGGTCCTGTAATTATGTAGAATTGTGGAATGTGACTTGGTTTGTCTACTGATGAGGTGTCATACATGCAAAACCCCTACTCTTCATTAAGCGCTCCCTCAGCCCTCTGATTGGTCATTCCATGCAATTGTTTGTGTGGAGTCTTCGTGCTGGTCATCAGATTGGTGCGTCCTCGTGGACAGGCAGACAATTACCCACATGTAGCCACAGCCTGTGGCCACGCCTTTGGGATGCAAACCCGTTGTCACTAGATCTGCTCACTATGAGGATGGGCTGAGGCTGGGGGAAAGAGGAGCATAACATGGATTGACCAGCTATTCCAAGAATCCTCCTGACGATGGTATCACTGAGTATGTACTGTGAGGACGCAGAGTCCCAGCTGGGAATAGCTCTTTTTGGTATGTCGATGGCTTGCTCATTCATAGGTGCTGCTCATTCATGTCAGGCGTCTCCACGGTGGTGTCGATTCCAGCCCTGGAGATGCACACATACCACAGAGCTTCATTTGAGTTCATAATAGTAAAATGTGGGAAAAAAGCACATTTTCTGCAATTATCAGCAGCACTGTTAGGCTGTAAAATTGATACTGCATCGACTGATAAAATCCACAGAATTTGAACTGTAAATGTATATCCTACTGAGACCCAGGGTAAAAAAGATTTTTATTATTGTCTAAAATTTTCATTGACAGGAAGAGGGGTTTGCCAAGGTCACACATGTGATGTCATCGTAAAGCCCTAACTGTCCACTGTAAGGAACAACAGGACTTAATAGAGTGCCAGTATGAGAAATATGAGCACAGGCACAATAACTGGGAGGGATAGGAGTGACTTGTACCCCCCAATATTTGTTTTGGCTTCCTTCATTCCCCCAACAAAAAATAAAATACAGACCTTTGTTTTTAAATTAAGTTATGTCCCCTTGATATCAGACTCCTGTGCCACTGGATATGAGCAAATACATAACGTCCTCTGCAGAGAACAGAAATGAATTGCAGGATCTCTGGAGGTTATAAATGTATAATATTCATGGAAGAGTGCTCAAAAAATCTACATAAATGCAAGAAGAAACCTTTGATTATTGGTTCTGACGTCTCCAATATTTATATGACTCTATCCTCAAAAGCAGAGACCTGTGAGGATTTTTTGTGGTACTCCATCTCTTCCTTGATTTTTCAAAGCTGCTGTGTAATGTGCGACCTGGATCAGACTTGGATTATCCATGCACCAGCCTTGGATTATCCATGCACCAGCCTTAGGTTATCCATGCACCAGCCTTGGATTATCCATGCACCAGCCTTGGATTATCCATGCACCAGCCTTGGATTATCCATGCACCAGCCTTAGATTATCCATACACCAGCCTTAGGTTATCCATGTACCAGCCTTGGATTATCTATACACCAGCCTTGGATTATCCATGCACCAGCCTTGGATTATCCATGCACCGGCCTTGGATTATCCATGCACCAGCCTTAGATTATCCATGCACCAGCCTTGGAATATTCCATAGGTCAGCCATGGAACTTTCTGTTTCTTCTCCTGAAATTGGCTGTGAGCTGCAGGGTCCCAAGGCTGCCAGCCGAAAGCGGTTTGGAGTTTGTCGCAGACAGCTGAGCCAACGTATGTAACTGAGGCACCTCTGAGATGGTTTTGTTCCTTCACAGGCGGCTGTCCTTGGTCATAACTTCACCTGATATCCGGTAGAATTGCTTATGGGTTTAATTCTCCGGTCCTTTTTCTCTGCTGCATAGTACAAGGCATCAAATGAGAAATTTTAGGTGAAAGACAGGGCAGCTCAGGTTTGTGGCCTTAACCATATACGGCGTCAAAAATGTCCAAGCTACATTAGCGGTTAACTTTTTTTTGAGTTATTTACTTAATTCAAATTGAACTGCAGTACGGGGTACACAGGTATACATAGGTTAAAAACTTTGTCAGCTTTTCCTGACTTAGGTAAATTTGGACTTATGCAAATGCATCGAAGATGCGTAGAGGTTACGGAAGCACTAATGGTAAAAGGCGACATATGCCTGTAAGTAAATTTACAGTGAAAATTCAGTATTTGAACTTTTCATTTATTACATATAATACTTTTATGTTACTAGTATATTTTCGGCTTATGTGTTTTTTGCTCTAAGATGTCTTGAATGGTATAGTTAGGGGTAAATCCAATTTACATAAAATCTGGTTCATGTAAGGGTTTGCGTAACTAATGAATTACGTCAGTTGGAAACTGCCATGATATTTCTTAAATTCTCGACTTTGCATCCAGTAGTGGCTGTTGTTATGTCATCCATTGCGAAGTATCCAGTTATGGCCTGCGATGGTTGTGCTGCCAGAGATGATGGTTTCTTTCTTCTCATCCTGACATGCGACAGATGTTAGAATGCGCAGGTGGTGGCGGCGCATTTGTGTTTCACTGTCTAACTTGTTTTGTAAACTTTCCGTCAGGGCCGCTGCGTCACTCAGTCAGGATGTGTGCTGATGTCCTGCTAACGTCATCGATTCTCAAAGGCTAAGTGAAATGCAGGTAGATAAATTCAATAGGACTGTGAGGTTTTTCTGCACACTTTTTGGCAGGAGAGTTAAAGGCGGCGTGACGTCGGGGGTGGAGGTGTGGGAGTAGGCGTTGACCTTTGTGGGAGAGAAGGAGGATGGGTGTGGAAGCAGTATGCTGTCCATCATCTGCTGAAGACAAGCGTTAGGCTGGGTGCTGTGGATGATTAGCAGTCAGCTGGGATTCTTCTTGTCTGCCTGGCTGAGCCCCCAGGCCCTACAGCAGAAAACATTCATACACAGTGCAGTACATATCAAGAGAATAAAATCTGTTTGGGCTGACAAACTGTGCTTCATTATAAAATTTTATTACTTTCATCTGGGGTTGTTGAGACTTTTTCTGTAGTCCTTGCGTCAATTTCAGCTGAAAGAACGGAGTGAAATATTTAGTGCGATTCATTGCTGGAGAGAGAAACCCACCAGTCTATGTTAGCAGTCCTTGGCTACAGACGCTTTGCGTTTTACGTCAAGGATTTTCTTGCTCCTTTGAGCCGTGTTAGATTCTTTTTGTACTGTCAGCTGTTGTTTCATTCATTAATATTTGATTTCCACTTAAGCAAATCAGTTTAATAGGGGTCCAAGACAAGCACAGAGCTAAAATAAGAACCACTGTTAATTAATGATTAGTGAGATGCCTTTTATTTATTAATATTATTATTATTTTCCTCCTCCTTGCGATTCAGGATGCACATAGCAGCACCCTGTTCATCAGAAGGTGTGAAGGTATTGTCTGCCCCCATATTACCCAGTTCAGTTTTCACGCTTCCCTTCTCCCCTGCTGGATTCATTCCTACTCAGCTTGAGAAGCAGTAACGTCAAGAAGGAGTCATGGAGAGGTGATTAGGTGGGGCCTCTGTGAACGTGGCTGATCGATATTTTAGGCTCTTTTATTGTTGCCCATCTCTCAAGGCCTTGTGACACTGTCATGACTTGAGGTCACCTGCCTGTCGCAGTAACTGTGGTCTTCCTGAGCTCCTGTGTTGAAAGCATCAAATGTATCCTGGGCTTTTATTATCGTTCCCTAATTCTTGCTCCTAGGGGACTTTGGGGACTCTGTACCAGGTGTGCCTTTATGTCAAATGCTCAGGCATTGGCTGCCTGCCCTTGGTTTGCTCTAGTGTTGATTGAGTCTGCTTGGAGCTCGCATGGTGCACCGACAGACTCCCAAGTTCCGCTGATAGAGAGATGCGAGTGACACTTGGGATTCAGGGCAGTTGAGGAGTCATGGAGGCTCATGCTGAGGTTCTGGGGAAGCTTGTCCAAAGTCAGGTGAACTGGCTGGGCAGAGGGCACGGAAGCACCCCCCCTGCGGCGTACGGTATCGCTACCCTGCTCACTTGTGAGGTTCCTGTTAGTGTGGCTGGCTAATCTTGTTTCAGTCTGCTAGTAGTTTTGACACAGAAATGCACATGAAACTGCTCAACAGGAAACCCATCATGGGAGCGAATATTCAGATACCGATCACACTTTAGAGGGTAACAATTAAAATTCACCTGAATCAGATTTCCTAGAATGAGGTTGATCTATGGAGGCTAATATTAGCATTTCACACCCAAGACCAACCAAAACTTGTCCATATACTTTGAAGGGAAGCTGGAGAATGCAGGGGAAGTCAATGCCCTTTTCCTTGCAAGTTCAAGGCTGTTCTTGTTTAAGGCAACATTAAGATTGAGCTCCTCCTCATTATACAGTAAAAGGAGAAGCTTCCCCTGCTGGTTTTATAATGACCTGTTGTCAGCTCTCCAGTTGTTCCACATCCTTCTGTGGTTCCCCGTAGAGGGAGGAGTTGACCCATGGGGCCACGCCCTACCTCGGTGTTACCGGGACCTAGGGCTACCCGGAGGAGGTAGAAATAGCCAGAAGTTGTTCACTATTGCTAGTCGTAACACGCTATCCAGTCGTAGCACGCTATCCAGTCGTAGCACGCTATCCAGTTGTAGCACGCTATTCAGTCGTACCACGCTATCCAGTCGTAGCAGGCTATCCAGTCGTAGCTCGCATACTCACCCAGTAATCCTGCTTATTCCACACCTGGATCTGTGTGCTCTGATTTAAAGCACAATGCTACTCCAGTTTCTGTTTTTGTTTATTTTTACTGCCATCATCGCCGCGCTTCTGGATTTGGAGTTTTGTACAGAGGAGCTTTTGTTATCCACAAGATCAATAGACCGAAATCGCACTTGAACCTTCTGTCTCACTCTGTAGCACTTGCACTTGTCAGCGTCTTCCTCCTTGGAAGGTGATGGTGAGAAACAGTCACTCGGCACTTAAAGAAGAGAAGGGGTTTTGGACGTATGACGCTTCATCACAGCAAACCAAGCTTGGCACTCCGATTCTGCCGGTATCTGTCCAAGCCTGCCACTCTGGGATTTTTGTACAGAACAACGACCATTGATGTCCCAGGTACCTAAATATTTTGAACAAAGGGAACTTAAATGTCTCAGGTTTCCAACCTTCTTTTGGAGTTCCAGGGTCGTTGTGAGTCTGGAACTTATCCTAGGAAAAAGAATCAAGGTAGGGGCTGCCGTGGGCAACTAGGTTTCCAGTATATCACCAAAAGCAATGGATCGCAGGTCGGAGGTCTTGGTTTTGCCCACTGAGCTGCCACACCGCTCAAAAAGTGGGCCCTGTAAAATTAGTTGGGTTGATTGAACCTATTGGGCAACCAATCCTTGCAGTACACTCTGCTCTCCCATACCATCCTGTGTATTATATTAATGATGAAAATGTTTCTGTTGAGATCTGTTTCCACTGAGTTCAACACGATGTGTTTGAAGCTAAGCCACAGGTTAGCACAGACAAGCATCTCATTCTCGCACAATCTTGTTTCCTTTCTGAGGAAGTAGTGCAAGTGTGCCTCCAATTGCTCGTAACTTTAGCTAGCTGTTTCTTTAACCCTTTAACTTTAGCCCTTTCATAACAGTACAGAAAAATGGTCGGTTTTGCAGTTAGTTTACCGTTTGCTGTCCCCTGCACCTCAATTGAAAATAATTCCCTTGTGATACTTAGCTGATGCTGGCCATGGGCCAGACGCTGTCAAAACGCTCTGCTGTAATCCTTCCAGACTGTTGCTGCAGGTAGGAGGGCAATTATAGCTCATGATGATTAAGGTGATAACCACGCCGCCTTTCCTTCACTTGGGGTTAACTGCCATGAAGTGGATAAATTGGGAGTGGTAGAAAAAAAAACGCTCCATCCTCTAGGGTGAAGAGACCATCGGCGTTGCTTCTTTATCCACCCGCTTCAAGTGATTGTCACTTAATTACATGCCAAAATGGCTGTGGAATTGGCTATGGAGGTGGCATTTTCTTGCCTAGTGAGGAATTTGAAAGTTCTTAGATAGGGGTGAGAACTCAAGGCAAGTGTATGGCACATACCGCAACATGCGAAGAAGTGCCAATGTGACTCCTCCAGGAGCCTTTATTGGGGCTCCGCTTTGTGTGTAGCTAATATTGAGGACTTTGTGGCATTAAGCCCCCCGGTACTTCAGACGCATAAAGAGCTTCTAAATAGGAGTAGCCATAGGTGTCAGCTTTGTGACGGTGTGTAGTGCCTGGCTAGGGGCTGATGTGCTGGGGAAGCCTGTGGCACAAACGACAGCACCCTCCTACGTCGATGCTACTCACACTCAGTAATTTGATGGGCCTCCGTCAGTCAGCTGACCTGCCTCCATCTCGGAGCCTTGGTGGCCTCCTGGGTGACCCTCACATGAAATATGGGTGGAGCCGGTTTTCCTGCAAGCAAGTTCAGAACCATGCCCGCTGCCTTGTGACATCACTTGTACACCCCCCCCCCCCGCCCAATCCCGAGGGTATAGATCTTCAAAACACTTTGTTTGATTCCCAATGTATCCTGGGACCTGGGTGATTTGTTGCTATAGTTTGTTCTGACAGACAGGTTTAATGAACATCCTGTGAATGTGCTAATGCTAATGGTGTAGCTGTTTTTTTTCTGATGGTGAGCATGTCTGTAGGTGTGATTTAAGAACAAGTATTACAGGCTCAGAGAATGTCAGCTGAATAGGAGCCCTTTAATTGCTTTAAATTGATTTAAACTTTAAGGTTTTCTTTTTTTGATGTTGAGCATAGCTAGAAAGGCCATTTCTTGAAGAAAATGCATGATTGCTGTGTGCATAAAAGCTCAGAAGTATTCAATCAACTTTCATCTGTTTAACCCTTCTCATCCCTTCTTTTTCATCACTCTATTTTTTTTGTTTTTTCCATTGGAAAAAATTTGATAGAAATTAGGATGAAGAAAAGGGATGCGGGTGGAATATCTAAAAGAGAAATACAGATATACTTCTCCTTAATGGACTGAACATTTGAGTGGATGTGGAATGGAGATTATAGGTGAAAAATATAGGAAGAAGTAGATGCCAGAGTTTTGGGAAGAAGAAAAAAATTCTCCTTCTGCTTTCCGTCCTTTGACTTAAATGCTCATCAGCCTAGTCCTACCCAGCCTTGAACCTGCAACCTTACAGCTACAAGGTTTATGTCCGTAACTATTCTGCTGCTCCTGTGTTTATATTTGCATATTTATCCAAGAGTACTTCTGCTCTGTTTTCTTGTCAAAGAGGCAATAGTGCTTTGCATATGTGCAACAGGGATTAAGCGCGACATTGTGACCCGTTGCTGGATTATATAACGGCCACAGGAAGTGATGTGGGAGAGTTGCCTTTATTTTCCACCAGAAGCGAATGCCTTGCCAGCATTTTTTTCTAGCCTGCTAAGATACTTGAGTTCTGGTCAGGCTATTTTAATGAATAGTTAATGTTGGATTTTTTTTGTTGTCAAGCCTGAGTGATCCTTACTCTTTTAACGTTCTACATTCTACTGTACTGTGGGAGAACTACGTTGCCTTCAGGTAAACCCAAACCAGTGCTGCTTGGAGAATGAGTCCCATTTCCTTCAAGCACGATGTTGCTGGACGTCACAGGCAACGTCGGGCTTGAGAAGATGAGGGGCTGCTGGTCGTCCGAATGGGTTCCTGCCGCTAACCGCAGGATCATCGGTGCTGCGCAGCAGTTAGCGACTGAACCGCGGAATCCCCACTGGCTCCAACGTGACTGTGCCAATAGATAGGGAAGATCTTTAGTAACGTTGTCAGTACTAGCAGGAGATTGGCAGGAAATCACCCATATCGTTTTTGATCAGGAGCCATAATGTTGTCGTACCTGAATGAGCCACTCAAGTGGTTTACAAGGCCATAATCTAGAAACTTGCATTGCATTCTTCTTACATTGTGTTTCTTGATCAAGAATAATTAATCCATCCATAGAGTGACCAGATAATCCATGTCAGGGAAAACAAAATACTTTCAAACTGAAAGGCTCCTGTGCTTGGCTAAAAGGCTCAGTTCTTGTGCTTTGACTGGTTTGTTTTCTCGATTGGGAGACTTTTCACATTAACATTAGTGACACGTGCATGGTTATAGTAGACTGACCAATCAGCACACAGCAAGAACTCAGCGCTTAAGTGAAATCCAGGTCCTTTTAATTGTAATGGTAGTTTATAAACACTGTGCTAGCTCAAAGTGTCCTCCCTGACATGGATTATCTGGTCACCCTATTCATCCATCAATCCTGTCCATGCAACCTTAGCCAGTACATGGTTGTTATGGGGGTTTGGAGTCTTTCCCCAGCAGCATAGGGCAAAAGGTAGGGGTGTATCCTGGGCAGGATGCCAGCCCATCACAGGGCATGCACACAGAGACCGTGCAACTCCACACGCACACAACGTATGGAGCCCCCAAGCCTGGGGGGGGGGTGAACCAGCAGTGTCTTAGAACAGCTAATGTACATGATCATTTGTTGTCTGTAATATTGCATTTTCATATTAATGCATTATTTGTAATAATTCCATTTCCTTCCACAGAAGTTTTAGATGCATTGTGTTGAGCTTCTCTAAGCAACAAGCTGCCTTCTGCCTAGACTAACATGAACCACAGAAGACAAATGTTTCCAGCAGAGCTGTGAAACTGTCACATTGCATTAAAATAAAAATAATCTTGAGCATCTCTGGCTTCTGAGTAACAATTTGTCAGTGAATGAATGGTGTAGTAGTTTTGGTGCTAGACTTGTGCCAAAAATTGCCTCTTTCTGCAGGACAACAAATTTTCCTGGAGAAAATATCTTCGTCCATCTGTCCTCTGAAATTAACCTTGTTATGCAGATTGTTAAGACGCGTCTGCAATAAACACTTATTAAAAATAACTCGAGCAGCAAGACACTCATTTTGAAAGTGATACTGCACATTCTTATTTGTGTTTAATCTTTTCCCTCATCGCTGTCTCAGGAATAACTCTTTCTCAAGGCTGTATTTGAAGCTTTAACTGTCTTGGTGGAATTTCCAAGATATTGGGGTCAGTTTAAAGTGCATCGAGGCGACTTTATCCTGCTAGCAGCGTGGTGGTGACCTGTTGGAGTAAGCTGAAGGTAATGTCACCAGCCGTGTTCTTGATGGCAGGTAATCACAGCTCTGACAGATGATTGGGCCACAGGCTGCTTTCTCTCATACTCGATCGGAACAGGCCTGTGTTCTCCATCTGCCCTCTGAGACATGGGTTGACAGTGATACACCTGCTGTAATTGCTGTATTAACATTAAGAATCAGTAACCTTGTCCACCTCAATCTCACAGACAGCAGTAGTTGGCACAGAAATTTCCTCCTGCAGACCAAAGACATGCAGGAAGGTTAATTGGTGTCTCCTAACTGCCCATTGTGTATATGTGTAGAACAGAATAGTTACACTTTATTAATAAGGGGAAATTCTGTTTTGTTTTTTTTTTTTTGCCCCATCTTTACAGTTGCGAGGAAGCTTGGGGTCACAGTGAAGGGGGGGCCGCCTTGCGGCACGCAGGGAGCTGGGGGTTAAGGGCCTTACTCAAGGGCCCATAGACTTATGACTATTGTGTTGAGGTCAGGCTCAAACCAGCAAACATCTGATCAAAGCCCACTGAGTCACATACCACCCCCTTGGGATGGAATGACGTCCTTTTCAGGGTGTACCCTCCTGGAGAGACCTGAATAAGTAGGTGGAAGATGGATGAGTGGATGGATGGATGGATGGATGAATGGACTACTTGGCCTTGAATGATTGTTAGCATTTAATGGAATGGAATAAAATGGTATAATTTGATAGTCAGACCTCTCACTGTCACAAATCACATAATCACATGATCAGGGTGAACGTGGCTAAGTGCTGTTCACAGGTCGCTCTCACTGAGATTTTGTACGATGTAATGACATGTGTTCTGTGAGCCAATGGGGGGCATCTCACAGGAAAACGTTTAGAAAGACAGGCTCTGCATCTTATCATGTGATCTCTTCAGTTGGGTGTGTGTGAGAATGTTCTGATCTTTACACTCTGTTGTATGGGTGGGGGGTATAATACCACTGATTTATTTATGGGTCGCAATGGTTGCAGCCTTCATATAATATTCAGAAGACGATTTCTTGAAATATTTCTGCTTTGGGCAGCACATTGCGTAATAGCATTGTGTGCTGGGTTGGTGGTTTGAATCCGGTCTCTACCCCATGTGTGTAGATGTTACACGTGTCCAGGGGTCCAGGGGTGGCTGGATACACTGCAAGAAACAAGGGCCCTTTAATATCTAAAGCAATATAATGTAATGGGGTCCCAAGGTGGCATTTTTTCAGGGGGCCCAGAATTTGTAGCTGTGCCCTGCGTGGGTTTCCTGCCACAGTTTAAAGGCATTCAGAGTGCCTATGTGTGCCCTGTGATGGATTGGAATCCAGTCCAGGGTGTGCCCACCACCTTGTACCCTATATTGCCTGGGGTAGGCCCAGCCCCCGCAGCCCTGTTAATGATAAGTGCCTGGAAATTGGGTGGGTGAAAAAAAAAATTTACTCAGAACTGTCTTTTTTATGTTTTTTGGGTGGTGTGTTTGCTGTTATGAGAAAGGAAATTAGAGGGCTCTATTTATTGGTGTGGAATGGGCAATATCAAGAGATGTGTGTGCGTGTGAAATGATGAGAGCAAGATAGAGAGAGAGTGGGGGGGAGGGAGAGGCAAGAAAAAGAGCTGGAGCCTCTGCGAATAAACAGAGGAGGGAAATGTGAACAGGGGAGGGGGAATAACAGCGAGAGAGAGAGAGAGTGAGAGAGAGAGACGGGGGGAGTGGATGAGTAAAGAGGAAGGAGAGCAGTAGGAGCACCGGGGAGGGAGGTGTGGGGCGCGTGTGAAGGAGGCGCGGCTCGTCGTGCTCCACAGTGGTCTGTCTGCCAGCGTCAGGCGCAGCAGCGCAGATCAGCGCGACGACACGTCCCAGCAGCCTCCCTGGAGGATTTCCTGCGTCGCCCTTCTTTACGCTGCTGTGGTACGTATATGTGGTGAAAGAAGCCAGACGCTCCTAACCGAAGGAACGTTAAGGGTGCATCACAGCGACCCTGAGGAGGTCAGGTTAACCTCAGTCCGCTGGGGTTTAAACGGTTAGGTTTGTAGCTTTTCTTCTGTCGATGTGACCTTTGGCGGTTTCCTGTTTTGGGTCCGCTTCCTGTACCTTATTTGTGGGATGTGTTGTGTGACAGAGTCTGTTTGGATTCTGCTTTCTGACTTCCTTAAGTCGTAAGTTTTTGTTTGTGTGAGATTTGAAATGGCAGGTGAATCTTAGGGCCCTGATCGTCTCGGCATGAGCACCTGAGACCGGTCCATTCCGTGTCACAGTAGTGGGGAGTGTCCGATTTCTCAGGACAAAACAATAATACATAACTTGAGTGGTGGGGCTCTCTTCAGGAGCAAGATCTTCTGCGGCCTCCGGAAGGAGAAAGGCTCTTCTCCTCACCTCGTTCCCGTGTGGACTCTTCCTGCAGAATAAATTCGGTGACAGGCGAGCAGATTGACATTTGTCTGTCTGTGGTGTTTCTGTGGGAGTTGAACAACATGCAGACTTCCTATGACTAACTGGGCCCCTGCATGACAAGAATGAGCTTTGATAAATCTGACAGCTGGTTGTTGATCCATGAACCATCATTTCCATAAATAAGCTCCCTTTATTAGTTTATTGTTGATGATTGCAGATGTCTTGTCGTGCTTTAATTTCATAGTCTGTATGTCAATCAAACAAGTGGCAAGGGGACATTGGAGTGGGTTTGTTGTTTATTGTTTTTTTTCATGCTGCTAAACGTGATCATCGCGTTTCCACAATGTCTTTTTTGCTTGCTGAGGTATGTCTATCTCTTTTTACATTTATTTTTCTTGTACGTGACGTTGGAGCATGTGTGGATGGTGAATTGACACATGGCATCATGGTTGATCTGTGTGAGGAGATAGTGGGCTTCTTTCTTCAGTGGAGGGTTGAGGAGAACCTGAAGGGAGGAAGCATGGGTCTTCTGCTCATGTTCGGATCCATCTCAGATCCTCAGAAAAAGAACACCATCACTCCATGGGGGATACGTGTCTTAGATAATAGTAATCTTCTAAACTAATCTTCAGATAGTATCTGAACTCAGTTTTCTCCCATATCCTCATATCCTGATCCTTAGGTCCACTTTTATGTCTTATCTTCATTCTCCCAAGATGTCATCCATGGTCCCGTGCCTGTCTGACCTTGCTCTTATCCGTCTCGCTGTCTGACACTCCCCCGTTGTCACCAGCCGTTTTCTCTTCTCAGTGCAAAATGTCTACTTGGGGCTCGAATTTCTCCACTGCTGATAGGCAGTGCAGTACAGCAGACTTCTCATGTACTGACATTGTTGAGGACAATGGTGAATCATCTAATCTTTTGAAGGTCCCGAGCAAGAACAGCCGAAAGCAGATAGGGAATGGACAATCCATCAGTTGCCCTCTCATCAAGTGGCCCGCCCCTGCCAAATCGAGGAATCCTGTCATCTTGAAGCATCATCCTGTAAGCACTCAGTCATTTGGAGACACTTCAAAGAGTTCAGTTAAATGCCATTTCTCTTCTTGGCTCTGTATGCAGTTGAGCCCAAAGTTACAGCAAATTCCATGGTTCATTTATGCCACAATACATCCTAATGGTGCCTCTTTCTGTATGTGTTCGGGACCTTAAATAACATCCACAAGCCATTTTGTTCACTGGATGCCTGGTAAAGAGTTAATGTTGGTTTCCTTTTCTTCTGCAAGAGCTCAGCTTGTCTGTTGTGCGGATGTTTTATTTTTGTTTCCTGTTTAAGGCTCCGTGCAGGCGATGCATCATTAGAACCTCCTCACATGCTGTCACCTTACGCACCCCTGCACAGGACTGCTGCCCAAGGTCTGGTGGGTTCTGCAGTGTGTGTGCTCTTGTAGGTACAGAGTGTTGTGTGGTAAAGTTATGGGTCAATGCTTTAGATCTTTAGGTGGTTGGTGAAGTGGGTGGTATTCTGTTTCTCTAAAGGGGAAATTCCCGAGATTCTTCTTTAACGTCCACACTTTTGAAAAATATTATCTACTGCTGTTTGGTAGACAAATTCAGTTAAAGTAGGCTACTTTGGTTTTTTTGTGGAAGATCTGGAAACATCTACCATTAACAGAAATAAATAAATAAAAGTCTGATGAAATTGCACCAGATCAGAGGGTCGTGTAACCTGATTTAAACACCATGGGGGGGGGGGGGTCTCAATTATTTCTGTACAAGGGCTGCATTTGATGGTTCAAATTACACAGGAAAGGGACCTGGAGGGTGAGAACATGGGCGGAAAGTGGACTCATTTATATGTCGCATTTGATGGGTCTCTGGCCTTATGCGTTTCCCGTTGACTGCAGGCTAGCTACTCAAAACCCCCTGAGACTCTTCATAATCTCTCTTGGCTCAGTTTCTAAAGCTGTTGAGTAATGTTGAGTTCATGATGTCGTACAGACGTACATGATGTTCTGTGTTTGATTGCTTAATTTTTCTGAGCTACAGCTTTAGAGGTGCACAGGGTAGTGTAATTGAATTGAAAACCGTTAGTTGAATTTTTTTTTTTTCCTAAAAGCATTTTCTGATATGAGGAGCAATTTCTGGATGTGATGGGTTTGTTCATATTGAGCTCTTGGCGTGTAGAGGACACGCCCCACAATGCAGAGTGACAGAAGCAAGGGATTGTGGGATTGATTCAGTCAATAATGTACAGGCAGGGCACTCTTGGGCAGAGGTTCACTGATTTTCTGTGTTGCCTGGAGGTATTTTAATACCACCAGTCTCAGCCCTTGTGTAACATTGCATTAAAAGGTGTTTGTTTCCTGTCATATGGGACTCGTCAGATCCAAATCAGGTTCTTAGAGTTACATTACATTGGATGTCACAGTTTTAAAATGCATCGAGGCTGGTTTTGTTTGTAATAGAATAGAATAGTGATACTTTATTCATTCCAGGGGGAAATTGTTTTTTTGGCTACCCCATTTTGCTCTCCATAAGACTTATGCTGGTGAGAGCAAGCTTGGGGGGTCACAGTGCAAGGTCAGAGAGCTGGGGGTTAGGGGCCTTGCTAAATGGTCCAACAGTGACATTGTTCTGTTGGCCTCAGGATTCAAATCAGCAAATTCATTCATTCCCAAAGTCTTCCCTCTATATTCGAGTTTGTGGAACTCCATCTTCAATTTTGTTATATTTCATAGATTAAACCAAATTTCTGGGAGATTTGATACATGGTTACTGATGGTTGCACGGTGCGTCTGATGCAGCCGTGTTTGAGATATTCGTGGTGTGGCTTGTCACATGTCTGGAAGCAGAGACACACTGACACTCTCTTAGGGAGGAATCGGGAACAGGACCCCGTGACACTGGGACGCGAGGAAGGAAGATCGGGATGGGAGCGGAGATGGGTGGGGGAGGAAGGGTGAGGAATGTCAGAGTCAGCAGGGGAGGGGGGGGTTTAAAAAAGAAATAAAGGTAAACCTTAGAGTGGGCTGGGTCTAGCGAAATATATCTCTATATATATCTCATGATTATTTTTATATATATATATATATATATATATATATATATATATATACACACACACACACACACACACACACTCCATAAGGATTACCTTAATTATTAAGGAATTCTTAGGATTAACTCGGTAAAGGAAAGAAAGTATGTGACCCCCCCAGGTCACTCAACTCACCCCCTCTGGATGGATGGATGGATGGATGTAGAGAAGCCTTCCCTCCTCTCCCTTTATCATTATTTACAGTCTAGAAGAGAAACATACACCCCCCCGGTTAGTTTTGACTATGTTAAACTTGTGTGCAAAGCAGTAACCTCCATTCAAATTCAGCCAGGTCGTTAGATCACAGAAGTTCAGTCAGCGTTAAAGAGCTAAAAGTAAGTCACATAAGACATTTTTGTAAAGTGTTCACATCGAGAAGTTTAATCAGATTTAGTCGTGTTTCTGGTTTCTCTGGCAACGCGACGGACCTTGACGAATGACGTTATTGATACAAAATGTACTCAGCAGCACTATTCAAGGAAATAGATACAGAATATCGTGTGTCTGTGTTGTTAGTGTTAATTATACTTTTAAAAAGCATAGATTACCTAAATACAGTTTACAGACAGGAGGGTATGGATAGCAAAAATGAATATTTTTACAATACAGATAACTTGGTGGGGAGCTGTTGTGGAGGGCTGCAGATTATACATGGCTCCTGCGAATTTCTCTTGTCAGAAATGTTATATGACGCTGTCTGCTGTGTTTATTCGTGATGTGCCAGACTGGCCTGGCTGCTTCAGAGCGGATCTCATGCTCCTTGACCTGGCGGTGGCGGGGAGGCCATCGCACCTCTGTCTAACTGAGAGGAGCCGCAGTCCTGTAAACGGCTCACCGCCGTAGAGCCCGGTGGGTGCGGCTCGGATTAACTGGCAGCGCGGGGGGGTTACAGAGTTGTCGGCCCTGCCAGCTGTGCCTGAACAAAGGAGACAGCCCCCCCCCCCCC
>JAODJU010000001.1:13085400-13095634 GCA_026776725.1 Gnathonemus echidnorhynchus
CCTGAACAAAGGAGACAGCCCCCCCCCCCACCCAAGTCAGCAAATTTTACTGAGTGCCCCTTTTTTGATCACTGATAACTTAATTGTAAAATTAACTCAGAGAACCATCATTCCCCATCCACCACTGGTTGGCAAATTTTATCAAGTGCCCCTTTATGGTCACTCAGGCCCCTCCCTAGTTTCAGTGAGGGGGACTTCCATATTCAGGCACTTACCCCCCTGAAAAGCCTCTGCATGAGCTTGGGCCCTGGTCACCATTACTAACGCACTGTGTGAGGGAACTCAGATGAAAGGCACCCACAATCCTTTGGGTGTCCCCAGAGCCTCCACAGTGGTGAACCCTGAGGATGGTGTGGTCACCTAGCGACCAGAAACCTGCAGACGGGAAGTTCCGCCTGTGCTACAGGGCACCTCAGCTACCATGCTCCCTGTCTCTGGTACACCGCCTGCCTCCCTTCTCTGATGGCAAAAAACATGGGATCTGCCGAAGTAACGTATAAATGGAGTGTTACTGTCTTATTGTACGTGTTACAGGCCTGCCTCAGGAAACACGCTGCAGGTTCTCAACATCAAATGGGAGATTAGAGGGGAATTTCAAGGAGAAGCACGTGTCACTGATAATGTGCATCATAAATTAAGGGGCTTTTCAAGGCCATCAGCTATCAGGAGGCCTTTCCCCTCCAGTCACGGGTCTCTTCAGATCTTTTCAGGCACTACAGACTCGCACTTTTGCGGAAGATGTGAATTTACCATCTGTTCTAGAACTCTGTGATAGAATACTTACACTGCTAAAGAATACTCTGTGATAGAGTACTTACACTGCTATAGAATACTCTGTGATAGAATACTTACACTGCTATAGAATACTCTGTGAAAATTGTTCAGAGTAACTGGGAGGTGAAAAAAATAAACACGTAAGAAGGTGCGTTTGGTAATCGGAGGCGGTAAGCGCTTAGCTTATGGTTCGGGTGAGACGTCGGCCTCCCTGTTTCCTTCTGTCACGCTCTGACTGAATTAATTTACAAAAGCACTGGGAGTTTAGCTGTGGCATGGAGCCTTGCAGTCGCGAGCAGATGGACCAGACCGGCCTCTCCGATCGACTGCTTCCCCCCGATTGATTTTGTGTAACAGAATCTCTAGAGGACTGATCCTTTTTTGACTCATTTATCTGCCTCATTTTCTGGTTGTGCGGTTTTGACTGGCTGTGCTGTTTTGACCTGTGCATTCCAGCTGCGTAGATCTGCAGTGGGCTGTGCTCTGCACATGGCCTCATCAGAGGGAGAATGACCATTTTTATTCTTAGCCTTGATTGTGGTGTTGGTCTAGCTGCCTGAGTAAATCACTGGAAAGTATAACACCCACATAAACACCTATTTTAGTTTACCCACCATTTTCTTTAAAAGGTGTTAAAAACAATTTGCTGTCAGGCTCATGGGTAAAAATAAATCCTTCACTCAGTGCACTGTCCCCAGCTGTGAAGAGAGTGGCAGTAATTGAGCATCTGAGTTTGAGATTTGGGGTGGATATTGGGTTAGGTCACTGAGGTCTCCGTCTGGTGCGGACCTCAGCCCTTAAAACAGGATGATGTTTCCTCTGTTGGGAGAAATCAGGCTAAAGCAACAGTGGGCGGGATTATTGTCTCCTTTCAGTCACAGGCTAGATTAATCTATGTCCTATTGGTCGATTCTCCTGGCTCCCATTGGGCTGAAGTCTGAAGTTTTGAAACACAAAACCCACCCACTGCTCCCAAAACTACTTCATGGTCCTCCTGTCCCCATCTTCTGCTTAACAAGCAAAATACTGTAAATGAGATGAATGCGTGAAAATGCTTCAAAGTTAACGACGAAATCCAAACCATAGCAGACTGCACACTGCGCCCTGCTGAACCATCAAGAGGAAGTATGAAATCAGGTTTGCGCAACATTAGTAATCTGATAAAACATCTAAAAGCAGAATATAAGCAAAATCAGAAGCAACACTCTGTAACAACCAAACATGCAGCAAACATTAGCACAGAGAGTGAAACTGTCAAAAGATAAACCTTGTGCAGTGAAAATAATGGAAGCTCTTACCCAGTATTGATCAGGCACAATGCTGTAATGGTGGCATGCAGACAGTGCAGTACTTTCTGAGATGGTATGCAGTATAAAAAGTTTGGGAACCACTGCTTTCGAGGTTTTAGAGTGACATGTTTTTAAACCATCATTAAACCAGCCGATCCATCATTTTCCACAGAGACTAAGGGTATCCTCACACTAGGTGATCTGTACTGTGCCGGAGCACGTTTGACCCACGCAGTCCAGTTCATTTGATTAGTGTGGTCGCTCCGTACCGTGTTCGCTTGAAGAGGTGGGCCTGGGCACTTTTCTCGCTGGGTGCTATGGTACCCTAATATTTTAAGATTTAAATATTGCATATTGTTTTTTTGACATTACACAGCCCTAATCGGTATCAGTATTGGTGAGTACCAGAAGGAGAGCATCAATACTTGTACTCGATCTGAAAAGTTGGCTTTTCAACACCTTTTTAAACAAAATATGTTGATTTACTGCTTTACATCTGTGTTTATTACTAGAGTCTCCCTGCCCACACACGTAGGAAGGTGCAGCTGCTCAGGACCAATCTAACGCACCCAGTGAGGGGGAAGAAGGCGTCTTTATCACGCGTGACGCGCTCGGCCGACCAAGCGTGAAAGTGGCTAACCGCTACATATTGGCACGTTCGCTAATGGCGTCGTCTGCAGGCATAGAGTCTGGGTTTCCAGGTGTAGACCGTCTCCCTATGCTGGTTCCCATGATCCCTGAAATCTTCAGAAAGCCGACACAAGCAGGGGTGTAGGAACCGAGGGATTCATTTGCCGCCATTCACCCCCCCAAATAGACATACCTCCATCCAACCATCCATTTTCTGTAACCGCTCATCCTGTTCAGTATCGTGGGGAGTCCGGAGCCTACAGGCGCGAGGCAGGGAACAACCCATCATGGGGCGCACTCACACATGCATTCCTGCGGGCAATCGGGTAACTTCGATTAACCTCACCATGTCTTTGTATGGGGGGATGGGGTGGGCGGAGGATGGGGATGAAACCACATGATGACACAGGGAGAGCCTGCAGATCCCACACACATGAAGCCACGGCGGAGACTCAGGGGTGCGAGGTAACAGTGCTAACCACTGCACCCCCATGCCACACCATAAACATACCTTTGTATTAAAATTAAGTTGTAGCCCCCTCCTCTCCAAATATCAAATTCTTTTTGATGCCATTGAGTGCAGGACTGTATTTTTTGCAACTCTTGAATAGATTTTAAATCATCAAAATTACGGATGGTTCCTTAAGATACGGCAGAGGCTAAGAGGTTCAGGTTAAGGAGATTAAACAGTGCTGCTGTCATTCATAAAGCTAAAACTGAGCTACTTCTGTAAGATAATCTGCTGTATAAGTGTCAAAATACAAAGTATGTAAGCCGGTTTAAGGCTGAAGGGCAGATGAAGTTTTCAGTGGAACTCAAACAGAGCCTCCACCTCCAGGTGTGGGTGGAGCAGAAGGTCATTTCCGGCTATAGTTATGCAGCACAGCTAATCCATTGCCTTTTAAGATTTATTACTATTATTAACAAAGCAAATGAGCAGCCTACCTTGTAGCCTTAAACTACCAGTCGTTATGTCGACTGAAGGCACTCAATACGACACCAATAAGAACCATTCAGCTTGTCTACGTACTGTCACTGAATCTTGGGGGGGGGGGGCACATGCAATGTCCTCATTGGCCCTTTTTGATGCCAATCATACCATGGTCTTGCTTCTCACAAATTCTTCACCCAGATGGATTAAAGCTCACATCCAAGTTAGATTTGTCTTCTTTTTCTGTTTTTGTGGGCGGGGCTTAGTACCTCTAATGGCCTTTCTAAGGACCGAGCCGTACTGTGACAGGGCCGTACTGTGACAGGGCCGTACTGTGACTGAGCCTTACTGTGACAGGGCCGTACTGTGACTGAGCCGTACTGTGACTGAGCCGTACTGTGACAGGGCCATACTGTGACTGAGCCGTACTGTGACAGGGCCGTACTGTGACGGAGCCGTACTGTGACAGGGCCGTACTGTGACTGAGCCGTTCTGTGACAGAGCCGTACTGAGACTGAGCCGTACTGTGACTGAGCCGTACTGTGACAGGGCCGTACTGTGACAGGGCCGTACTGTGACTGAGTCGTACTGTGACTGAGCCGTACTGTGACTGAGCCATACTGTGACAGGGCCATACCCGCGCTGATATGGCCCTGCTTACTATCAGGGCTAAAAGCGTGACCAGATCGAGCCGGTTGCATCACCACCATCTGATTAGTCTTAATGCAGAGAGGAGCCGGGATTCTGCGTCGATATGCATGGATTATCTGAAAGAAAAAAGGACACATTCTATAAATTATTCATTATTTGTAGTATCTCACGCAATGTATTGATGCATACCTTACCACACCTAGTTACAAAGTACATAAGTAAGCAAGTATGCAAAGTGCGTAAGTACTATGAACAGCCGAATGAAATAGATTCGTAATGCAAATTCTCTGCTAGCATAAGACGGAGACTCTCACGGAAATTAGCACATAGTAAATCATGACATACAACGTTTGAACAGTAAGGAAGTACCTCACTGTTGCTGTCCAAACCCAGCAACGCCTTTACCAAACTGCCCCTTCTGCAGTGGAAAACCGAAGCCATCTGGAACTGTATGCCAGTGAAAAAGTGGCATTAAGGATTCAACCCACCCTCATCGGCAACATGTCCCACTCCCAACTAGGCCCCCACCTCTCGTTACTCCAAGGGTAGAAGCAACAGATAAGTACAAAATAGTGTAACTTCCTTCTTAGTGCTACATGCTCTGGAATATGCTGCTATTTTTATGTATTCACATTGCCTTGTGGCATTTTTTGTGTGAGGTGTTTCTGATTTAGCTATTTTTACATGGGCATTTATAAATGTTAATATCTCGTGTCCATGGTTAATGAGGGCATTTCCTGTTCTAAGTGGTGATTCTTTTCTATGACACCAACTCCCTGCCTGATACTGTTATGCAGAAATACATCAGCACTCAGCCTCCTCTGGCTCTGAATGTGCGGGGTGGGGGGGAGGTGGTGCTGGGTGGGGGGTGGGAGATGCAGCACGGAATAAAATACCTTTGTTGTCATTGTACAGCTGAAATCAAGTACAACATGGTTCAGTTTTCAGGAATGCCGTCTCTCTGTCCTGTGAAGCAAATTCATATTTCCAGATGACAGTGAAGCTTGGAGCCATACCACAGGGTCAGCTAGTTTATCCAGTTTTGGGAATTATGGGCCTTACGCAAAAGCCCATTAGTGATATGGCTATTTTATCAGCTATGGGATGTGAACCGGCAACCTTCCGGTCAGTGTCACAATAGAAGGCAGACTCCTGTCCCGTTTTACCAACCCTACAGTCTCCTGTCTCCATCTTCCGACTGGCTCTGTAAGGCCACTGTCATATCGGCTCACCCGGAAAAGCTCTGTGCACGATACTAGGCTGGACTGAGGACACATGACCTCATCGTGCCGCTCATCGGGCTGCTGGGGCTGGGCCCTCCGGACGCTGTAGCCAGGTGTTTGGCCTGAACCAGCGCAGTTACTGTTCCGCCGGCTGAAACGGCAGTGAAGGGTAGGTAACACTGCTTCAGAACTGGGGCAGAGCATCCCATCGATCGGCTTCACCTGACGCTGTGTCCAGGGCAAAGAACCACATTTCAGTGGCTGTCCCCATGGATCTAGCTGGACGTCCCTAGGTAAATATTTACTGCTGGTTTTACTCCTGGTCTCTCTGGGGGTTTAGATGGTTGCTAATGTGACAGTCACAGGAGCGGGGTGGGTGAGACCATAAACAGAAGTGCTGCATTTGCACCTGAGACAGGGCTGTCCCCCTGTGTGCGGATCTGTAGCCATGGAAACGCAATAGGGGCGTCCCTGACGGAAACAGTAAGAGTGTGTCACTGGATCTGTAAGAGTGTGTCACTGGATCATGGAAATAAGCTTTATAAGCGTAGACATAAATGAAAAATGCTTTGAAAAAATATATAATCTGAAGATTATTAGATTTTCATGACTAGAATAGGTTTTGTATCCAGAAGCATTTTTATAATATGGGCCACAGAACTTTGAAGGCACATAAATTAAGGAAAAATGGGAATAATTTGTCCAGTTCAAACTCAGTGATTTTATAGATGCTATGATTTTAATTTCTGCTTTTATTGCTCTTGTTCTATTAAACAAACATGGGTAATTTATCTATTTAAGACCATATGCCAAAACCTTTCCTATCGAGTGTAGAAATGTGTCATTGGTAAAGGTGTGTTTGCGCATCCACACCTGCCCTGGACATGGAACTGCTCAGGCCCGCACACACCACGAACATGCACCGTGGCTGCAGATCAGTGCAGTCGAGCTTGATACTGCAAGTATTCGACCTCAGAGAACTACATTCATGTCAGTTATTTAGGTTCACGTCAGTTGTGTTATAGATGTCCTCGAAGACATTTCCGCTCTGGTCACCATGGTAATACTACATCAATCTATTTTAAATTGTAATAGATGTGCCCAATTAGGGCTGATTATTTTGATAATCGATTATGTGACCAGGCAATCGATTAATCGATTAGTTGGGCCAAGACATGGGGTTTAGTGCAAATGTTAGAGAACATGTTAAAAAAAAAACCTAGAGGATTTTTTTGTAAAGTCATAGTTAAAACTTTACAGAGTATAGAGAATTTCAGTGTTTCTCTAACCAGTTCTCTGGGGCCCCCGTCAATCCATGGGAGATGGGAGAGAGCAGAACATCGACTTACTGTGGGTCTCCAAGGACTGGGATGAGAAACACTGGTGTAAAGTGAGAAAGTGGCATAGAAACAAAGATCAGCTGGCTCCACCATACTTATAGTGTGCAAACAGTTTGTTCTTCATACCATGGTATTAAATGGTGCTCACTGCAGAGCCAAGACATTTTGAGTTTGCAGAGTGGGGAGATTCTTAGCTAACTTTGTTGCCAATATTTCAACATACCGCAATATACCATGTTACCTTAATAATGCCCTTGGCTAGTAACAACATTAAAACTGTTGAGAAGAGTTTGCTCATTTCACTACACTGCTTATGTTTCTGTTTGCTGCAATACATCTGCCCTCTGCTGGTCTGGTGGAATATCGTTGCTGCACATATCTGCTGACCGTGACCGTCTGCATCCATGGACAAGTGTAGTACATACTAGTGATGTGGAAAACGACTTTGTTTAGTGATTAATTTCATTCAGTCCAACAAAATTATTCAAATCATTGAATCATTCGAATCTTTGAATCACTGATTCAGTGAAAGTTGTATTCTTAGTAAAATGATTTTATGTTTATGAAAGTTGTTACGTAAAATGCGTGGTCCAGTTAGTCAGTGAACTGAGATTCAATGTACCGCATGTGTCTGCAGTTCGGCTGTTCCTTCGTTTGCTGAATAAACTGATTCTATTGAACTAGTTTGATGTCCTGTTGTAGTGCGTGCGCAAATCTCTTGTCTACAGTTAGTTTGTTCGGTCAGCGATAAGAACATTCAGTGGTACTTCTGATAAGTAGTCACTGAAGTGAAGTTAAGGTGATGGCTCCCGACTATGGTGGAATGCAGTCTACCATGTAGCATGCACGGCGCATTCATTCTTTAATGTCATTGTATCAATACATTCTTTCAGGAACCAAGACAAAATAACTAGTTTGTTCGTTCATTGCACATCACTCATACCCAAGAGTCCACATGCACAATTATGCACGGATTGTTACGGCATACGGAAAAGTTAAGTATGAACTTTGCTTAACACACCAACGTTAAGTTTACTAGGTGGTGATGTCATTATACGCAATTTTTGCGGCAGACCTCAAAAATGCAGCCAGTCGATAAAATTCATCGACAGCTTTTTTTTAAAATATTATTTCCCGTTATTATCGACGTTATGGATGAGATGTAGCCCTGTATCCAGTACAGTACCACCTTTGAGCTTGTTTTAGTAGCATTATATATTGGAAATGAAGTTGGGCTTCCTGACTTGCCAGGAATTTTTGGATATTCTAGCTTTATGGAGTTTGCTTCTCCTGTGGAGAATTCAGGTGTGGTTAGTTACAGCAGGTGGGCTGATTTCCACTGGGGGGAAAGATAAAGTTTTGTGTGACCTGTTTGGTTGTGTAGGACCTGAGTGGTCCTGTCATCTCAAGAGGGCCTGTTTGGTTGAGTAGGCGTGGTCCGACCTGGCGGGTTTGAAAAGATGCACCTTTTGCTGTTACCATTTTCCACACGAGGGCATGGAGCGGACATGCCCGACCTGCAAGATGACACTGAGGCAAAGTGATTTCTGTATGAAATGTCCTGCTTACATCAGTTGATAAGTCGATATGGGTGATTTTGACACATATGTGGGCTATTTTGCAGCTGAAAATTCGTGAGGCTAAATTCAGGGTATTTTCTCACTCTAATGAAGTTCTCTTTCTGACAGACTAGCCGACCGTGTCCAGCATCGCTAGCTTTAAAAAATGTCCTGCTGCTGAATTGATGTTATCGTCTTTCTGCTACATTTGTGGTATGATGATATGGACATTGAAGGAGTTCTTTGGTTTTTAGAGTGGAATTTTTTTAGAAGCATCTTTGGTTAGAGTTGAAATGACCTGCTCTGAGACCTGTGTCTCACTCTGTCACTCTTGCATACGTTGATAGTTCTGGACTCGTTAACCATGCTGGCGTCCCTTCAATTCACTTTATTACATGAGAATAATCACTGTTGCTGCTTCATAACTATGTATGAGAAACTTGTTACTTTAGGTGCATTGTGGTCTGTGTGAAGCTGTTGAATAACTGGGTTGCAGTAGAGTATCGTGTCGTGCGGTTATCAGATACTGGCATGTGGGGTCATCTGTACAAACCTCACAAAACCAGGGCTGCCAACTCACACATCTGGCATAAAACTCATGCTTTCAGACTCTCACGCTCACGCAAGAAATCTTACGGCAAATCTATAATATTCCATTATAAAACCTAAAATTACTGGGGTAGTTTGCAAACCCTATGGGCTATTTACGAGGTAATAAATCTGTTACATACATGCAGTTGTGTGTGAAGACTTGTCTTGAATTGAAAATCTCACTCTAGTCAGCTGACCAAAGTTGGCAACCCTGCGAAACCTAATAGCATTAGCAGTTTGCAGCACAAAAGCCAAAAAACAAATTGTCTTAAGTATCGTAGCATTGACTTCACTGTACCACTAGAGGTCAGTGTAGCACAACAAGTGTTGACCGAACATTAAAGTCAGCAAAAAGACCAACTCACTCTATGAAGTTGATCCAGATTTTTTTTACTACCAGGTTATTATGTGTTTTTTTCTCTGTATTCTCCTGTTTGTCTTTCGAGAACCAGGTAATCTCTACGAGCCAGTATTCATTGTAATAATGAGTAAATTTGGGTTTTCAGAGTGCTCTGGGCTGTCGGGCTCAGTTGGAACCGCTTAGGTCTTTTACCTTACCAGTGTCTTCATGGCATTACCGCGTTAATGGAGAATTCAGGCATTCATCCCCATCTCTGCATAGTGCTTCTGGGACGTCACGCGCTGGTATCAGTCTCAGCATGGCATTTGCTGCTCCATTGAACAAAGTGCTTACCCTTGTTTATAGAGGAAGATGTCCTCTGCTGCAGCTGGTTTTACCGGGGCCTTAATCCGTCCATTGTCTGTCTGCTTATCCTGGGCAGGGTTGTAGGGGTGGGCTGGAGCCTATACTCCGTGGACAGGATGAATGATGAATTAATGAACGAATGAATGAATTACTGCTTTTCTTTCTGGCTTGCAGTTGCCTTAATGCCCAGTGATGATGCCCAGTTTTTGACCCCGGGCAGAATGAGCCAGCGACAGGGGAAGGAGAGCCTGCAGGTCCCAGGCAGAGACGTCCTCCTCAGTCCCTCCGGTTACTGTCACGGTAAGAGTGCGCCCCTTAGAGGCATAGAGCGGTAACTGTGCTACATGAAACTCGGGTATGGTTCTCATTTTTGCTTGCAAATGTTTTGAAGAGCTGAAGATGTGTTTAATAGTGTTGAATAGTGATGTGTTGAACATTTTACATTGAAATTCATGAAATTATGAATTACACTGAACAAAAATATAAACGCAACACTTTCGATTTTGCTCCCATTTTGCATGAGCTGAACTCAAAGATCTG
>JAODJU010000001.1:13101939-13135214 GCA_026776725.1 Gnathonemus echidnorhynchus
GGGGGGGGGGGGGGGGGGGGGGGGGGGGGGGGGGGTCCTCCAGCGGAGACGATTAAGTCAAGTTGTGGTTCCGGCGGCAGGAGTATGCGGAGTCCGGGGGCCAGGTGGCGGGAAAAAGCGGATGGCCTCCAATGGTGGGAGGGGGGAATGCAAGTGAGAGGAGAGAGAGAGAGAGGGAGGGAGGGAGGGAGGAAGCGATGTCGTGCTTGGGTAGGCTGTGAGCGGGAGGGAGCGGGGGGGGTGGCTACCCGCTGATTGGCCTGCGGAGGATCCGGCGGCCACTCACAACCAGAGACACGCAGAGAGCGAGCGAGAGAGCGAGAAAGAGGGAGGTGGAGAAAGGAGAGGCAAGGAAGGCGTGCGGGTGGACTGTCAGAAGGCCAGGTCGCCCCCACGGGACAGAGCAAACTCTCAGCAGCCTCTGCCTGCCCCCCCGATCCTGCCGCAACCCCGACACCTCAGACCCCCCTAAGACCGACAGGACCACCCCCACCCCACCCCCCCCCACTCACTGGCCACACACACAAATCCCCTTACACCCCTGCCGGGGCCTGGTCGCCCCCATGATGAGAGAGGAGGGAGTCCTGAGCCGCCGCCGCTTCTCCACGTGTGGGGGGGTCTCGGGAGCCTTCCCCCCTCGGCCCGATGGACGCCGGCTCATCCGCAACGCGTCCTTTGGGGGCTACAACGAGCTCAAGCCCATCCTGCCAGGTGGGTACGGACCCCGTCCTGCTCCGGCTCTGAGCCTCCAGGCTGTGTTTTTCGGACGGGTTCCCTGTTCTTCTCCCAGGGGCCGCTGTCCACCTTGCGCTACGTTTTAACCTCGGGCTCCGTCCTCTGGGCAGCCCGTCCTACAGTGATTAGATAGCAGGCTGACTGAGCGAGCGCCGCTTGCTGAAGGATGTCCACACGGACTGTGGGTTCTGTCCTGAGATCATAGTGACCATCTATTTTCTGAAATTGATTTTCCTGAGACCCGCAGACTCAGACTAAAAGCAGCCAGGTTTGCTGGCTGACATACTCGAGAAAAACATTGCCTCGAAAATTAGACAAAATATTGCCTTTACCGAAGGACATGGGCTTCTCGTGAGGAGTTAAAGGAGAGCGTGAGGTGGTGGAGTTTTGCCTCCGACCAAGTGGAGTTTGAGTTTATCAGTTTGATTGCCACAATGATAATTTCAATGTAGATGAATGTGAAAAAATAGCACTCTTTGTTATCAAGCAGCAATACATTTCAAAGCAGAAAAAAAGTCTACCTAAATTGGTTGTAAAAAATACCAGACTTGGTTTACTCTATTAGCAGTGTGCACTAGTGATTTGTGGTAATGGGTATCGATATTGAGTGATTAAATATTTAGCACATGACCAATATTCTGTTCAGACTCTGTTTTTTCTTCTGGGCCAGAAACCATTTGATAACTGGTTTTTGTTTTTGTGTCTTTTTTCCTCTGGCAAGCTTTACTGTGTTTTTGCACCTGACTGTATGTCTTAAATCTCTCCTTTCATGCAGCAATGATTCAGTCTAGCTGCTCTGTTGTAAAAGTCCATCCGTCCACCTGCCATAGCTGCTTCTTCAGTACGGGGCAACACTGAGTCTATAACCTGTCCGGGGAAACCCAGGGGGGGACACACTGGGTGGGACGCCAGTTCGTCATAGGTTTCGTTCACCTAGCCCGCATGTAGGAGGGAGCCGGACTGGAAGCCATGGGAAAGAGATGCAAACACACACACAGAGCCGGGGCTGGGAATCGAACCAGCGACCCGACGATGCATGACCCTACAGCACATCAGCAGATTTTACTTTGTTTTTATCAGTTTTATAAATATTTTGACTGTTCACATGACAAGCCTATTACGGTGCATTCAGCTGGATGCTGTACCCCCCAGAGGATTGTGGGATGTTAGGCTGACGTCACTCCGCACCTCTCCACGGCCCTCTGCAGGTGCCGCCATGCCTGGGGGGGGACGGTCAGCTTGGGACTCTGGGGACTCTGATCTGCGAACTGCTGGCTCTTATAAATAGACCCCAGGCCCACGTTAACACTTGGGGGTCCTTTTTTTACGTCTGCGCATTGCCCTGTTTTAGTGCAGACTGACTGCATGGTGCGGCCGTAACACCTGTCATGCGGCATCGCAGGAAAGTCACGGTGAGCTCTGAAGCATGTCCACTTGGCGACGGGGGGTGAGAATAAATCAAGCTCAGGGATCTGTCACAATGCTCTCTCACCAAAACCTGATAGGTCTCAAAGATGCCCAGTGTTTGCGAGATTTTGCGACGGTTCCAAACCCGGCCTCAGAAGGCAGATTTTTTTTTCTGTTTTGTCTGGCCTTGTTAGATGCAGTGCTTTCTAACACAAGGACCCTATCTCATTCTGCTGTGACAGCGGCCCCCCCCCCCCCCCCCCCTTCCCCGAGGCACTGAAGACGATGATGCTTCGAGAGAACAAACCATCTCTCCCATAACCCTGTGCCTCCAGATCCATCACGGTGCCAGAGGCACCTGATCTCCCAGTTCCTCCAAGACTGTAGTGTGGCTGTGAGCCTGTATGAGCCGTATGTAGCTCTGCCCCCCATCTTTGAACGGGAACCCAGACGACCCTTGAGCATCCTTCTTTGATGGTTTGTTGATCAAACATTCACTTTGCTCTGTACCCAGCCAAGGAGAAGTAGCACCTGTTTCAAAGTAGTTCCTGAGCTGTCATGGTTCTTGTCAGAGGAACGTCTCAAGGGATCGGGGAAGGAAATGAATTTGCACAGAAAGGGCCCCCTGTGGGCTGTTTGAGGTCCCTTCTATTGCCCGGGGCCACCGCGGTTGATTTTACTACAGCCATTCTCCTCAGTATTCCTGTTGTTGTGTCTGACTGATGTGGCACTTAAGGGTGTTTGTACTCATGCTGTTTTCCTGGTTCATTTATTTGATGTTTATTACACTCAGTCCGTCTAATGCAATAGCAAAGTCCTTTTTTTATATTATATGAGATATTTTAGATGATTACCATTCACATTAAAGTGAAGGTATAATCTCTCTACAATAGATGCAGTGCATCATAATAATGTGTGCGCTCATCTCAGAGCCAGAGATTTGGGCTGCATACCTCTTTCAAGGGCATTGCATTCACATTCAGAGTTGCTGCCAGCTTGCTAGAGTGAAAGTTTGGATTTGGTCAACTTTGGTGACTTTGGTGACCGCTTAATTTATTGTTGGTCAGTCATTTTTTACTTGATGTTCTCCTTCCACAATGGCTGGTGCTCTTCATTCATCTACATCCAGAACCATTGAGTAGGGGTTCTCGTTCCCAAGACTATCTGGTAGGGAGCTGGGAGGGAGCAAAAACATAGACCAACTTGTGGTCACTGAGGACCAGATTGGGAAATGCTGTTTTAGAAGGATCCTGTCTCTCTTGGACACCCGTTGAACATGTTTCAGTGTAATGTTGATTTTGATGTAGACCCATGTGGTTCATGCCTGAAGTATGAAGAACACACAAAGAGGTAAAATAGTTGACAGAGCAAACTAGTCTTAGAAGCAGTAATCACAGTAACCTCCACTTAGGAAGGTGATCGACTGCAGCATTTCCTGTTCAAAAAGGCTGGTCCCATTAAAGATCCAGCTTGGGGGGGTCAGCTTGTGGTTGAGCAGCCAAGTGCTTCTGTTGTGGTAACTCCCTAATCCCAGCTCTGGTTCTTATCGACCTGGGGCTGTGTCTTCCTCTCATCATTTGGATAGACTTGCTCCCAGGTCATCTCAGATTATCTACCCCCTCTTCTCCCCCCTTCTTCTTCTTGGGAGAACCAAGGTTTCTCTGAGAGCAGCATCAGCTCAGTGAGCCAGAAGAGACCAGGCCTGCTGAGTGACATCAGCAAGCTGTTTTGTGTTGAGGATGGTTTGCAAGTTCCACTTTGAAGTGGGTGGTTTGTCACATTGACTGGACTGTGATGATCTTTTAGAAGCTGCGTCAAATAAGAGAGTTTCTGGTTCTGAGTCACAGTGTAAGTGCAGTTGGTGGCTTGGTGGACATCACTGCAGCCTGACACCCCTTGGATTGGGGGCTCAAATTCACCATCCACCATATGTGAGTTAGCATGTTCTCCTTGTGTCAAACAGGTCTCCTCTGGATTAAATCCAATAAGGGTATGTCGTTAACTAGGCTAATCGGTGTCTCTGTATTGTCCCTCAACTTGTCAATGTGTGCCCAGTGATAGGTTTGTCCCCCTTTAACTAGCCTCACTGCTGATAACGAGAACCTCGTGATCTCACGTTGGCTTCTCATCGGAAGATGAAGGTCGAGGCCATGGACGCCTGCCTCAGTCAGGTCTCTCAGATAGTCAGCCTGAGCTGTTTGAAAACCTTGGGGCTGTCCTTCTGCAGCATCTCGGTCTTCTCTGTCTGTATCTGGGAGAACATTGTAATGGCAGCTTTTTGTCCATGTACGTCTGTGGCTCCCAGAAAGGCCGCTCCTCAGCCGAGCTTCTCAGACGAGCCGCGTCCTCTTAAGGAAAGGTGCTCGGTCAGCCCCTCGCCTTGCGCTCACCCCTCTAAGCCCCATCTTGCTTTAATCTGGACCCGGTGCCACCCGAGCAGAGCATTGTCAGAGAGTCAGTCTGAGCCAGACAGGACCTGCCAGCATCAAGAGCCTTTATTTTAGAAAAATTTTTATAAAAGCTATCAAAGACATGTCCAGCACCACTGAGCTAAGAAAGATGGAAGGAGAACTGGTTAATCACAAAGTCTCATCCATCAAATGAATATTGTGATAAAACATCTGGAACAAGAGACTTGTGCAAAGCATTAGTGGTACCCAGAATGCCCCAGGCAGTACATGGGAAAAACTGCGGTAGTTTTTACTGTGATTTTTTTTCCCCCCATGTGGTGTTTGACTGCTTTGGTTTGATCTGAAGTGGTACTTGGTCCAAAAACTTTGAGAGCCACTCATCTAGAACATGGATTTGTGTTTTTTTGTTTCCGGGATGAATGTAACGTTCTCTGGCCACCATAGCTGCAGTCCTGCTTTGCGAGTGGATCATCTTGACATGAGGGCTTTCATGCTGCTCTCTGGTGAGCTCTCAGCCTCCATGTTGGCCGTCCGCCTGTACTGGCAGTGGTTATTCCAGTGTTGCTTGGCTGTGCAGATGTGTAGGCGGCGTGGCTCCGTGGGGGGACACCAGACCATCTCTGACCCTGATCTTGGCTACACTTGCACGGATTGTTCCGGATAAGAGTTCGGGATGAGGTGTATGGAAGCCTTTGCTGGCAGTTCTGTGAATACTCAGTTCCCTCCATGACGCATCTGCGTGACTGTCTGGGAAGAGGGAAGTTTTTGTTCAGGAGAAGAGGTTGATCTTGGACATAAACATGAATGCAGTAAAGAAAGAAAATGCCATCTTTGTGATTTGTTCCTTTTCTTGTTTATATAGATTGTTACAACCCACTGGACTATATAGAAAACAGAGCAGCAGTTGTTGCGCTGAATGAAGAGGATCATTGAAATGGTTAAAATGCAGTCTTATTGTTAGAGACATTCAGCACAATGGTGTCTTTGGAGTGACGTGTGTATGGGGTGCTGTGAGTTCAGCCTTCATTTTTACTGCATGAATGGTGTGGCCCCCAGCATACAGGGGGCCGTGAGGGTCAGGTGATTATGAAGAGTCTGCCTGATCGTGAAGAGACCGCCCCCCCCCGCCCCCCCCCCCCATCAGCTGTTTGTTATTGTAATGAGCTGCACGAGGGCCATCGAGCGGGGTCGTGTTTACACGGTCCTTAGTGCTCAGGGAGGGGTTTCGAGTATCATTGAGGTGGGGGCAGGCTGTGTCCCTCCCGGTCGTCATGCAGGGGTGGCAGAGCCTTTCTGTGTTTCTCAGAAACTGTGTGTTTAGTTCCTGGCTCAGGGGATAATCTGAGATCAACAAGGGAAGGGCTTCTGTGTGTGTGTGTGTGTTTGCTTTTTATCACGTGGTGGTGATGTGTGTGTACAGTATGTGTGTGTGTGGGTGTTTGTGTGTATATGTGTGGGTTATATCTATATTACGTTGTGTGTCCCCACATAAATATAAATCCTGTTATTTTGATGTTGTTAGGGCCATTTTTTCAGTCCCCAAAAGAGAAAACTCAATGTTATAAAAATCTGTGACTGCAACTAAAATAGTAAAAATGCCAAAAGTCCTGTATTTTGTCTGATTACTTATGGTTAAGGTTAGGGCTGGGTAGGAGTTAAGGTTGTCATTGTTGGGGTTTTTCCCCATAGAAATGAAGGCATGGTCCCCACAAATATATGAGTACAAACGTGTGTGTGTGTGTGTGTGTGTATAATTGGGCTATATGTAGCAGAAACAAGCACTGCACCTGTGTCAATTGTATTTCTGCTGTGGACATAACTGCAGTTTCCTTAATATTTTCCTTAATAGTACCTGAAAATGCAACCTGACATTGTCCAGTGCAGTTATTGGTTACATCCTTAATTTAATCACAATAGTGTTCAGAATTTACAAATGTGTGGAGAGGCCCTGGTTGAAGCTGCCAGTTGGCCCCATCAGTTCTGTTTTGCTCCCCTGGCTTCTCGGTCTTTTTTTTGTTGCACGTGGCTCTGTGTCTGGAAGTGTGTTGGTTCAAATCCCGTGGTCGGCAAAGTGATTCATCGTTGGGCCCCCATGCAAGCCCCTTAACCCCAGTTGCTCCAGGGAGTAGGGACTGTCTGAGCATTCTTTCTCTCTTCAACCACATAGAGTTCCGGGCTTCATATCTTCTTACAGAACCATAAACTGATAAGTAAATATGTTTTTCAGAAGATGACCTGCCCTGTAGTCAGAGTGTCATGGTTACACAGGTGATCTGCCCTCTGCTATCTGCACCTGCCCGTGCCAGTTTACTTGGTCATAACGAAGGCCGTTCGTTTATCAACGGCACAGATTTCAGGGATATCTGATTTGTCTGATAGGAATATAAATTTTGTTTGCACACTTGACTGATGCAGGTATGCAAAGACATGTAAATGAGTGGTTTATCACAGCCTAGCAGCATCACGGACCACAGACAAGCCTTTAGTGGGCGCTGCAGAGAAAGCCAGCACTTTGCTGGGTGACACTGAGAACTTATTGATTCATAGATACCCGCTTTCTTTTGGAAAGCTAATCTACTGCGTCTGGAAGGAGCTCGGAGCCTGCCCACTCTGTCATTGCTGCAGCTGTCGTCTGGAAACTCTCCCCTGATGTGCGACGCTGTTTCTGAGTAATGAAATTTGCTGGAAAAGCTTCCAGGTTTCCGTCATCCATTAGGAGCCTGGCCCCAGGTTAACAGGTTAATTCTTCATGCTGGGTTAAGGCCCCCCCCCCCCCCCACACCCATGGGGCAAACCCACCTGTGGCCCTCGAATGGTCCAAGGCCCTAAATGTAATTAAGAGCTAAAGATACTGGCATCAGTTGGATCGATGCTACAGAAATTCCCATGATTCGTTAACGATTATAACACACGCACACTGTGGACTTTCAGACATAATGGTTGACAGGGTAGCTTCCTGTATACGCTTGATTATACTCTGCTGCGATGTGATTCTTCAAACGACATTATTATTTATTTATGCTCCAGAGGAGTGACACTGGCCCTAACAATGGTGGGGGCAGTGAACTTGTAATGAATTCTGTGCCTATAGTGACACAGCCACCCCCCCCCCACCCCACCCCACCCACAGATCCCTGCCCCCTACTCTCCCCCATCTTTGCCCTGGGGACGTAATTAACTGGAAGCCTCCATATCGCTGCTCTGCCAGTCGCCATGGTGGATCGCGTGGTGGGGGCCGGTGACTCACTCCCTTTGATTGACAGCTGATGTCGGACTTGTCTCCGCAGGGTTTGACAGGGTGAGGGATGACGTTCTGCCACTCAGGGAAGACTCCGCCCATTCCATCTCCAAAAGTAAGGTACGACAGGCCGCCATCACCCCGCCGAAGCTCTTATCAGGAAATGAAAATTAGCTTTAGACAGCTTATTGCAGTCTTGCCGTTTTCGCATCATAATCTCTTGCCGTGGCTTTCGGCCTTTTTTCGGTTTAGTGATAGTATTTGCACGGCTATGCACTGAACTGCAGCCCAGGTAGCGCTGAGCAGCACCGCCCTGTAATGCTTCACTCAGAGACTGCAGTAGCACACAGGCTGTCAGACACTTTCCCGAAAGGCTCCTTATAAATTTCCACTCTCACCACGTCTTCCTTTACCAGCTAATCATTTGCGCCTCTTGACCAATTTGCAAAAGTTGGTTAAATGCTCCTCCTCCCCTTCCCCCTCCTGGTGTTGGCGCCCGGGCTTGGAGCGGAGCATACCATGTGCTGCCTGAAGGTGGGAGGCACCCGGGCTCAGAGTGGAGCATACCATGTGCTGCCTGAAGGAGGGAGGCGCCATTTCAAACCCCAGTTAGTCAGTCCATCTGAGGCCGTCCATGGTTAGATATGAGGTCCAGAGGGGCTTTAATGCATTTTACCCGGCCTCCGCTAAAAAGCAGCTCCAGCTAATCTTGTTTAATAGAATTTCTACCCCCCCCAGACCTTTTAATGTGGTCCCCCCACGCCCTTTGGATAACTCTTACCCCCTCCCCACCGCCTTTGGCAACTCTTACTGCCAGCTGCCAATCACTGGTCGAAAACTTTAAATAAAATAGTAGGGGTCTCTCACAACTCAGATAGCCTGAGGGCCTCTGACCACGTTAACGGGTCTCTGATGACGTCTTTATAAATACGACCCATGCAGTGTTCGGCATAAGATCCGCGACGCTATGTGAGGCAGCCGCGACCCAAAGCCCGCTTCAGCGCTCGCTCACGGCGCTGGGGACAGGCAGACTTCTTCACATCTCCGCGCCCCTCTCCGTAGCAGTCTCGGTGTGACGCCGGCTTTATTTGACCATATTCTTCGCTGTCCCCCCTCACCCCCCTCCCAGACGTGTAATTAAATATTCATATTACTAAAGTACAGAGCGCGTTACCTTACTCTGAATTGTGGCATTTTCGATGCATAGATACGCGAGAGATCTCAGAGCTGATAGCACAGTGAGTTTTCTCCCAATTTAGGAAAATTAGTCAGCTTATGGTGAGGAGTTTTGAGCAGGAGCTGCCCCCCCCCCCCACTAACAGACTGACCAGCTATTTATGTAACAGGGAGTCAGAGTCCAAGGCACTGACTGAGCCCAGCTTCATGCTGTACATACAGAGGCTTCCAGTTTCTGTGTTTGACACGTGTCTTTAGCTGGATGGCCTCTAGACCAGGGATCCTCAAATCTGGCCCTTGATTCCAAATCCAGGCCTTATTTTCCAGTTTTTCTGGAACTTAGCTTAATAATTACTGATTCTGATTGGCCACAGAGGCTTCTTATCTGGCACACTGGTAAAGGAAAGCTGGAAATGCAGCAGTGCTCCAGTCATGAGGACTGTGAATTGAACAGCCCTGATCTAGACTAAAACTAACCAGAATTAAGGTGGGTTATACTTTACTATAAAGGAACTTTTACATGGATTATTTTGATCATGTACATGGTCATGATTAGGTGACAGACCGGCCGTGTGTTTTTCATTGAAACATGACAGATGTCTTATCCGCAGAGAGAGATGCAAGTTTCAGCATAAATGCCAGTGTTCCGCTCATGTATCAGACATGCATTTTGGCCACATGACTCACTCTGGCCTTTGATGCCCGCATTCTGGACTGAAGGGGGGACAGCCTGAGCTGAGCTGTGCTCTGTCCTAAGTGCTCAAACTTTGTCCCATTTTCCAGACTGACAGTCAATCAGCCAATGAGCCGCCCCGCCTAGCCCCTGGGTTTTGGCTGTCTGCTATCAAGGATGGTTGCACTGCATATCTCTGTAATCAGTCCATGCCAGTGATACAGACCACAGTTGAGCTTCTTTCTTTTGTATGGGTGCCGGCTTTGTGTGTGTGCTGCAGTGTCATTTTACACTTTGCTGACCTGTCAGACAGTGAACCCTCCTTGTTTCCACAGTCCGAGTCTAAGCTCTACAATGGGTCCGACAAAGACGTGTCCGTGGCTGGGAGCAAACTCAACAAGAAGGAGTCCCTCAAGGTAAACCTACAGTCATGTGACACGGTCGCCGCATGCTGATTGGTCCTGTAGGTCGCATAGCTTTAAATGGCATTGTTGCAAGCCAGTTGATTTCAGTTGAGAAGCGGCATCTCTTTGAGAATAGAGCATAAATCTGACTGGGACCCAGTCTTCCATGGCTGCCCCGGGTCCTGATTTATGGCTGTCCGGCTGGCAAGCCTTCTCTGGTCTGGCTGCTGCCTGTGCCACTGTTGGGGAGGGTTGATAGATCACATTTTAGGGAGGGCCATTAGCCTTTCGCTCCTGGCAGATGAACACCGAGCCCCTGGCCACTGCCACGTCACCCATCATTTTCAGGACAGGAAGGTGCTGCTGTCATCTCTGCTAATTACACGCAGCCGTCAGTTAAGCCTTTTGCAGGGCTGGTTCCGGAGAAGCGGGAGCTGAATGGCATTTGGAAATGGCAGATATATTATATTACCTGACGTCATGAAGGTTAGGCTAAGGCCCCATCTGCCTGCATGCTACCCAGCCATACCCATCCATGCCCATTCGTGGCCAGCCATACCCATCCCTGCCCATCCATGCTCATCCGTGCCCATCCATGCCCATCCATTCCCATCCATACCCATCCGTGCCCATCCATGCCCATCCGTGCCCAGCCGTGCCCATCCATGCCCATCCCTGCCCAGCCATTCCCATCCATGCCCATCCATGCATCTATCCATGTATGGCACACGGAGACATTTTTATCTATGACTTGACCATGCAGATTTAAGGTTTCTCCCTGCAACTTTACATAAATTTTTTGTTATAATGTATATGGAATACTGATTCCTAGTGGTCTCACTATCTATAGACCTGCTTATCCCTTTTCCAGTTTCTTTTCTTATGCTTCTCGAATGTGTTTGGCTTTCCCGAGCAGCACTAATGGCTGGTAAGCTAATGCACTGTGTGGTTAGGACAGTGTGCCCCTTCCGCATGGGTCACATGCCAGTGTTTGCGCCCCCAAAAAGGTACAGAAGAAGAACTACAGGGAGGAGAAGAAGCGCGCCACGAAGGAGCTGCTGAGCACCATCACGGACCCCTCTGTCATCGTCATGTCCGACTGGCTCAAGGTCAGGGGTCACCTTACACCCCGATCCATGTTGTCAGCTAGTTTCTGCTGAACTGTGGCTTCACTTTTAACTCACAAGGCCACTGCACAAATGAAAAACAAACTACCTTTATTATATTAGCTGACTGTGAAATTCCAGCCGTTCCTGTCTATTTATATAACCTATACCTCAGTTATGGTCACTGGTATGTTTCTCCGGATGCATAGGGGTGTAGGGCGTGGTCCACCTTAGACAGGAAGCCAGTGCATCACAAGGCCTTCACACATACTAACAGAGAGAAACATTGATGCCTTTGAACAGAGTGGGTCTGCAATATTATTTTGCATAGTGGCTCACTGGATAGTCCTGTTGCCATACATTCCAAGGATGCAGTTTGAACTGGATTATTGTGTTGCTAGGGTGCTGTACCTGTGATTAGTTGGTTGCTGGTTCAGATCCTTGGGTCAGCAGAGTGATTTCACTGTCGGGCATTTGAAGAAGGCCCTTAACCCTCAATTACACCAATTATTTGACACTTTCTTTCAAAAATGTCTATTACTTTGGATAAAAGCGTCTGCTAAATCTGTGTTTCTCAATTCGGTTCTTGGAGACCCACCGTTTTGCTCCCTCGTGGACCAGCTGTGGGTCCCCAAGGACCGGATTGGGAAACACGGTGCTAAATAAATAAAAGGAGAACTGGGAAGTACCCGTTTGGAAGCTCACACACCCTGAGCCACTGTCCATACATCATTCTGCTTCTTTTATCCTTTGAGAACAGAGGATGTTTTATGTTTCTCATTCGTTATAAATGTTATTGGTTCGGCCTCTGCGCTCACGCCTTCGTGCTGCTGGTGTCGCTGTTCCACACTTTAAACGGCCCGTCCCGCCCGCCGCTGCAGATCCGGGGCACTCTGAAGAGCTGGACCAAGCTGTGGTGTGTCCTGAAGCCGGGCGTGCTACTCATCTACAAGACACACAAGAGCGACCAGTGGGTGGGCACCGTACTGCTGAGCGCCTGCGAGCTCATCGAGAGGCCCTCCAAGAAGGACGGCTTCTGCTTCAAGCTCTTCCACCCGCTGGAGCAGTCCATCTGGGCCGTCAAGGTGACGCCTCACCCCTCAGCTCGTCTCTGGGGATTGTGGGTGGGGGGGTATGTCTGCACTGCAGTGGGGTGGGAAACCACACGTGTCAGGGTGAGAAAGTGCCTCTTCTCTCAGTGAGACCACATGTCTGCTATGTATCAGGGTGAGAACGTGCTGCTTCTGTGAGTCAGACCACGCACCTGCTTTTTGTCAGGGTGAGAACGTGCCTCTTCTCCCAGTGATACCACATTTCTGCTCTCTGTCAGGGTGAGAACGTGCTCGTTCTTCCAGTGAGACCACATTTCTGCTATCTGTCAGGGTGAGAACGTGCTCGTTCTCCCAGTGAGACCACATGTCTGCTCTCTGTCAGGGTGAGAACGTGCTTCTTCTGTGAGTCAGACCACGCACCTGCTTTTTGTCAGGGTGAGAACGTGCCTCTTCTCCCAGTGATGCCACATTTCTGCTATCTGTCAGGGTGAGAACGTGCTCGTTCTCCCAGTGAGACCACACGTCTGCTCTCTGTCAGGGTGAGAACGTGCCTCTTCTCCCAGTGAGATCACACTTCTGCCTTCTGTCAGGGTGAGAACGTGCCTCTTCTCCCAGTGATACCACATTTCTGCTCTCTGTCAGGGTGAGAACGTGCCTCTTCTCCCAGTGATACCACATTTCTGCTATCTGTCAGGGTGAGAACGTGCCTCTTCTCCCAGTGAGACCACATGTCTGCTATCTGTCAGGGTGAGAACGTGCCTCTTCTCTCAGTGAGATCACACTTCTGCCTTCTGTCAGGGTGAGAATGTGCCTCTTCTCCCAGTGAGACCACACGTCTGCCATCAGTTAAACGACTCGCTGTAGTTGATCTTGACGTTTTTGGCTTCTTTGGTTTATTTAGGAATCTGTTGACTGCATATCTGCCATTAAACGCCAGTTGACAATAGCTTTTCACATGGAAATTATCTTTTGATGCTTTCATTTTTCTCGGAATTGCCTTTCCGATCCGTCAAGGCGTTTATACAAAGCGGTGACTTGTGTTCTCTCGTCACCATGCTAACCGACGCCGTGTGGGAACGCTTCCTATCGACCCATCAGGCCCCGAAACCTCTCAATAGGGAAGAGAATGGCTTTTTATTTCGGCATTAGACATAAAAACAGGACGTGCTTTCGTGAGCCTCGGCGTCCGCATGACTCACAAAGCAAACACCGAACTGTGTACCAGAGCAGTGCATCATAAAGGCCCCCAGAATGAGCCTGGCCTGCTGTGGGACAGCCATTGCTGCCGCTGCCACTACAGGTGGGATTTATGCTTCTATTATAACGAACATCTTAATGACTTAGACTTGATCAAAGTGTTGGTCGGAAGTACTGAACCATTTTCGCTAAATTGCTGTTTGAGGAACTGTATTAGTTTTCAGTTATGATTGTCATTTTTATATTCCGTTGGAGTTATTATGGGTGCAGTGACACGGCTAATGTAATATGTCTCTCTTCTGTTTTTTGTTTAGTACTTTAAATACAGGTAGTATGGACTGCATTAGCACTGTCGATCTAGGTTCATGCATTTTTAATGAAGCTCTGCCATTTGTAATCTTGCACAATTTTAGCATAACATCCAAAAAGTGAGACCTAATTTCTGTACCCTTTAAGCTAAATTGAAATGCACAGTTTTTTTTTCCCAATTAATAGGCTCCTCAAGTTAAAATAATTAAGAGGTCAGTTTGAGCATAAGCCAGCTGTCGCAGTGACCCACCCCGATCTGGCTCAGCAGCACCCCCTACCTGTCAGTGCTGATTGCCCATTCACTTCTGTTGCAGGGCCCTAAGGGGGAGGCCGTGGGCTCCATCACGCAGCCGTTACCCAGCAGCCACCTGATCTTCCGCGCCGCCTCTGAGTCCGACGGTAAGAGAGGGCGTTGGTCTAAGGTTCCGCGTGAGGGCTTCTGGGGAGTCTGGCTGCACACAGGTGCAAGAGGTTCATCTACTCTACAGCTACACATTATACCAGCTAAGGCATGTGATGTAAGTCATTATTAACATCCTGTGATTTTTTTGTGCCGGACATGGTGGTTCCGCACCTTAGAATCAGCCCACTGCACTTCTGTGGCAGAGAACACCTTGTTATTGGGAGAGGTCAGAGGAGAACAGCCAGACTCATTAAATCGAACAGGAAGGTCACAAGTGCAAAAATAACAGCTCACTACAACTGTGGTGTGCAGGAAGTCATTGACCCTTCCTGTGGCTCCTGAGGCAAAGGGGATCCTTCCTGGTGTATATGTCAGAGCTGAGAATGAGGCTCACATTAAGACCAGTTCTAAAATCTCCCTGTCTTATATGAAGGAAGTTTCAGATCCATTGCTATGGGTAGTGATGACATGGCCGCTGCTGGATGGCCAGCCTAGAGCATTGGATTCTGGGTAGTGATAACATTGCTTACTGTGTCCAGAGTGCTGCTGCTTGTCTGGGCTGGAGCAACGGATTCTGGGTAATGGTGACAAGGATTTCTGTGTCCCAGCTGCTCCTGGATGGACGCTCTTGAGCAATGGGCTCTGGGTAGTCAATTCAAGGCTTACTGTGTCCAGACCGCAGCTGGATGGATGCCCTGGAGCAATGGGCTCTGGGAAGTGAAGACATGGCTTACTGTGTCCAGGCCACTACTGGATGAACGCCCTAGAGCAGTGGATTCTGGGAAGTGAACTACAAGGATTACTGTATCCAGACTGCTGCTGGATGGATGCCCTGGAGCAATGGGTTCTGGGTAGTAATGACATGGCTTACTGTGTCCAGGCTGCTGCTGGATGGATGCCCTGGTGCAATGGATTCTGGGTAGTGATGACAGTGCTTACTGTGTCCAGGCTGCTACTGGATGGATGCCCTGGAGCAATGGATTCTGGGTAGTGATGACAGTGCTTATTGTGTCCAGGCCGCTGCTGGATGGACGCCCTTGAGCTGGCTCTGAAGTGCTCCGGTCTGCTGAAGCGTACCATGATCCGGGAGGGCAAAGATCAAGAGCAGGGGTCTGTGTCCGAACACTCCCATGTCAACTTCTACCACCTGCTGCGAACCCACAACCTACAAGGGCCCGAAGGCTTCCAGTGAGCACCGCCAACCTCTGACCTACATTCCACTTACCATTAGCCAAAGTTAGCGCTGCAGCTCTAGCTGGAGGTGACCGGCCCCTTCATTACTAATGTTACTATTTCTTTGCTTTAACAGTCCATGAGTTTCAGCTCTTTTACACAGCTGGTTCTATTTGCTGCTTCAATTCATGTTAAGCATGTTATTCAAAGGTCCAACAGCAGCTCCCCTGCCAGGGGAACGTGTCGTACAGCCGTGTGGGAGGAATAATGTCTTTTTGACACTTTTCACATCAAAGTCTGGAAAAACAGCACTGTAGCCCAATTTCACATGCTGTCGTTATCTAACTGCAGATGGCCCTTCCGGAACGCCTTGTAGTTTTGTGCCCGTGGGTGTTGGGCATTTCAACAGGGGCAAAGCGAGAGACATGCTTCCGTCTGAAGTTTGTTCTTAGCATGCCCTATGTCATTTTGTTGGCTACGCGTTGAGACGTCATCTTGGTGGCCTGTGATGCTTGTGAAGTTGATTTTCAGGGGTCTAAAATCTCCCCACCCCCACCCCAGGTTCACCGACAGCGAGCATTTCAAGGACCCAGACCTGTACTCTGACAAGTCAGACCGGGAGAACGAGCAGGACCAGGAGTCGGAAAACGAGGGCCCAGAGAAGAGTGAGGAGAGTGACAGCGATACGTCGGAGCAGCAGGACGACTCCTGTGCAGGCATGGAGCCTGGCGAGGGCCTGCAGGAGACGCACTACATGGAGCAGTCCCACGAGGAGCTGGGGGAGGTGAACGCATCTGAAGCCGCCTCTAATGCAGGGGGCTGGCCGGCATCCACTGGGGGCAGTGTTTGCCCTGCAATCAATCTATCAATCAATCAATCAAACAATCAGTCAAACAATCTATCAATCAATCAATCAAACAATCAGTCAAACAATCTATCAATCTATCTATCTGCTTTACCCTGAAAAAAAGACATTAGTAATTATGTACTGCTTAGGTTCTATACATTACATCGGGTTTATTGCATAAGTAGATTATTCTGGAAAGCAAAGGGAAAATCCACACAGCTGCTCATTCCCCAGTATGTTCCTCTGTTTTAAAGGCTGGCGAGGCCTCTCAGACAGAGACCGTGTCAGAGGAGAACAAGTCTCTGATGTGGACTCTACTGAAGCAGGTCAGGCCCGGGATGGACCTATCCAAGGTGGTTCTACCCACGTTCATCCTCGAGCCTCGATCTTTCCTGGATAAGCTCTCTGACTACTACTACCATGCGGACTTCCTCTCAGAGTGAGTGCACTTCCTTCTTTAGTGCCCTGTCAATTTTGATTGGCTCATTAGATGTGGACAGCTGACAAAGGTCCTCCTGATTGGAAGGAGAGTTAGGTAAATCAAGACAATGGTGAATTCAGTCTAGAATTCCATCATGCCGCTCTGTTAATAAAGCTTAATACTAGATGAATCTTTGATTTGTGTGTTTATAATTAAAGCAGAGGAACTCGCACTATCACTGAGCCACTTCTATACCCAGCTTATTTGTGGCTTCTGCCTGTGGCGTCCCGACAAGCCTCACTGACACTCACACCCATGGGCCTCATTGTTTGTGGATCCGCATGAGCGACCATTGGGCGAATCTGATTTCCCTTTGTAAGGCCGTCTCCTGGCATAGGGAGTCATGTGACACGGGGATGGGAGGAAGGAGTAGGTACTTTATTTGGGTATGAGAGTGGAGATGGGGGAGGGGACATTACAGTTTTCCTCGATTGCCTTGGAGCATTTCTCAAATGACAATTAACATTTGCAAAACAATAAGTGTAATCCCCACACCACAATGTCACTTCTGCACAGCAGAATATCACTTCACACCCAGAATTATTTACGTGCATGATCATGGTGTGAGCCTCCACATGCAAAACAGCTAACCAAGGTGTCAACATGATATATTCCATAAATTGCAGTGATACAGCACTGTTGTGTTTTTGGTTCCCATAGTACATGATTTTGTTGCCGTTTTGTTGTTCTTGTATTGCCAAATTGTGTTTTTTTGTTAAATAGTGCTATGTGACTTTTTTGTTTGCTATTGTACAGTGTCTTGAGATGTATAGAAGTTACATGTGCATGTGAGTGCTTTCTCTTTCCAGTGAACTTTACCTACTGTAATGTAGAGCCTTCCGATGCTGAGACCGGTGTCTTTGACATGAATAAGTAAAATAAATAATAATAATACATTTTATTTATAGGCGCCTTTCTAGACACTCAAGGACACCGTACAGTGAATGCAAAGTATCCGTTTGCTAAAGAAAAATGATTCATGAGTGACAATGAGAAAGTGGAAACTGACTATCTTGTAGAATTGTGCAGCTCAGGAGAGCACTTACACTGGGTTCTTGATAATATATCTAAGCATTCGTGGTTAAAACAATGCAGATTGTACATTTTGTTAGCGCTGACTAATTCATTGGTGGTACTATTTGCTTCTGAGATGTGAGTTAATTGTTTTGGGTAAGTTACAGACTTTTGCGCCTAAACCATAATGTTGTGCTGTATGCATGAATTGTTTTGAGAAATACCATTATAGGCTTGAGAATTTTAAGTACGTTTCATCAAATGTACCAAAGCAATCAAGAAAAACTGTGAGCAGAGGGATACACTAAATGGGTATCACTAAATGGGTATCACTAAATGGGCCTGAGCTCTGGGCTGAGGGAGGGAAGTGAGTCCCCTGTTAAAGGAAGGAGTGTCGACCCATGGTGAGCACCTTGCCGAGCAGCTTCAGACACTTTTGGTCACATCAGACCACAAGTCACTGTTTGCGACTGGCAGAGCATAGATCCTCACGCCGGTCTGTGTAGCAGCTGCCTTACTGCTGAAGTCCATTCATAGTAATCAGGCCTGCCGATGATGCTGTACATGGAAATGGGCTGGCGATGAGCTCGTAATGAGGTTGCAGCTAATAATGAGCTGGTAATGAGCCTGTAGCTGCTACTGATCTGATAATGAGCCTGTTACATTCATGACATTCTGCTTTCTGTTGCGCAGGGCGGCAGTGGAAGAAAATGCCTACAACCGCATGAAGAAGGTGGTGAAGTGGTACATCTCTGGATTCTACAAAAAACCAAAGGTGACACATTTGCCACTTTGCCATCCCAACCTTTTCTGTTCTTTTCTTCCAGCCACTCACCTGCTCCATCATTGGCCATCCCTTAGTTATGGTCTCTAGGCAACACTGGATGCTCTTGTATTACCCTTGTCTGATAGGAACCGGGTGCTCATGATGTTCTGATTTGAACAGCTCTTCTGTTGGGTTCTTACAGTGTTCTGTATTGTATAGTGTAGCTCCAGCGCTGCCTTGCATTTCTCATTAGAAGTTCATCTTAGCTGCACTTATGTCTAAATTGGCTCCTTGTGATGTATTATCTGCCCTGCTCTGTCACTTTGAACAAAACCATCTGCTAAACAAATAAATGTGAATCTAGCATATCTGACATGCGGTTGTTTTTTTTTTTTTATTTTTTATTTTTTTATTCCAAACTCAGGGTTTAAAGAAACCATACAATCCCATTATTGGCGAGACCTTCCGTTGCATGTGGATTCATCCCAGGACCAACAGCAAGACCTTCTACATTGCAGAGCAGGTATAGTCTGGCCAGAGGTTTATCAGTCCGTTTTGTCAGTGGCTCGATAGGTACTGCATACGACACTCTGCATATGTCGTACCCATGAGCTTAGATCAGGGGTGTCAAACTCCAGTCCTGGGGGGCCGGAGCCCTGTGTAACTTAGTTCTTTCCCTGTTCCACCACAAATGATTCAGCTCAAGAGCTGTGTGGTAATTAGCCAAGGAGTTGAATCAGGTGTGTTAAATGAGGGGAAACCAAAAACTGTGCTGGGCTCTAGCCTCCCAGGACTGGAGTTTGACACCCCTGGCTTAGATCGTTGACAGCTGTCGCTAAGGCAAAGTGAGTAATCAGTTTCCTTATAGTGCTTGGTGGCGTCAGGTACCTGATTTGAAGGTACAACGGCAGGACTGTGCTGGGATTCTATCCCACTGTAACCCTGTTGCAAGCCTGTGAGATTCCTCCACATCCTGGTCTTTTCTCCTGGCCAGGTCTCCCATCATCCACCAGTGTCGGCCTTCTATGTGAGCAACAGGAAGGATGGCTTCTGCCTCAGCGGCAGCATCCTGGCCAAGTCCAAGTTTTATGGTGAACAAAGCGCCCCCTTGTGTTCTTTAGCTGTTATTGCATGTCACTTTTATCACATTTTTCAAAAAATTTAGTATATGCCAATACAAGATACTCCAAGACAGCCCAACTCTGTTGGACATTGGAGCTCCACTTGGTCTTCATGATGAGGTCACCTATCCTTGTCTGTCCACAGGGAACTCTTTATCAGCCATATTGGATGGAGAGGCACGGCTCAGCTTTCTGAACCGTGGGGAGGATTACATCATGAATATGCCTTATGCTCACTGTAAAGGTGGGACAGTGCAGGCTCAGCGTTCGCATAGCACACCTTCACACATCTGATGTTACTGGTTTACAAAGTGAATAAGAACACTATGGGGTCTTTATTTGGGTTTGTGGATCAGTTACCCAACAGGTGTGTGGGAAATACTCTCAATTAAAATGCTATTAACACAAAATGCCAGAGCATTTTGGCTGGTACCTAACCGACTGCCTGTCTTCTATGGTAGATGATAGAAATTATTATTTTTTTTCGTGAGTCTGTTTGCAAAGGTGATTCTAGGATTTGTTTAAGGTGAGGGGCCTAAGAGAAGACCTAATTCATAAAGATGGACCAACCTTATTATTAGCCAATGGGGTGTATTGAATTGGTGAATGACAAGGGATGGGGCACCCTGTGGGCCAATCAGCATTTAGCTAGGGCCAGCGTGCTCATGGCCCCGCCACTGTATATACCCCTAGCTGTTTACCTTTTCTTTTTGATGCATGTGGAAGGGGCCAAGGCTGACTTTACTTCCTGTACGCTGCAGGTATCCTCTACGGCACCATGACCCTGGAGCTAGCAGGGCAGATCTCGATCGCCTGCGAGAAGACAGGCTACAGTGCCCAGCTGGAGTTCAAGCTGAAGGTCTGCTGGTGTTTCATTCAGACCATGTGCATGACATTTAAATCAGAGCTCTGAGTCACAAGCCTCACTGCTGAATGACCAGTGCGGATTAGGTATAGGAGGTATAGGATTAGGTATAGGATGCTATCGGATGCGATTGGCTGGGTAGATTGACATAGCCATTAATCATGTAAAAATATGAAAGTTATCTGACAGTACAGAACAAAAATGTATCTATCCGTCCATGCTCCATACCAGCAGGTCCATACTGAGGCTGTCACCTGCCTCAGGAAGCGTAGAATGCAAGGCAGGGTGCCCCTGGTGGCCAGTTCATTGCAAAGCACACACACTTCACTCATTAAGAGCATGTCTTTGGACTGTAGGAGGGAACTGTACCCGGCAGATAAAAACGGCCAACACAGGCGCAATCAGGGGCGGGAATTGAACCCACAACACAGGAGGTGTGATGCAACAGTGTCATCCACTGAAATGCTAATGTTCCTCAAACCTGTCACACTCGGCGGTCACGTGTGGCCCAGAGTTTGCCCTGAACCGTTCTAATGAAGCTGGTATTGTCTTCTGCAGCCCTTTCTGGGATCCAACGACAGTGTGAACCAGATCTGTGGGAAGATCAAACTGGGAAAGGAGGTGCTGGCCACCTTGGAGGGACACTGGGTAAGACCTTCATCTGGAGGCAAACACAGTGATGATGATGATGCTGATGATGATGACGATGTCAAAGGTAATGCCTTTTTAACTGCCACTATAATTAAATCCATCTCTGGAGGTCTCCCTCCAGAAGTGAACCCAAGAATATATGCTAAAATGATATAAACTGAAACATACATTCAAAAATTATGTATTTACAGTGCTGTAGTATGGTGCCTTTAAATGAGGTTCTTGCAGCAAACCAGTTTCTCTATAGCAACTCAACCCCTCCAAGCCAACCACACTATAGGCCCTGAAGGTCCTCCTTACTAGGGTCTGCCCTTGTATACACGCCTGCCCGTCTGGCCATTTGTGGAATTCTTGTACTGTTCCTCTCTTGAGGGTGCAAAGGGCCTGTCATATCTTTGTGTATCCCTCCCCCTTTCCAGGACAGTGAGGTGTTCATCAATGACAAGAAGACCGGTCTGGTGGACAACTTCTGGAACCCGACGCCGGAGCTGAGGCAGAGCCGGCTGACTCGGTGCACGGTGCCCCTCGAGGGGCAGGGGGGCTTTGAGTCTGAGAAGTGGGTCCTGGGCCTAACTGGTCCATTTGTCATCAAGACAGCGGTGGCAACTCGATCTAAATGTATTGGTGTCAGTCATATTCAGAACATCATCAGGCTTCTTTTTTGATGTTCACTGTGTCTTAATTATTTATCACTCTGAAAAGTATAATAGAGCTAACTCTAATGACCTCATGGTTTCTATGTTTGTAGTAATGATGGACAAAATAATACTTCATGAACCATTTGCTTTAGTTTTTGACCCCACTAGATGGTGCTCTTTGTCCAAACAAAGGCACAGAGCATGCACCAAAGTATACCAAGAGCACCATCTAGTGGGGTCAAAAAATACAGCAAATGGTCCATGAATCGTCATTTTGTCCATCACTAGTATGTATTTCCAATGGTCTAATTACCGTTTGACCGGATGGCTGGATATTACATCGTGTGAGTCTGGACCTAGTTCCCAGCTTGGCTATGCCATAGTGTTGTCCTGGGAACACTTTCTTGGACCAAAATCATGTCAGACTTGAAAGACCATGATTCCTCTGTGTCCCCCCCAACACCCTGTCCCCACCAATTCGATGTCCCCAGGCTGTGGCAGCACGTGACTCGGGCCATCGTCAACAAGGACCAGACGGAAGCCACCAAGGAAAAGTTCCTGCTGGAAGAGGCCCAGAGGAAGTCGGCTCGCGAGCGCAAGGCCAAGTGTGAGGCCTGGAGCCCAGCGCTCTTCGAGCAGGACCCCATCACGGGGGAGTGGCACTATCGCTACGCTGAGTGAGTACGAGGCCAGATGCGACACAGTGCCCCCTACTGGCCTACATGTTCCCCAGCCCCTGCAGTGCAGCCTCCCTGACAGCCCAGCTCTCCATTAACTCAGATCGTTCATTCTGACTCCCATTTGGCTCCTGACAGTATAAGTTTATTTATAGCTTTTAAAATGAATGAAGAAATTGGTTAATGAAATATTAAACTTAATGATATCATGCTCTAATATTTTTATTCAAATGATGTAACCCTGCATAGGACAAGCTGGTATAGACAATGGATGGATAAATGGCTCAGTGGGTGGGGTTGTTGCCTCATGCTTCTGGGCTAAGGGCTTGAATCCCAGCCCAGCTCTCAGTGTGGAGTTTGTCTGTTTCCTCTTGGTACTCTGCTTTTTTCCCGCAATCCAAAGACATGAAGTTAGGCTTACCGGTGTCTCATAGATGGACCGGTGCACCAAGGGTGTTCCCCAGCATTGCGCCCTCTGCTGGCCGCATGCATGTACGTAAGGGGTTAAAGGTCACTGTGTCTTATACCCTTGCCTCCTTGGGCTTTTTGGTGTGGTGTAAGTGTTCGTAGACAACGTTGGACCATTGTTTGGAGCTTCCTTCCCACGTCATACTGGTGCCTGGAATTTGAAAAAACAGATGCCCAGTCAGTTTAACTGGCTAATATGTCTTGAGATTCTGTACTCAAATGTAGCAACATGCACTTTTTGCTACTATTTTATCCATTCACTCACTCATTCAGTCATTCATTCATTCGTTTTTTTGTTCATTCCCTGATGGCAGTACTGTTATTTTAAAAAGTCATTTATATGGGGTGCCATGCTGACTTAGGTAAATGTTATGGTTAAATGACTTTATGAAACAGTGAAAAATGACCCAGTGAAATAATGATATACTGGGGGTGGGACACAACTTATTAATTTAAATACAAAGGTCTATTTACTGGGGGAATGAATGAATCCAAATTAAATATGATGATGTAAGGTGCCTTGGGCCGACTCTGTTGTGAGAGGTGCTACATAAAAATAAAATTAATTGTACTGAATTGAAATACTAGGGAGTAAATGTCCCCCTCATCCTATACCCCTGGTGATAAATGACCCTTTGAAATTTGAATTGAATTGAGTTGAATTCACAATGAGATTCAATATGTAACTCCGTATAAAATGATAAAAAGTCTGATAAAAACAGTAAAAATATGAAGACATGAATATAATGTACACAAACGTATAGTCCAAATGGTTCATAAATCATTCAATGTTACACTTGTATTGCAGAGTTTTGCACAGTACAGTGAGGTAATTATGAGTACACATAGTTCTGCCGGGGACATTTCATGGACCGACTGAGGGCATTTACAGCCGTTGGGGTGAAACTGTCTCTCAGCCTCGGGGACCGTGTGTGAGAGGCTCCGTAGCGTTTTCCAGATGGGAGAGTGATAAATGATAATGCTGGTAAATGACCCTATGAAACAGTGAGTAATGATCCTTGTTATAATGTGAGCTGGTCAGGGTGCGCCATACCCCCTAACGAGAGCTCACCCCCCTCCGCCTGCAGCACACGGCCATGGGACGCCCTGAATGATCTCATTCAGTTTGAGAAAGACGGCTGCATCCAGACCAAGGTCTGCCACCGCACTCCTATGGTACGTTCTGCCAGCGTAATTAGTCTCAGTAACCAGGGCTCCAGGAGAGACCATTACAAATGTCAGGTACGTCGGCCCTTCGCCGCCCCGAGTTCATCCTGCTTCGGTCGCTGTGCTGCCTGCGTCCCACTTCACTGCTCACTGGCGCCATCTCCTGGCTGCTTCATGTGGCCTCTGTGATTTTCATATTTTGTTTTTCCCTTCTCCATTTGCCGACTCTATGAATCTTATGTTTTACTCCATTAAGGGATGCAGCTTTTCTTGTCTGGTGTTTCACTTCAAACTAAGCATCTCAAACACAGCTGTTAGGAGGGCTGGTGTATGCAGTATTTCTGCAATCCATACATCTAATTACTCACTTAGTACTATGTTTTAAAGTAATTCAAAGTAACTTAATATCTCTTTTTGGGTAGCTCCACATACCTTTACCACCTTTTTTTAAGGACAACCTGTATGTACCTTCAGATAGTAGCAGATATTAAGTGATGGTTATTTAACGTGCTAATTGGACCAGTTAGTTGTCAGATTTTTTAGAATGACAGCTGGCATACATATGGTCCATCAGGGTTTGTCAGACTACTTAATTTATGTTGGGTTATCTTTTTATAACCTGTGGCTTGAGTTTTTGAGATGCACAACAGCGCCCTCTGGCTGCCACCTGGTGATGCTCACACGCTTCGCAGCCTTGCCTCCATTAGCGTCAGCATTTGTCAGCGTGCTCTTGTCGCCGACATCCTGCACCCTCCCCCCATTGACCTGGCACCTTTCTTCTCCCAACACAGGTCACCGTGCCCAAGCGGAAACACAAACAGAGTGACCAGACGAAGAGCCCCGAGAGCGGAGCCTCCTCGCCGGAGCTCGACCGCCATGACTCTTCCGGGAGCGAGAGTAAGGCCTCAGCCTTGCGAGCCAGTCTGCAGTTCCAGTCTGACACAGCGCTGATTTTGATTGGTTACACACAGCCCCAACTCTAATCCCCACCAATGAGGAGCATCATCTCATCATCTCATTAAAACAATGTATTGACTTTTCTCATAGCAACGTGCCAAAATTTACCGTGCATAGGTATCTGACATGCCACTGGGGGGCGCCCTCCTCCGTTTCAGGGCATAAGAACAAGCAGGGGGGTCGGTTGAGGAGAAAAGCCACAGACCTGAGTGAACTTCAGCGTGCCATCGACTCCATAAAGCAGACACAAGAGGACATTAATCGGTAATCAGTGACTGAATGATGTACTTTACTCGATTCATACTTTGTGCTCACATTATTAATTTCATCTTCAGTCTTTAGCTTCTTTGGGAAATATATTACGTGTATTATATGTGTGCAGTCAGTTTTTAAAAAATATTTTTTCCTGTTCACATTTTCCTGTAAATTCGTGCCATTGCTTAAGAGCATGTACGGTATGTTTTCTTTGGGAACAGCTGAGATTTTTAAAGCATGTTGTTATGGAAACATTGTGTCGCAGAAAAACGGCTGTAGCCTGTTCTTTTGCCGACTGATCATTAAAAGTTGCATTTCAGTGATTCCTCCGCTGTTATAGGCCGAGCCTTGCTTTAGTTGAATAGCCATATATGACAAACTATGGGGTCTAAGTTCCTTGCAGTTAAAGTGATGGCAATAAACGATAAACTTGTTGAATAGTGATCATATTCCTGTATTATCTCCCAGGAGCATCACCACGCTCCGTAGCCGAGCCGTCAGCGACCAAGTGCCACCAGAGGGCAGCCTCTTGCACCATCGCGACTACGTCATTATCATCTTCCTCGTCCTTGTCCAGGTTATTGTCAACTTTCTTTTCAAGTGATGGCAGCAGCACCTGGAGGAGAGCCATGCTACACGGCAACTTCCTCTGCCGTCATTCAAGACCGGGAGCCCAAACTGCACACTTGCTACTGACGCGCATTCTACCATATTGCCACTGGGGGGCAGCAGAGCTCACCTGACACGCTTGCAGACACTTAAATTGTTCTAGTATCTGAACATTCTGTGTATTTTAAACGTCTAAATGGCAGTGAGTCCATGTGGCATAGAATCTGTTTGAAGCCTCCACATATGATAGTGTGTTAAAAAAAAAAAAGGACATATGTTGGTCTCGGAACAGATTTCCTCCACCGTTTCAGGATGTTAAAGCCTTTGAATCCCTGAAGAAAGGGTGGTTCATTTTCTCGTCGTTAACTTATTTCCTCTGCCTTTTTAAATATATTTTTTATGTTCCATTTTTGGGCTTTTCATTACGTTTCTACAGTACACGGTGCTCTGTGAGCAGACCGGTACGTACGGAAGGGATTCGGGGGCTGTTCGTGGGGGGTGTTGGTGAGCAGTGTACCTTTTTAAAGAAACATTAGGGCATAACTTAATTGCGAATCAGAATTTAAATAACAGATTAGTCATACCTCATTTCCAGTTCTCATAGAAAGCTTGGATGCTAACATCGTGCATCGGGAGATTTTAAAGTGGAAAAATAAGCTTTCTTTTGAGTTTTGGTCCCTCTGGAGAATACCGATAGCTGACTGAGTAGGAGAATAAAAGAGATTAAATTTTCATGTAGCATCTAATGTAGGTAGCTAGGAGACCTTGCTGTTTCCCTTGGTTAGAATATTTGATGTGAAAACGTAATAAAGTACATAGATTAAAAGCAGCACATTTGAAGAGAAATTGTAAATAGTGAGTAGAGCGTCCTAGTGGTAGCATGTTAGCATGTCCATACCCATAAGCAGGCCTATCTGTGTCCCCCGGTCACTAGCCTCTGTGTCACTGCTCGTCTCTCCTTTGTCTGCTTACCGCAGGAAGCAGGAACGGAATATGGCAAAGGAATCGACTTCATAGTGCCTTCCAGGGTGGGTTTTTAGGAGGGACGGCCACTCGGATCGCGATGTTGTATTTACGTGCCATCGCTAGCGGGCCGCCGTCTGTGTGTCCCCAGCGCGTGACCCCTAACCTCCCTCCCGGCCGGTTTGAGCCTGTTCGTTCTTTCTGTTCACGCTCGGTCTCTGAGCAGGGTACCAGGAGAGCAGAGCCATTTTTATTAAATTGTTCTTTGTTTTTCACGTTTGTTGTGAAAGCGCTCTTTATTTCCGACGGTGCGGCCCAGGCTCTCAAGGCTCGGTGAAACTTGTCTGGACGTGACACAGCAATTCATAACGCCGTCCCCGTCTCTTGGCTCTCTCACCGTACTTTTAATATTTTTAATATTTATTTGTATGATTTAAGAGGGCCCCCTATGTCTCGACGTGTCAAATAAATTGGAGAAATTGCATAATCTCAGCATCGTTGCCCATTTTCTTGTTTATCTGTGGGATAAAGTAGGACAGTGGGCTTTGTAGATGTATTGTGTGCCTGTCCTCTTGTGCTGGTTAAACACTGAGCCTGAGTTGGGCTGTAGAACCACTTTCAATTAAAATTTCCAGAAACTCCCTTCTGCTGTATGATTGTGTTTTTTGTTTTTGACTGGGGTTCAGCACAAATAAAAGCTGGCCAAATACAACCCAGCAAAGTCACTGACCTTCTCCACTGAGATGCATTGTCTGCATGGACCACGAAATCCGCAGGCGGGGGGGCAGGGGGTTAGCACGCTTTAGGAGCATCATCAAGAATGCTGTGATGGACGATCAAGAAAAAAGTACAAAAAATGCTATGCAAATTGATAAAACTTTATTAGTAAAAGCCTGAATCTTATCCATTTTTAAAAGAAAATACTTCATCTCAGTTTTTCAAAACCATACAGATAACTGTACATGATCTCACATGCCCCCCCCCCCATTCGGATGTGCTCCGAGGTCCCTGGTTTCCTGGATCGCAGTTGCGAAGGTACACCCCCCCATTTCCCCACTGGTGCTCCCCTCCTAGCTTTTGGAGGCCCTACACTGTCCTCAGCAAACTCCCCCCAGCGGTAACTTACTAGGCTGATGAGTAAGTTAACATTTTCATTTAAACTGTCACAAGTCTAATCATAAAGATTTCAAACAAATCTCTAAAAACATGTCAGCAGTGGAGAGATTTTGTTTTGGCCAATGGGGGGGGGGGGCACTGAGAGAGGGGGGGGAGACTCTCTATAATTATATACCCAGTACATGCATCTTCCATAGTCGCTTTTCCAGTGCAAGGTCGCAGTGAGCCTAGAGCCTTTCCCAGGAGGCACTGGGCATTTGGCAGGAAGTCCCTGGACTGAAGTCCATACATCACAGGGCACACACTCACAATGTGGGCTGTTTAGAGATACCAGGGCACCCAGTCTCAGGTGTTTTTGGTCTGCTGGAAGAAATGTCAAAATGTCGGAATCGGACTCCCGACCCTATAGGTACTCGGCCACATAGCTACCTGCTGAGTGTGTGATAGAGCTGCAGTATATTGCGATAACTGTGTTAACATTACGCAAAAACGTTAAGGTAACGCTATTTTCCCGCTTTGTTATGATGCACTGCAGTAACCGTGCCTGCATTCTAACCATGGCCTGGCTGGTTTCCTCGCTGGTTTTATCCTTACATAACCTTGCCAGAAGCTCACGGTCCCATAGTTGTTATTTATGGCACCAAGTGTGTGAATAAGCTAGCGGGTCAGTACCAATGTGCAAAGGATCCCCCCCCCAATCAAACAACTGGGTACGCTGTCACTTCCTTTAGTTTATTTTTATTTGCTTTTCCGCTCCTCTTCTCCATTGAACTCAAGCTTGTCTCCCGGTTATTCAGCTCAGTGGGTGGGAACAGGTTTCGATTAGACAGAACTGGAAAAGATCACCTAGACCTCCTAAGCTGCAGATTCACGACGGGGTATTCTGAATTATTTGCAGAGAGAAAACCCTCAATTTTTAATCACTTCATCCCTTCAAAGGTTCAGGTGTCTTCCTTCCCTCCTTTCCTACTCTCTTGCCCTCCATGTGGTCTTTATTCATTGGCAGAACTTTGAAATGAAAACCTTCGTTATGAGATGGGTATGTACAGTCGGTAAAGCACTCTACTCTGAGCCGTATTGTCATGTGTAAATTGCAGCTTCATTAAGTAGAGCCTGTGAATGACCACAGCAATATCAGACCACTTTAAAATAGCATTAAAATGGCATCTCTATACTTGAGGTTCAGGATGGCTACTTTAGATACATCTCTAGGCATTATTATTGGTCCATGAACAGAGGTGGACAAGATTTCGTTTCAACTAGCCAGATAAGCATAAAGAGTCACAGAGTACTCAACTAGTTGGTTGAAAGAGGACAACTCCTACACAGAGTGTGGGGTGCATCTAGTAAAGGAAATGTCCACCTGCTGCTTTGAGGGACTCAAGCTATTTACCTCCCCTCCCCCCCACATTCCCACCTCTAAGCCAAGGACACTGTCTAACTCAGGAAGGAAGTTCTCCTCTGTTCATTTCACCGGAGCGGGGGCCCCGGACGGTATGCTGGGGCAGATGGGAGGTGACAAGGTGACACCCTCCGCGACAGCTGCGTGCAAGACCGCGAAGAGACATCAGTTCTTTATTACCTCCCAGAATGCATTGAACGGTGTGTTTGCTGGCTGGTCTTGGGCGTGTGAAGAACTGGCAGCCTGAGTGCAGCCCCTCGGTGGTGCGGGAGACTGTTACTCCTGACCCCCCTAGTAGAAATTCAGGGACTGCTAGATGCAGATGTCCACAGGTCGTGCTACCTGCACTATGGTGGCCACAGAGGGCGCTGTTGAGTTTGTGCTCCAATGACTCCTTTTTCAGCACCTCTACCAAGGCCTCTGGGCCCAGACTGACCCGCTATACTGGGGTAACAAGCAGACAGCAGCTAGTCAGCCAGAGCAGGTTTGACAGGGGAGCCAGTGGGTCTTAAACGCATCACACCTCTGCGCTCAGCCTGCTGGTGACATCGATCACACCTCCGCACTCAGCGGGGCCTTCAAAGGCGGAGGAGAGGATGTCCGTGGGGTGGGGGGTGGGGAAACGCCTCCGCAGTCCTATGTACACTCTCACTTTTATATTTTGTTCTGTTTTCAAACATCTAATACCCCTTACTTTGTTACATTTGTGTTTCTGTTTTATTTGCACAGTGAGCTCTGTGATCTCAGAGTTTAGAATGAAAGGATTACAAAGATTTTCAGTGAAACGTGAACCTCTCACATCTCTGGGCTGTGATCTTTTTCCCTGCTTATCATTGTTTTTTTAATCTAATTATTCCATATTCAGGTAAAGTAATGGTGCCAAAACCCCAATCGCCGTCATTCCCACCGCCGGTGACAGAATCGGTTTAATCCCCCTGAAATGGCACTGCTCTCCATAAGGTCCTCTCTGTATTCACCTCATTATCAAAACTGGAAATCCGGGTAAATCCTGCACAGAGCCTGGTCACATTCCCTCAAACCTTCAGCTGGAATCCCAATTCTCCCAGCAGCTCTAGGGAAAACCAGGACGAAGAGATAAATACTGAGGTCCCACTGAGGTACCTCACCAGATCTTCTGGCATACTGTAATGTCACCTCAGGGAATGATGTCGCTCAGATGTTGCCGGCTGTGGGGAATGTGGCACTGTGATTTGAGATATATTGATGACGTTTGACCATGTCAGGGCTGTTACCTGGCGACGGAGGACCGATAACACCTGGTCAGCTTGCACTGTGAGTACCGTTTGACTGACTAGCCGCACATGTGCAGTTTCGCTATGCTAACACCATCAGTTCCATATGGATGGATCCTTTGTCGCCAGTGGCCAGTCAGTACCATGAGGTTGGACTTTTTACCCTAATTCTATTCAATGTCTATCCTGCGTAGCAAACGGCTACACAAATAACGTGAGGTTATGTGTTTGTACAGTGTGGCTGCACTTAATGTGAAACATGCAGCTGCTATCAGAAGCAGTAGCAAAGAGGTTAAAGGTATGGGATTTGAACCTGCAGGTTGTTGGTTCTAAACACTTGACTTCAGTATCAGTAAACACTGTATAACATGGCTGTGGTTAATGTGAGACATATGGCTGCTACTGGAGGCAATAGCAAAGAGAAGAGATTAAGGTTGTGGGATTTGAACCTGCCAGTTGTTGGTTCTTGGCCTGTGACATCAGCATCAGTAAACAGGTACCATCTGTGATTGGTAAACGTCCTAAAATTGGAAGATGAGAATGAAAGTTTCTGCTGAGCAACTGGAGCTCTGCTCAGGTAACAGGGCACCTTCTTATTTTCCGACGCACACGACACGCCGGCCTGCCAAGGCTGCACTGACTCAGCAAGGATCGATGGAGGATGCGGTGGGAACAGGAAGTGGAGGTGGAGAAAGTGGCAGAGGGTGTGATCAGCTGGAGCTGGTTTGGGTGTCTCAATCCTCTGCCAATCGAATAGCCTCTGGGCCCATGCTGCCTCCTACGCAGGGGGGGCGGGCAAAATCTGAACCCAGTCCTCTCACATATTATCCATAGCATAGAGCAAGCAGAGTGGTGAAGACGGTGTATTCATAACCATAAGGTTGGTGATTCATATCCCAGCAGGGGCTCAGCAGTTGTACACTTGAATGAGACACTTAACCTGAATCACTTTAGTAAATTATCCACCTGTCATTCCGTCTTCTAACCACTGATCCAGTGCAGGGTCTCCTGGAAGCTGTCCCAGGCAGCTTAGGACACACGGCGGAGGTACACCCCTCACAGGAAAGACAGCACTCAACCCCCCCGGGCAATTATTTTCTGTGGTGGGATGAATCTGCGCTTCAGTGAGTCAGCAGAGGCCATTTTTAATCATTATTTTCATATCCCGTGAAATTTACAAGAAGACTTGTTCCTATTTTTTGAAGAAGCTCATTTCTGCGTGCTGGTTTGGAAGCAGCCTGGTGTTTGTGATCCTTCCTGGAACTGAAACATAAAACCTTACACATTTTTTTTTTTCCATTTCAATGTTTGAGTCCGCTAGTAAAAATAAGCCACAGGCCTCAGCGTGTAGAGAGAGGAGGGGCGGGATTCAAACCAGCGTTACCCCCCTGGGCCGCCCTGCTGCCCATATCTCACTGTGCAAAAGTATTTTACATTTATACATTTACAGCAGAGCAGGGCTCTTCCCGGGATGTCAGATTGCAGAAGCCTGACTCCTGATTTGGGCCTCCCCTTGCTGTCCCCCCCCAGCCCATGAATCATTGATATCCCGCCTGATCCATCTCCCAGCGACTCTTCCTGCAGTGTCCTTCCTGCCGATGTCGGGCGGCTGCCCCGAATCCCCAGGTCCGTCTGCCCTGTAATGGGAGGCTCTCGTCTTCCTCCTCTACCCCGTGGAACCTCCACGCTGGAGCCGGGAGCTGCTCCCGTCGTCTGCATCCGTCGCTCCCTCTTATAACGTGACCGGCCCTGCCCCTGGGGGCTCCGGCATGTCGCCCAACAAAAGATGCTGCATTTTAAGCCTTTGCAATGGTTTCTAAATATAGTGTGTGCAGTACTGTGCACTCCACTGCATAAGCGGATTAATAATGCAGAAGACAGCACAACTTCACCCTGGTGTAAGGCCAGGCCAGGGCAACGCGGCATTCTGGGACACCTAGGCCAGACTCTACTGCAGGGGTGGCCAATCTTATCCGCAAAGGGCCGGTGTGTTTGCGGGTTTTCGCTGCAGCTCCTTAATTAGATTACTAATTAGAGGACTGATTGGCTGAAGAGTCCTCACACCTGGGTTTGAATAGCTGACCTACAGGTTATCCCAAAAACCTGCGTACACAGGCCCTTTGCGGGTAAGATTGGCCCCCCCTGCTCTACCGGCTTAAATGCAGATGCACCGCTGTGTTGCTGCTCACTGCATCATGAATGACTTCTTTGTTCCATAGTGTTTCATAATAAGAAAAATTGGTAAGTGAAATTAGCTTGTTTATGGACCTGACATTTATCCATCCATCCATCCATCCGTTTATCTGTCCATCCATCCCAAAGATCATCGACCTGTCTGTAACTTTGACGAATGTGTCTATAGCAAGACTCGACTTATTTTGATGGAAATAAATGACTCTGTAGGCCATGTTTTTAAATATCGTGTCCATGGTAAGAATTGCATTTTGATCAAAATGTCCACCAATTGACAGGAAGGTCGATTCATCATCCATCCATCCATCCATCCATCCATCCATCCATCTTCCAGCTGCTCCTCCTAACTAATTTTGTGCTCTGCATTTGATCATGCATCAGCTGGGTCTCCCTCTCTGCAGTTCTGTGTGGCTCTGGCCCCCACGCTCCTCCTCCTTACACTCCATGATGGAACATGGGTGCATTTTTCAGAGGGGTTCAGCCGGGATGCTGGGTTGTTTTGGCCGGTGTCTACGGCGTTAAACTGGGAGAGGTGCGTACATCGGACG
>JAODJU010000001.1:13135314-13177814 GCA_026776725.1 Gnathonemus echidnorhynchus
CCCCCCCCCCCCCCCCCCCCCCGTCGCTGTCGCCACTCATGGTTGCTAAGGTCCGGGTAGGGGGTAGGCATTAATCCCGCCCCCCCCCTCCAGGCACTTATGAGGGACTCCCATCCTGCGACCGCGATGTTCCATAACAGATCATCAATAAATCATGACCAATCTGCTCCGCCAGTGTGTGCAGGCAGATGGCGTCCTGCTATGCTCCACACATAACAATCTTACCGCTCAGCCCTTAATCTGCCAGGCTTTCCGCTACATGCTGTCCGCAGCGTCACGCTGATGATGTGTCAACACTGCTGCTAAAGCACTCATTTGTTTAAGTGTGCCCAGGGAGGTCACAAGTGTCTAAATGCGACCCAAATCTTTCGCTCATATAAAGAGAGTTACCTGCAATCATTTCCTATTCTTCTTAAAATCTGAGAAATGTGTGCAGCTGTGTTTGTGGGCCTTTCCGGACTGCCCAGCCTGATAGTTGCTTCTTCCTACCTGCATCCATGGCATAACAGAGTAGCGAGGATTCCTAAATCTCCCTTCCCCTCATCCCCTCCACGGATGCCCGTGTTGGCCTTGAATCACCTGGGCTCAGCCGTTGCCACGGTAGCCGCCGTAAGATCCACAGATGCCCCACACCTCGAGGTGTCTTTTGAATTTCTCAGAGCCTGGCACTCTGCCACAGACTTTAAAAGGGAAGTAGGGCAGCTGATACCCATAATGCAATGCAAATGTTATGTTTATGGGATGCGAAATGAAACCAGTTTCTGTAATCAAAGCCTGTGAAGAGAAGGGAGGCAGTATTATGAATCAGTACAGTCATATATAGGGATAAATAGAAATACACTGGGATAGATATAAATGAAAGATTCCCTGCAAGTTTTTGTGACCACTGGAAACATGTTTCCTCTCTGTAATGACAGGAAGCCAGCCTTCCCATAATGCACTGTCAGGGGCTGCAGATGTTTCACTCAGGTGTTCATCTTCAGGTTGTCCGTCTGGCTCTTTTTGATGACATCAGTGCGCAGATGTGACATGAGAGGAGCGGATAGCGATGAGAAGTGCACCGGCAGCGGCCACAGACCAGCGGCGACTCAGACACCTGGACCCCAGTGTGACTCTGGCAGGACCCTCTCAGAGCTCGACTGAAAGAGAATAAAACAGGAATGCCCTTAACACAGAGAAACGGGGCTGGGGGTCACGGGGGCGTGGCGGCCTGCTGACTCAGCGGTGTGTTCATCCCCGTGCGGAATCGCCGGCAAGTGGATAAAGGAAATGCTGCTGCCAGGCTCCCTTTCAGATGGGGATTAGGCAGGCATTACCAGCCCCCCACCCCCCGGTCCCCCCCCATGCCCTCCACAGAGTGAGCATTCGCGACCCAGCGGCTGAGCGTGACCGCCGCATTCGGCCAAAACCGCACTGTCGTCAATGGATACCCGAGGGCCCCCCCGCTCTGCCCCTCCCCGCTCATTTTCCTCATTCCCTCCAGTTTTGGGAACGCTGCCACTCTGCCAGGTGCCGTCTGTCCATCAGTGGCCGTTACTGTTTCAGCTTTGTGTGAACAATGGCATCATTCATTGTGACTTCATATCATAAAGTGATACTTTATTTTACCGTTTTAACAAGTACAGGTATAAAGGTTGTCATCTAACACATCTTATTCTCCGATGAGATACACAGACACGGCTAAGATCAAAGCTTGTGGTCAGAGTGAAGGTTAAGCTGTTTATCTGCTGCTCCTGGGCAGTTCAGGGTTAAAGGCCTTCCTCTAGGGTTTAACAGTAAGCTTTGCAAGAAAAGGGATTTGAATCAACAACCTACCCATCATCCATTCATTTTTTGTAACCCCTTGTCCTACTCAGGGTCGCAGGGAGTCCAGAACAGTGTTAGTTTTGGCAAGAATTTTTAATTTAGTTTTAGTCTTAGTCACTTACTGAAAATTGCAGTTGGATTAAAGTCACATTTTAGTCTAGTTTTGTGTTAGTTAAGATTTAGTCAGTGGGACTCAGGTTTAATTTTAGTCTAATGTTAGTCAATTTTTTTATCATATTTTTCTCAGACAGGTCAATAATACTGATATGGATTTTGCTGAATGATATTTCTCCTGGCTGTATAAGTTCCCTTGAGAAGTAAGCATACCTCATAGGGAAGCACGACCGACGACAAGTGACCATCTAGGCTGGGAATTTGTTATTGACTCATCACACTTTTATATATAAAAACTAATTCCTAAAGTTTATTAGAAAAACAAATTTCCTTTTCAGGTTGTATTTATTTTCTGCATACATCAACGAGACAAACTTGTACTTTTCCCTGTTTCATTTTTGTTCTTAGGGCATTAAACACCCATCAAATTTAACTGCATGGCCATATAATACTGCAATAATTTTTATTATTAGGGCAGCAAAGCACATATCAAACACCCATTTAACCATGTGCAAAATCTGTCGACAATTTACAGTAACCTTTCTTCAAAAATAGAACGTAGATAATACAGTAAAATGGCTCAAACGACAAAAAAGGGGACATTAGTGTCATTTTAGTTATACTGGAATCTGGCATTTGCGTAGACATGCACCAAACAGGAAAAACAAATCATCCAATGAGATAGATGCATGGAGACAGAGACAATTTGTACGTTCACTTGCAGCTTTATGCATGTAAATGATTGGTTAAAAAGGATAACAACCAATACTTTGAGATGGCAACTGTGATCTAGGTTGTCTGCCCAAACAGAGCCAGCAATTTAGTCTTGTCTTTACTCGCCAGAGAATAACAAACAGAGATTTTGCCGTAATTTTCGTTCTCAAACACTTTTTTGTTTATGTTGTAATTACAATGTTGTCATGAAATAAAAAGTCATTAACAAATACTTATCATCAAAATTTTCGTTGACACAATTAACACAGGTCCGGAGCCTTCTTGCAGGCTACCTGCACAAGGCAGTGAACAACCCAGGATGGGGTTCCAACCCATCACTTTGGGCACACACACACACACACACACACACACACACACACACAGGTCATTTGGTAACTCCAGTTCACCTTAGCATGTTAGCCGGAGAAAACCTCATGATGACACAGGGAGAACATGTAATCTCCAACCTCGAGACTCAAACTCTGGTCTCAGAGGTGCTCTAACCTGCAATACCAGTTGTGAGTGAAGATACATGGAACATAAAGTAGTATCAGTCTGTGGACTTCATATTTCTGTAGGATAACACTATCATGACCAGGATTCAGAGTGACCAGTTAAAATGCACTTATTGATGTCTGGAACAAACCTGTCCTAAAAAGGACCCCACCAAGTGTCCCCAGAAACCTGAAGACAGAGGGCGCCTTTCCACCACACCAGGTAACGTACTTCTGGTACTTCAAGGTGTTGGTTTTCCACTAGTGTAAAAGGGCACCCCTACATGTCCCATCGATCTACAGAGTACTGTGAGAACCAGGAAGGAGAACCAGTACGTGGGAACCAGGAAATGTGGCTGAAATACAAAATCAAGACAAACCACAACAAACCTAAAACAAGACGCTGGGTCCAGGACACACCAGGCTGCAAACACTGACCGAGGGACCGAGGTGCCGGCTAATTAAACACTGTGAACCGAGAACCCAGACAGTGACTTACAGAGCTGCAAAGACACCAACAAAGCCCTGGTAGGAAACACTAGCAGGTTAAACTCAGCCCCAGGAACCTGAAGACCAGACCGCAGACCCAGGGAGCTTTTCCACCACACCAGGTGCTGCAGGCCTACTTTTGATACTTCAAGAATTACCAAAAGTAAAGTACTTCAAGGTGTTGGTTTTCCACTGGTGTAAAAACCGGTACCAGCGCTGAATGACATCACAGCATGAGGCGGGGTTTTTTGTACTGAATTAGAAAAATAGCTGTAGTATATTATATGGCTGGACGACATGCAATATTAATACCAACACTGCATGTTATGCACGATCCAATTCTTACATCGCTAGTCAGCTAGATTAAAATCAGGCTCTTTCTTACCTTCAATTCTGTAGTTTAAGTTTCGCTAAAACATTTTTCCTGTCATAGGAAAAAAAATGTACCAAGTTTTGCAATTATGATGATTATTCCTTTTTTAGAGTGCAGTGAAATACAACACCGGTTGTATTTTGTTTCAGAGGCAGGTTATTTGCAGAACCAATTATCTAGAATGTGCTTCAAATCCCAGAGTACCAAAAAAGTACCCTAGTTGGTTTAGCACTAGGTATTTTTGGTAGTGGTACTCGACTGGAAGTTAGTGGAATCAGGAAAGTACTGAAAGTACCAAAAGTACTGCACCTGGTGCATTGGAAAAGCTCCCTGAGTGCTGAGCTTCACAATCAGTTTCAATAAGATTCACATAAGAAGGTGGATTAAAGTGTCTGGAAAGCTGCTGCTCAGAGCTGGTCTCCTTCTTGTTGATTCAGTGAGAGCAGGACTGGATGGGGATTGTGTGGGCTGCGTATTTCTCTGTGGGTTAGCCCTCTCTGTCTGTGACCGGAAGGGTGCTGGTTCAAATCCCGTGGTTGGCAGACTGATATCGCTATTGGGCCCTCGAGTAAGGCCTTGAACCCCAAATGGTCCAGGGAGGCTATCTGAGTCTGCTTTCTGACTCTCACTACCTCACACCCTGTGGTGAGAGCTGACCTCCGCTCTGAAGCTTCATTAGAGAAGCAGTGGGCTCAGGCTCTCTGACAGGAGATGTGTCTGCCTCTGGGTAATCGCTGCTTTTGCTGTCTAACTTGTACACTTGCACCAAGGGCTACTTCCAGACCGCCAGTCTCTCCAGCTAAATGCCCTCAACAATTAATCACAGGTGAGTAGAGGCAGGGTTCAAGTCATCATGAAGCACCTGGATGCCCTCCCACTGTAGGAAAAAAAAACACAAAACCATCCATTCATCAAAAAAAACCAAAATCATCCCCTTTGAAAGTATACCACATCCCCCCCACTCAGGTAAAGGTAAACCTACTAACTATTTAAAGGGATCGGGGGTCCTCAACTGGCGGACGTCAGATCGAATTTAATCCAGACTGTGCCATTGTCACAACGGGGTCCCCCCATACCCCCACCATCCCCCTTGGAATATTTTTACAGCTCGACCACTGAGTGACGAGGGTTGCCCTGTGACTTTGATCCCTTCTCGAAACATCCACACCCCCCTCCCTACTTAAAATGCCTGCTTTGAATGACTAGCTAGCAGCACGGGTGGTATGGCGGCTTAGTGGGTGGCACTGCAGTATGACATCTGCAGGGTTGTGGGTTTAATTCCTGCCCATGGCTCAGTTTGTGTGGGTTGTCTCCTGTTACTGCAGTCCCCCCTACAGACCAAACACATGCGATTTGCTTGAGCTGGTGCCTAAAAATTACCCAAGTGAGGCACTTAGAAGATGGACATATCATTTGTTTTTTTACATATACCGTAGTCTTTTTCCCATCTGTATGAATGATTCCTGGTAGGACGTCTAAGAGATCTTCCCACGGTGCCTCTGGGGAGAATAATCGCCATCTCCAGAAAGCAGCAAAAGAAACCATAAGTCAGGGCTGCGTCAACCTTCCAGGCTTCAGGGTCCCAGCTAGGCATGCCTCTGGCCCATAGGGGGCAGTAACAGCAATAACAGTCAATGATTTTGAGGTTTGAGTCACTGTTCCGCTACGAGGAAGGGAGATCCAGGGTAATCCAGACCCTCCTGACGAATATCCAGCTGCAGACCAGGTGATGTGCATCTACTTGCCTGAAAATGCGTACTAAGCAAATAAATACCAAACTGGCTCCCCAAGGCGTGAACCCCAGTGCCACATATTTGCATAGCTTCCTTCCTCCACTGTGGGAAGAGTTCCTGCCAGCTGAATTAGCAGAAGTAGGGCATGTGCATGGGGAAAGCCCACTCCCCACCGTATCCCAGCGCAGAGCTCCCTCCTCAAAGCCGTCACAGATGAAAGGGCTCAATGCCGTCTTCATATACGCCTGAGAAAGAGCAGCAGAAGGCTCCGGAAAGCTGCGCCGTACAGGTTATTGGAGAAGTGATTTCCCTGGATCCTTTCCAGCAGGTAGCTAATCTGGCCTTGATCTCAAATACGTGTTTATACCTGGTGTTTACCTGAGCTGTGCTGATTACATGCCTTGACTTTTGATAAGCTAGTTAAAACGCCTATTATTAGTAAGTAGTACTACTGATTATGATATAAAAATTGTCTTCAGTTCAGTCGCTGAACTTCAGCGTATGTACAGGTATTCCTTTGATAATTAAATATTCAGAGTGTGAGTGGAAACCATTTTTACCTCCTGAACGTGCCTTCAAATATGAATATCACTTAATCATAATTAATTATGGGGCCAAAGTGAAATCGTATTTCCTGTGCTAGGGATTCAAATCCCTCAAATGTGGAGTTTGCGGATTTCCTCTGGATAAACATGTGGTCAAGTGAACCTCCATCCATAAATATGTGGTCCTCTGATTGGCTGGCATGCCATTCAGGGTGACCCCCTGCCTTGCACCCTTTGCATTCTGGGATATGCACTAAACTCACCACGACCTTGTACTGAATACATGGTTATGGGGGAAACTGAGTCTGAACAGCTTATGGTTCCCAAACAGAAGTTGGGTTGTATCTCCGGCATTTAGCGAGATTCAAAAGTAGAAATCATTAGCAAATGCCTTAAAATGAACAAAGGGTGCCATTACGTGTCTGGCATTTCGGGCAACCGTCACGATGAGCCAAACTGCATCTTCTGGGGAAGGGAAGGATGATGTAACTGGAAAGACTGCGACGGGTACAAGCATACAGATTGTCTCTTCTGTGCCAGCACAACATATTGGCACTGAGCTCAGTCTGTGGAGAAGATTGTGGCTTTGATAAAAGAAAACACATTAAGAGAATGGTGACCTTGTATAATTTTATTATTGATGTATTTTCATACTATTCAGGAGTGGGGGTTAGGGTGGTAGTGTGCTTAAGGATGACAGAGCTGCCACATTCTCACCGTGATTAGTCTGTGGGCTGGCCTCCTCCTCCGTTCCATCATTCGAGAAGCGAGAAGCGTTGCCATGGCGACAGCACTCTGCTGCCAGCCTGGTCTGCCTGCCTGCTAGCATTCCAGATGTTTCTGCCTTATCTGGCACTTCTATAAGGAGGAGGAAATTCCTGTTTGGATTCAGCTCCATCTGTAATGGGGTCACTGTTTTTTTCCCTCTCCCTTCACCGCATTTTCAGATGAAGATGGCTTTTGGAGATAATTATGGCTCTCTCTTCATTGTGTGCAGCAATCTGGGATGCATCTTATTACAATCGTTTGATCTCAGTTAGGTACCGAGGAAACGAAACATGTGGTTGCCATTCATTTTCATTACCCTCCCAAAGTCTTAGATAAACGAGCCTCACGATTGGTTCCCTGTAAGGTGCATTTTTAATGCTTTCTTGAAATGATGCTTTATTTGTCATTTTCACAAGTATGGGTTTATTGGGCTGTTAGTAGATGTATCACCTACAGTTCAGGCTAGGAAGTCTATCTAAAGCTAAGCAGGTTTGGCCCTGGCCAGTACTGGAATTGGAGACCAACTAGGAAAGCTGGACTGCTGCTGTTGGTGTGACCAACAGGTCAGCCCATCCTCTGGTCTGTGTGGATCCCAGTGCAGTGAATGGGGATGTTATGGCCAACAGCAGAACCCTTCCTCTGGTCTGTGTGGATTCCAGTGCAGCGACGGGAACACTGTGCTGTAAAAATGGACTTGTCCTTCGGATGATATTTAAAACCAAGGTCCTGACTCTCTAAAGTCATGAAAGATCCCTGGGCAACTTTTGAAAGAGTAGGGGTGGTACCCTGAGATCCAGGCTAAAACTGCCCACTGTGGCCCTAACAAATCCAGCCTCCTAAGCACCCCCTATATCTAACTGGTGAATTCAGTTCTGCCCCATCACCACCATAGCTGCTGTGTGGTGAGTACAGTGGATGCATAGGTGGTGAGAACGTTCCAGTTGTTTGCTCAAACCCAAGAACCTCTAGGAGAAAGGTCTGATTCCCCTGCATTAAGAACAGCCCCTGAATGCCATTCCAAATGATTAGAGCCTGGTTCTTCAGATGCTGATGTGGGTAATGTTACTAAGTGTCACCAGGTTGAGATGGATCTAAAGTTCACTCTGTGAGGAAGCATGGAAATTGTGGCCCTTGTGACAGAAAACAGCATATTGTGTTTCTGGCAGGTGTTACAGGTTGCATACAATGTGTGCTATACATTAAACATGCCTCCTTTTTCCCGGGGGGAGGGGGGCTAATAACGTATTCTCAGCTGAGAATACCCCCCAGGTCATTTGTGAAATCGCTATGCAAAGCCATACCTTCTAGAGAGACAACAGTTGTTTTAAGACTTTTTGTGTAAAAAAAAGACCGTTAGGGGACCCACATGTAAATTTATCCTCGTAATGAATAATACATCATATAAAAAACACATCCAGCAAGATGGTGTCTGGGTTTCTGAGGGTATTCCCTCAGAAGCACAGAATGTATCATCACATGTCACTGTGACACACTGTCATTCTCTGGGCTTGAACTTTGAAGACAGACTTCGTTTCCTCGCCCCGACGGCATGCAGGGACCGTTGAGGAAGTTAGCCTAGAACATCCCATGAAGGGTTAACGGAGCCAGCGTCGAGCATGAATATTTAACCGTGTTTGGGAGCTCCATATCATCTCTGCTTACGGCCGGCAGGAAGCAGGCTGGAGGTGGCTGAGGACGCAGCAGTAATGGAGAGTGCAGTGACAGCAGTTTGTAAGGGCGGGGCTGGGGGCACCTCTGACAGGTCAGCATACAGCTTGTCAGGGGGCCCTAGACTACAGCAAAATACCAGTGAATGATGTCACTGAGGCTTGCGGGGGGCCCCTCTCACTTTAGCGTTACCAATTGGTCGTTCCCTAACATGCATTTTACAGTTACATTTTATAAATTTAGCAACTGAGCGACGTACAACTGAGGCAAAGGGCTCAAACATGCCTGATTGTTAAGGAGTCAACTGGGCATCAAGTGCAGCTAGGCTGAGATCCCAATGAATGCCCAGGTACAAGTGTAAGCAGGATTGGAGCGGGAGTTACACAACAGCATCAAAGAAAGAAGGAACATAACATTCAAGGGCCGGAAGTGCAACATAAGAACGCCCGTTACTCCAGATCTGTTCTGATTCCCGTTTTCACATCTGGCAAGTGTCAACGGATTCATCCGATGGTTCAGGTCCCTCCCACCGCTCTCCTTTTGCCCTGTCTCTCTGGAATATTCTCCTTTGGTCGCAGCTTCCCTTGATTACCCAGAAGGCACTTCAAAGCAAGGGGTCACCTTCACCGCTGTTGCTGCTCCGTCACACGCTTCTGCTGCAATCTGACACCCAAGTGCCGTGAAGTCTGGACAGATCCCATCGTTTGCATGCCACTACAACAGGTCTAATAATTATGTGCCAGTGTAATATCGTTCACATGTGGAGTCTTCTTAGTAATTTACAGTTTTGCTCATTCCGTCTCCTGAGTCCTCCTGAGCATGTGAAGTTCTCCACCACTGGAAGCGTAGGAAGATCTGAAGAAGTTGGGGTCACCTGATTACATGTCTACTCGGGCTCCTTAGGTGCATTTTACACCTGTATACAAAGTAGGGAGTTACCGGTGTCTGTTAAACATTAATGTACAAGCACTGGTTACACTGACTGGAATTGAATTAGGTATGCAGAGGGGCAGTTTTGCATGCTTACTCATGTGAGGGTGTAGTTTGATTAAAATAACAAAAGCCCTCATTGAGGTTCCTTGATTTCCAAACTAAATGCTGTGACATCTGCTTTAGTCCCAGTATCAAAGTTCTTACTGGAATCTGGAAGGCTTTTGAGGGAGCGCACGTGGTTAGGGTTCAGCGGAAGGTTGAAGGTCTGGGCCACATTGTCAGTGCTGGCGAGTCATATCGAGATCTCAGACTCCAGTCACTCCAAATACAGGAAGCTAAACGTGTCAGTCCTCAGAGGGCCGTGCTGATCTCTCTCACTTACCGTCAAAGCTAATACCTTCAACCCAGATTGATGGAAAAAAGAGCCGTTTTGGATAAATAATTATTCCAGCCTTCGTGTAATTATTTCTTCTTACTGTGGAACACTGTTAAAAATGCAAATCTGGAGAGCAGCTTTAATTTTCAGGCTGAATGCTTCTGTGTTAACTCTCTGGCGAACGCCTCTTGTGTAGCATATTGGGGTTAGTGTCACAGTCACGGAGTGCAGAACGTTTGCAAGACCCGATGGCCACGGTGAAATAACATATATAAGGTTATAAGGAAACCTCAAACTGAGGTGTAGGAAGGGTCAATATTTATGGAAGGAATTCATTACACTGATTATTATATAGTTGGTAGGTAAGCGTTCCAGAAATTGATTCTGTTAATACTATAAAGCAAATTTTTGGAGCATTGAATGCCTGATTCTTTGGAAGTAATTTTACCTTGTAACAAATTAATGTTTGAACGTGAATGTTAATGATGAACCCAAAAGAAAGTCATGAGCATGTGCAACCAATCCAGCAGGGGGCGCAGCACTTAAAGACATCGATTCATAGCCTGCAAGCAGCAAGCCTGCCCTGCTGACTCTCTGAACAGAATGATTCTAAAGTTGGTTTCTCAAGTACCTTCCAGTGAGTTCCGTTAAATTCCTTCAGTTAAACAGTGAGCTGTATAAACTGATAAACACTGTAAGATGTCTTAGATTAAGGCTATTCAAATCATGGTCCTCAAGGTCTGAGCCCTGCTGATTTTCCAGCCTTCCTTTACCTGTGAGCTGGGTGTAAAGCCTCTGTGGCCAATCAGAATCAGTAATTATTAAACTAACTACCTGGGAGAACTGAAAACAAGGCCTGGATTTGGAATCAAGGTCCAGATTTGAAGAACCTTGCCTTAGATGAAAGCATCCAGGTCTCCATTTTAATGACCTCACATTTTATTCTTTCATCTAAAACAACTTACAGTAGAGGGGAGAGTTACAATTTGTGTCCTGCCTAGGATTTGAATCCAACACCCTTGTATTGTGAGTATAAGGTTCTGCTTGTAGAGCTGCAGGAGACCTTGAGTCCAAAAGAATGGGCCGAGGGTTCACAATTAGAGCTTGATTTATAATGGGACACTTGCTCAGGAAAATGACATCATAGGCAACTCCGTACATATGATTACGACAGTTACATGGCACTGTTAAGTCAGGAAATGAAGCTGAATAGCAGGAAGAGAAAAAAACTGCCTATAAGCTGATAAATGAAGACAAATTAGAAATTCACTTGTTTTTTTTTCTTTTGCCCCAGTCTAAAGCATAAGAGGGTGCTTATTCATAATCTGAAATGTCTTACAAATGAAATCTGCCGTGATTGTTTTTGATGCTGCAATGATTACTGATTACTGTCAGAAAGGGGAGAAAATAATTGAACTCATAGCACATTTTGCCAAACACATAACTTTAATGAACAGTATTTGCAATAAAATGTTATTTAAATATTCATTTTGGAGCTCCACTTTATCCCGCTGTTTTATTTGAGATTTCAAAAAATAAATGCCTTATTTACAAACTGGAACTAACTCCTTCTTGTAAATCTTATCACACAACCTTGTGAAGCTAAATAGCTGCCAAATAGTTAAAAATAAATCTGCCTTTTCGGCAGGTAAAAAGAAAATCTTGGAACAACTTAAGACAAGATGACCAACACTTTTTTTTGTTTTTTTACTTAGACTGATTTTTAATCTCAGTGCTAAAGATAAAAGTCAATTTTATGTAATTCAATAACCTACATTGAAAATTGAAAAAAAAACAATCAGTTATTTCTAATTACATTTATTTCCTAATTTCTTGACACAAGATATTATCAAGTAACATTTATTGATTTTAACAGAGTAAGGAAAGTTTGAGCTTAGAGAGTGGGGTCAGCCACTGTCCAGCAAGTCTGGAGCAGTTAAGGGTCTTGCTCCAGAGATTGGTATGATTACTCTGTCAGCCGTGGGATCTGAACCCATGACCTTCCAGACACAGATTCCTAACCTACTGAGCGACACACCACCCATTATGCCTGTTATAATTGCTAGTGGAACAATGCTAATTTTGAAGTTAATTTAGAGTTCTGCTCTGCCTCGGGTTGAGTAGACTAATCAAAGCAGATTCGTACATTTGAAAAGGTCTGCCTAATAGATTTGCAAGGAAATTAAGCAGATATTTTGATATAGAAGAAACATACACTTTCAACCAAATCAAGGGCTAGCCGATGTGAATATAGAATGTTCGTTTTCATTTGGTCCAACATTGTTTGGTTCAAGACCCAAGGCCACAATTAAATACCAAGAGGTGTTATCTTCTTTGTCAGGTTAGAGGAGCCTTTACAAGCTGCCAAGTAAGTGAGCAACATCTTTTAGCATGATGCTGTTTTTCGCTCGGTCTCCTGGCTATACATTTATTCATTCCAGTGGTTCCTTGGTTCATTTTCATAGGTTTATTCTCAGAGGAGTAAAAGCCAGTAGGGCTCTTTGTGATTTAATGGTGCAAAAGAGTATCTCACTACAACCAGATATAGACTGGAAGGTGTAATTACTCCTGATGTGAATGAGTTTTTCCTTTCTTTTTTACCAGAATCTTGAGACTGTATGGAATGCAGCCAAATGTAGCAAAACCACCACCCCTCATTTCAACACTGAGCCATGCATTTTTTTCATTGACCCAGGAACGTGTGTGTTACTTTGGACCATGTGCTGGTGTGATCTAATCTGATGCCAAGCCACTGTGTGGGACACAGAATCCCTCTGTTGCAAGCAATAAAAAACAACATGTCACCTCCTAAAACCATGTCTGTTTGAGACCAAAGGTCACTGCCGTGACAACTGGCCATACAATAATTTCTGAAGTTGGTTTCTAAAAATGACAACAAAAAAGCACAAAACAACCAAGTTATAATGTGTCACATCATGTCACACAGAGCCTGGGTCTAACAAGCTATTCTTGTTACTTGCTTGTCTTACCTCTGTTTCCTAACTCTTGTATTGATCACTCCCATCTGCCTCTCATTAGCTCCCTCATTAGTCTAGTATATAAGTGCTTCCCAGTCTTGTGTCCCCCAGTCCATTTGTTAACATTGTACCCACAAGTTGCCTGTACCCTGCCCTGCCCCCATTTTGGTTCCCCATGATCTTTTTAATTTCCCATTTGTTCTGTGAGTTTAAGAAAACCTACTTTTTTGTTTCACCACAACGCGTACCCTCGAGTCCTTCACGCTGTGACAGAATGACTGGACTCCACAAATTACTCAGTGGCTACCCCTGGACCCTCTCTTGTTATGCATCTCAGCTTGCACCCTTTCCCCTGCAACCAGAACCATAACCCAGCCTAGGTGAGGCCACCACACCTCCATAGCCTGGTCCAGTAGGGGCCGCCACTCCACCCGATCTTCCAAAGTCCAGCCCAGAATGGGCCACACCTATTTCTCCTGAGCCTTCAGAGTCCGACCAAGGAGAACATGCTGCTCTTCCTGGGTCTCCAGAATCCAGCCTATCAGGAGCCGTTCCCATCTCTGCTGTGCCTCCAAAGCCTGTCTCCTCCTCTGCCACACCTTCAGAGACTGTCTTCAGTTCTGCCACTCCCCAGGAGATCCTGGTACAGGGTACCAGCCTGGAGAGGTCCACTCTACCCATGCTCCAGGCACATGACCCAGAGAAAGAGGCTGCGTCCGAGTCCCGGGCTCCTGGTTGCCTCCAGGTGTTCCAGCTTCACCCCACTTGCCTCCAGGTGTCTCAATCTCACCTGGTCTTTTGATGTCCTACTTGCCCCTGCTTCGTCTCCTGATGTCCTACCCGCCCCTGCCTCATGTCATCACCCTGGCAAACTCCTCATCTCCCATGGTCACCCAGGTGCCCGCCACATCTCCTGGCTTGCCACTGGTGGTCTCCTCATCCCCTGCCAAATGCCGCCAGCCGAATGCCTGACTCCCTGCATGCCACCAGCCCAGAGGGGATAGATCCAGAGGATACCACTCTGGAAGACCTGTTCTGTCCAGGGGATCTGTCCCTCCAGTCTTGGTATCTGTCCTGTGAGTCCTGTCAGTCCTGCTGTACCCTGTCTCTTCTGGTATCCTATCCATCCCCAGCCCCGTGGGTCTACCCTGTCGTTCAGTCCCTGTGGTCCCCTCCTCCATTCATCTTTTGGGAAAGGGGGGAGGGGTGTTGTCACGTCCTGCCTGCCATGTCCACCTGACCCTCCGTTATCCTCTCTAGCGTCACCCTAACAAGCCACGGCTATTACTCATTTCTTACCTCTTGTTCCTAACCCTTGCATTAATCACCCCCAGATGCCTCTCGTTATTCTAGTATATAAGTGCTTCCCAATCCAGTGTTCCCCAGTCCAGGCATTGATGTTGTACTCTCATGTTGCCTGTCCCCTACCCTGTTGCAATCTTGTTTCCCGTTTACGTTCTGTGAGTTTAATAAAACCCCTTTTGTTTCACCACAATGCCTGCCCTTAAGCCCTTGGTCCTTAAGACACAATGCGTGACACAATGCAGCCTCTTGTTTTTTTTTTTTTTCTAAATAAGGTACATAAGAAGATTACACATTAGCAGATCAAATATTTCACAGAATATGAGATTCATTTGTACAATGTAATGTTGTTGCTGGGAACTTGTAGAAAATTCTGTAAAATCCTAGGGTATCTCTGCCACTTCACTCACAGGATATGAGGGGAGGGGGGCCACCCCATTTTTTCTTCTTATTTAAACTGTCCCCCCCCCCCCCCCCCAGCTGTTTAGATTTCATAGCTGAATTTATGCATGCATACAAAGCAAACAATAGGTTGAGGAAGTCACATAAAAGCAGGGGATACTGCTTGTGAATGCCTACTTCAGGTCATGCTGTTATTTATTTTCAAACAGTCATCTTTAACTGAGGCAAATTACATAGCATGGTGGTCTACAGAAATACTATCACTGCCGGATAAATTTACGGGTGCAATTATTCGTAATAAAAAGAAAAAAGATATTTGCAATGAATAATCATTGGGTGGTGAATACGGTAGCATCAGACACGTTTGGTTATAAGATCTAAGGCTAGTGAAGGAAGTTACTTAAACATACTTAGATTACTTAAAAACAGAAATCTTTTCTGTTGGACATGAGCCATGTAAACAACCTGATCTGGATTTTTAAAACCTTTTAAAAAGTTTTAAACCCCTTGCTGACGACGAGTGATGCCGGCAACCTTGAAAACAACTTCATTAAAGGCACCACTAATTTACCTCTAATGGTTTACTTTGTCATATTATGAATTAAACTCCTATATTAGCTACTGCTATTGTTGGCATGCTAAGTGACCGATGTGACTGTTTATTGTGGTTGTTCTGAGAAAGTCCTCTGCTGTCATTTCTAAGGGATCCTACCTGACCTGGTGAAAACCTGTGGAGTAAAATATAAGCCTTAATATTCAAATTTAAAACCATACCCTTGAATACTTGGGAAAGACAGTAGGAGCAGTAATGAGGGAGCGGACACAGCAGGGCTAACAGATTTGCTGTTATTTTTACTCTGTTATACCTCAGCTGTCTCAGCTGTACTTTGGCTGTTTACAGAACATCTTCAGCTTTTAGGAACAGAAAAATACAATGTTTTAAGTATAGAAAAAACCCCTCTGCTGTACATCATTAACACATCTTATATTTACTGCTGAATAGGAAGCCAGTGGTGTGAAACGAAAGCTTATATTTAGTTTATAGGTAAAAGAACAGTTAGCTCAGAACATTCCCAAATTACCATCTAAAGGAGCAGGAATACTATAGTGGACGCTAGATTGGTTGAACAAAAAAAAGTGCTAAAAAGAGACCGTTTGTGATTTTGGTGACTCCTCGAACTTCACAATAAGCAATTTGAGTAAATCAAATTATGTGAATAGGTCTTGAGTGACCACTCATCATAACAGAGGGAGACCATGCAATCGCCGCACACAGACTAGAAGTGGGACTGACAGAGAGAGCCCCATTTGAGACGAGTGAGGTGATTTCCACTGAACTACCTCACCATTAGTTTTGAACAAGCTATACATTAATATCGTTTATTGGCCTGAGGGCAGTGTAGAAACAAACACAACCAAAAATATACAAGAAGCTAATATTTTAGGACTTGTATCTTTCTAACTATAACTCTCCCAAGCTGTCTGTTAACAAAAGTCATGCTTGAGTCAGAGCACACCAAATAACAAAATATTAAATGACTCCTGTTAATTACAAGTACGCAACTTCCAGGCCCAGGTGTCTGGTACGTAAGAGAACGGTAACAGGATTTTGCAAGCAAGGATTCCAGCCTGCTGGATTAGGGGAGACATCGGAATCCCATGGAGTTGTAAGACTTCTTTTTGCACCATATCAGGAACCAAGCTGGAGACAACTGGCATAAGACCAAAACACCTGAAAAGCATGAAATTCTTAGGTATGATCATTAACATTCACTGTGTTGGAAAAAGACCAAGTCCCATTACACTTTTCATATCTTGCCTAAGGCAGATTTAAATGTCAAGGACAAACTGTCTGACGGACAATTGTTTATGGACTTATTCCTTGTATTGCTTAATAAAATCAGCTCTGTGCCTTTGTGAACGCCTTTGTGAATCTAATGTGTATAGTGTGAAACGCCGTCTGGGGCATCAAAACATGGACCCACCCTGTCCTGCCTTTCTTGTTTTCATGCAATGTGTACATACATGTTATGAATAGCCCGAAAAAATAGCGTGACAAAATAGTTTACAGTTATGCAAATTGTAACACTGTACCGAAAAAGGATCTGAATTTTATAGGAAATAGGAAACAGTTATGGAATGAGAAATGGGGGTCTGCACATCAATAAAATAATTACTCCGAACAGTAATGGACTTCTGAACAATATGGTTTTTGCAACTAAGACAACCATGTCCATGCTCAGCGACATTAAAATAAAAGTGCGACATCAGACGGGGCATGGCTATGGCTTTGAGTAAGGCATGAGAAAAGCGAGCGGAATTAGGTTACTTTCAGCTCGTGCCACGGGGATAGCGTTGCCCTGGTGACTGCCGGGTTACGTGATGACGCTTAATGTATATGAGCGCGAGCGGCGGCGCCTCGCTCCCTTTTACCGCCTTCAGAGCGGACTGTTTTTCCCGGCCGTGGTCGCTCCGCTGCGCACTTCTACACACGCCGAGCCGAGGCAACAGGAAGGTAGGCGAAAGCAAGTCTCGTCCCGCTTCGGTCCTGTCCTGGGCCCTGAATGTACTAAATTTCGTGCTCTTTTCCCTTTTATTTTTATCATGGTGAATGTGTGACGCGTACAGCGAGACTCCCCCAAGACGGGCGCGGAAATACTGAAAGGTTCTGCCCGCTAGCCTCCGTGCTAACCGTGGGGGCGCCGCGTTACTTCTCTGCCCCGGATCCCTGGCTGACTTCGCGGCGGTATTTACTGTCCGGCGTGGGGAGCAGCTTAATTTAAAAAAAAAAAAAATTAAAAGGCGTAAATGTCAGGCGGTGGTTCGCATATGCTGTGGAGAAAGAAGTGCTGCACCCGTTTGTTGAGAATGAAAGAGGGGCTGCGTGGTGTGTGAGACTGGAGGGAGAGGTAGCCAGAGTTAAGTTTTGGTGTTTGAATGAGACCGGGAGTTCCGACTCCGAATTACGCCGAGATTTCACGTCGGAGAAGCGGGAGAGTGTGTCTGCCTCCCGTGTTACACCTGGCTGTAGCCTCGGCGCTGCTCTCGTGAAACCTGCTCTGTAATCCTGAGTCCAGCCTATAGTGATATGTGATTTGAGTGACTAGTTAGGCGCACCGTTGATGGTTAACAGATTAATCATGTTTTGGATCACTGATGTAGACGTAGGGGCTGGCTTTGTAAACCCGCTGTCTCGGTCGCTTCATGTCTGCTAGCCTTGTTAGCTGTTAGCCTTCAACACGTGGCGACCGGCGGGTCCCGGGGCTCCGGAGGCGTGAGCTGCCGGCCGTCGCTGCTAAGCAGGCCAGGATTGGCTGCTATCCAATGGTCGCCGCACAGTTCGGTGGATTGATCACCCTTCGCGCTATTTGTGTCTCTGCTGTTTTCTTAAACGCTGTTGCTAAATCTGCACGTTAGTTACTCAGAAATGGGATCTAGAAGAGCACGTTGCATGTTCAGCGGCGTGCTGCTCGACGTGCGACTCCGGCCTTTGGGCATTAAAAATATGAAGGCGAGACCTGTGAACTTGATCCTCGTTTTTTTCCCTCACCCTGACCATCCCTAAGTTTTCACTGATGTTTTAGTGGCATGTTTTGTTTTAATGAGAACTGAGTAGTTTCAGCCTTTCTAAATATACACCATAAATCCTTGCAGACAATGGCTTTGTTTGGTATTTTGAGTTACCAGTCTGTGCACTCATTGTTTTGGTTATTTACATGGATTACTTTTATGACTTATAAACGACCTTGGTGAGAATACTGTATCCATAGTAATTAATAAACCCACACATCTGACATCAGCTGTGACTTATTTGTAGGGTTTATTTTGCCCACCATGTGGTTTGATCCAGGTTGGATATGTGACCTCGAAGATTGTGACCCGAGTTGCTCTCTGCTGAGACAGTGGCATCTGTATGGTTTACTACTGATGTCTGCCTGTCAGTCTTATTTTATCTAGATCCTGGAAGTGCTGTCATTTCTGGCCCTGGGGGAGGTGAGAGAAGAGCTTTGCTTTTCAGTGAATATTGGGAAGTTGTGTAGCTGGTAGCTTAGTACTTGATGCATTTGGCCCAGGACCTATAAGTGACATGTTTCGGCCTCAGGGATTGCCCCCAGTGTACCTCGGATTAATTGCAATAATCTATCCCTGGAATACTGGATGATGCACCTGAAAAATAACCTCAAAAATAACAAACAAAACCAGATGATTCAACCTTTTAACACGTGCACTTATTTCCTTTGGGGAGGAAATATCTACTAAGCAGCTAAGTGATGGAAGAGTGGTGCCTTTCCAGCATCGATTTGGTCTTTCTCTGCCACTGGCGTTTGCTATTGTGCATACAGTTTAAAGGCCAGCACCTTGTTTGGACGGCTGTGCTCAGCTTTCTGTAAACAATCACACGCATAGGAACTGCGCCTTTTCGCTGTTCTGTTCTCATCTCAGGCAGCTGATCACTTTGTGCCTCATTGACATTTTAGATACTTTTATGGCATCTCAGCACATCTATGTGGCTATTGGGTTGCTGTACTTTGTATACCCCCAGCTCATTGTACATTTCTGACCTCTTCCCACTCCAGGTGAATGGATTGTTTTCATAGGATGCAGAGTAACCAACCTTGTGCTGTTGAACTCTTTTCCGATTAATATTGAATTGATTGGTGTGGTCAGTGCTTGTCAAAATCTAGATATGTGGATTCCAGGTGTTTGCTCTATGTTTGCTTGGTTGCCAGCACCAATACATATAAAATGAGGCTCAGTCTAATTCTGCCAGTCTCGCTTTCAATTATAGTAATTATCAGCACGCATAGTGTTTATGAATGAAGTTAATGCTTGCTAGGCAAAATGACAGTCTGGTTTCCCTTTGTTTCTTGCATGTTATCTTTGTAAAAGCTTGTTTTAAATAAGTCATTATAGCACTTTGCTGTCGGATTTAACGTGAGTGTTAAAATATTTCATGGTGTTCTGCCCGATGACAGCTTCCCCACTGTTAGTGCAGTGCCATAGCAAAAGGCTGCTGGACTCCAGGTGCTTCCACAATTGATGTTGCTGTCCCCAAACAGAAATGTAAGCATCTCATCCAGCTTTAGCTTATCAGGCCAGCAAAGAGCATATAGTCATTCTGTGCAAGTATACAGTTCTGTTTCACAGGTTAACTGAGTGCTATTCACAGGGCAATCCTGTCAGCTTTGTAACTTATTCCAGCAAGGATCAGTTTTTTAATCAGAATGTGACTTCTGACCAAGATGTAATTTATAGTTCTGTGCTGTTAAGTATAGGGTGAAGGTTTCATTAATTCGTCCATGTACCTCTAAATGTTTTGAAAGGTGGCTTGGAAAAGTGGCATGCATGTAAAACTGACCCCTGCCTGTCATAGATGGGTGATTGGATTGGGAGAGACAGCTTTAGGTTAATGCCCGCTGGGCTATTCTGGCAGAACTCTTCGGAATTTTAAGCTGACAAATTGCAAGGCCAGTGAGTAGTAAATGTCCACATGCAACATACCATATTTTATAAGTGGAAGATTTCACCCCTCCCTTTCTGTCCACTTTTTGACTACTATCAAGTGCCATTTGAAGCATTGGTCCAGAAGGCTCTTGTGTGAAGATGCCGAAGTGGTTTTTTTGGGTAATTGGTCTTTTAGTTTGGTGTGTAGAACTGCTGTTTGTCCAGATTGGCCTGACAATCTTGTGTGTGTTCAGGAAAAGCCCTGTGGTCCTGGAACCTCAGAGCTTGGTCTTTGGATATTAGTGATATACAGTATAATCCTGCTTGCACCATGTGGCTGGATTGAGTCTTAGTGCCACAGTGCCTCTACAGTCTGCTCTGCCAATAAACTAATGGATCACATATCTGAATAGGCCTGATATTGTTACATGCTCTACCAACAGCCTGTTAACTGTATATGTATATATTCAGACATGCACAATATATGCTTTTGTAAATTTAACTGTGCTTCCTTGTTTAACATTTACTTCTGTGAATAAGCTGAAATTTAAAAACTGTAACCAGTGCCCCCTACCCCCACCCACTGCCTGACCTGTAGCAGGCTGGATTTGCTGATTGTGGCTGTTGTGCTGTAAGCAGGGTTTGTGAGAGCAATTTGAAATGTTTGTTGCGTTAGCCACTGTGCGTATGGCCCCTGAGTTCCGACAGCTTCCTGACCGTATGGACCAGCTGTCACGAGCTCCTGCTTTGAGGTGGGGTGACAGCTGAACAAAGGCTGCGTGTGGCCCTTCCGGTGTGGAAAGGTTAATGTTTGCTTCAGAGGAGAATTGATTTTGAGCCGGAAAACCAGTGCTGTGGCTGAGGTTTAGCCTATTTAATGTATAATGACTTTTTCTTTTTCTCTTCTAGGACTTTGCTGGACTGTACAAAGATGGCCGAGATGGATAAGTAAGTTTTGTGGCGAGGGGACAGTGTTTTTCATCTCTGCATTTGCTGTCTTTGTCCCCTCTTTGTGCTGTCCCTGTTCTCTCCACCCACTCAAAATTCTACTACAGCATTTAATACTGGTTCTTGCCATCTTAACGGGATGGAGGTTGTTCATGCATGGAGATCTGCTTTCTGTGACAACTGTGTAGTAACCCTGGGCCTGAGGTCTTTTTCCTGCTAACTGGTCCTCCTGTGGTTAATTTTGACCCCTGCTCCTCCAAGTGTGTAGAGACTTTTAAGCTGGTGGTGTGCTGGCCCATGTCATTGGCTTATGTTAATGTGCCGTCTAACCTTTGAGCCGTAACCCAGTTCTGAACGTGGAGGGCTCACCTCAGGGCCCAAGCTGAAATTTCTTGGTGATGCCACTTTCCCCTGTTGTGATGAATAACTGGGGTTGGGGTGGTGGTGGTGGTGCTTTAATCTGCATCGGCACGTCACATCAAACTGCAGTTTCAAACCACTTCATACAATTTTACTTTCCTTGGTGGAGTTGTGTGATTGACCTAAGCAGAAGATTGAGAGTCCGAATTGTAATTAAGATTTCTGTACCTGAGGACCGTATAAATTTAAGGTTTAGTGTCGTAGCATCTCATAATCAAGTTGATGAATTTAGTCCGGTTTGGGAGTCTTGTGCTCAGTTTTGAATTAACATGCCGTGGATAATGGCACATGAAGGTCTGTGAAAGGTGGCATTGACTGTTTCATGCTTGTGCTTGCCCACAGCTGGTTTGTGCGCTCTGCTTCTGGTTCCTGGCTCCAGCACTTCCCTCTAACACTTGTCCTTGAATGAGTGGGAGTGGCTGTTAAGCCGGTTGAGTTTCCCTGGGTGTGATTGCTAGGCCTCGAAGCCCTGTGTGGTGAAGGGGCGCCCGGTCTGGGGCTTCTGGAGCCCTCCTAGGCACATGAGTCACTGGTATTTATGGCTGTTGGTTGTGCTTTTTGTCGATGGTAGATGAATTGCCTGTCTGTCAGGTAGATCCTCAATAGGATTAGGAAGCAGGGAATCCTATCGCGACGTAAACAATAGTAAGTGCACATCTCTTAAGGAAGCGATACTCAGAGCTAGCTGACAGCCGTGCAGAGCTTTTTCTGTTGTTGAAGACAGAAATGTGTGTGGCCACCTATTGTGCTTGATATGCATGGGTATATTTGTGTGCAGCCAGGGTGCGTATGACATTGACCCCCGTCTTTACCATGCAGTAAAGACCAGACTGAGCTGGACCCTGCAGATATGGAGGATGTGGAAGATGTGGAGGAGGAGGAGACTGTGGAGAATGTTAATACCAAAGGTAAGTGGAGCGTCCAGTTCATTCAGTTCTTGATGAGGCACCTTCTCAGTCTGGTCATGACTCATGTTGCTGGTCCCATGTAACTTGAAAACCATTGATTTGTTCAAAATTTTATTTTTTGCTGTTTAATTCTTGCTGATGGTCTATGAATTGCCTATTTGTCAGAGATCATGGTAATTCTGAAAATGGTGCTTTCTTGTTTCTATCTTATGATTAAAGTATCACTAAAGTATTGCTCTGTAGTTTGGTGCTGAGGGACTTGTGGCTAAGGAGGCGTCTGCAGGACAGCTGCGTTTTGATGTTTCAAAATTGTAATGCGGACTTCAGACATTCCTTTTTCTCACAGAAAATGACACCACTGAGCTTAGAGATCTGCATTATTTATGGTCCAGAACATTAATTTTTGCATTAGGGTTTTGGTAACCTGAAAACTGTCTCCTGACAAATAAAAGGCCTCACTAAAGGTAGATACGGTTTACTTTTTCATTAAGTGATTGGGGGGTAGTCTAGGTTTTTTTTGGGTTGAGCATGCTGGAGTTCAGCCAGATCACTCTGCCTGCAGCTCGCCAGCTCACGGTCCAGATGATGCAGAACCCACAGGTGCTGGCGGCGCTACAGGAGCGGCTGGATGGCTTGGTCGGGTCACCGTCGGGCTACATGGAGAGGTGAGCCTCATCATTTTGTTCCTGGAGGTCGCTTTGGGAGGTATAGGAATATAGCAGATGTGTTAATGCTGGCCATTGAGGTCAGCTTCCTGCAACTCTGTGGTTTTCTGATGGTTGCAGTGATGGTCCTTCCTGCTGGATTTATATGTAGCTTTGACTCATCTCTCTGCCCCCTGCCTTACCTATGCATTACCACAGCATAAAAATGGTGCGATCAATATTAAGCCCATAAGTATGTATTAACAACCTATGATTTTTATTTTCCGTTAAATGTTGCAGACGCCCATAAAATGTTCTTGCCAACTCTTCTGCAATACATCTATCAAAACAGATATATGAAATGCCTTTGGGTTAATTACCAGCTGTACTGTTGATCACAGTATGACTCTGCAAAACTCAGGACGGATCAGTTTCTGTGGGCTGGTCCCGGCGGCTTCTCTTCCTCTGCCCTTATTCCATCACCCAGCCCGGGTCATGCTGGGACATTTAGTGAAGGTCACACCCCTGATCCGGAGATTCCACCAGTGATTGTGCCCAAGTCGTGTTGGTTTCTGCTGATGTATGCAACCTCGGATGCCAGTTTTCTCCTGTATTTCAGACCTCCAGAACTCACTAGAGTAGTAAAATAATTTCTGGATCTGGTCTCTGGAATTTATTTATTTATTTTTTTTTGTGTGAGATGGGTGTGGTGAAATGAATTCTGTGCTTTCATTGTGGGTGGAAGAACCATAGCTGAACCGCAAGCTGGCTTCAGGGACCAGATGCTGGTGCCTAGATAGCGCAGCGTAGAACATCCATGTGGAGATGACAGAGCCACATGCGGAACACTGCGGATTAGCAAGCAGAAGCCTTAGTGAGGATTTAATGGCTGTGGTGGCAGGCTGGTGCGGCTCGGAGTTCACTAGGGTCTGTGTCTCATGGAGCTATGCCAGGGCTTTTCTGTTCCCTGGAGGGTGACCCCAGGCTGGGCCCGCAGCAGCTGCTGTGGGTGTCACTCGCCCTCTGTCGGATGGACTCCTGTCATCAGCATTCCTATCATCTTTCCCTCAGCTGACCACAAGGGTTTGTTTCCTTTTTTTTTTTTTTTTTCTGCTTCTCAGTTTACCCAAGGTTGTCAAGAGGCGTGTCAATGCCCTCAAGAACCTCCAAGTGAAGTGTGCCCACATCGAAGCCAAGTTTTATGAAGAGGTCCACGAGTTGGAGAGGAAGTATGCGGCCCTGTACCAGCCCCTCTTCGATAAGGTGAGCGTGCCAGACTCTTGGGGAGGAGTGAAGGGGTCACCTGCTTTAAGCCCTTGGATTTATCATTTTTCTCCATGCATCATGGTGAAAGGAGCTGATCAGGTTATGCGTGTGCTGTGACCTCACTTCTGAATTGGCAGGTTGCCGTTGCTCCTTTAGTACTCTGATTTTTATGATGGTTCTCTAATAGAGAGCTTTCATCACCAACTTCAAAAGATGGAAATTGTCTGATTTGGCTGAGGATGGAAATTTAGTGATGTGGGGTGTGTGCTTAGTACGAGCATTAAAACATTACGTAGCGCTGCGCTGATGTTCAGTGAAGTGCTAGCTGCTGACACTGTAGACAGAGTAACCCTTTGGTTGTCTAGACTGGTTGTGTTTAGTCTGAATTGATGTCTCCCTCTCCGCAATCCAGCGGAGCGATATCATCAAAGCGGCGTATGAGCCTACGGAAGAGGAATGCGAGTGGAAGGCAGATGAGGAGGAAGAGCTTACCGTAAGTAAGCAGGTACTGGTGACGCCTCTGTCCATGTGATGTTGTGCATGTTGTCATGTGATGTAATGCTCAGGCAACACTTAATTCTTTGTTTTAGCACTTTAGCACAAGCTGTTTTCAGATATGGGTAAACATGCACGGTGTGTTGACACTTTGTGCTTGTACATTTAATCCTTGTTAATCTGACTTTCTGTGACCTGCAGGAACAAGCTCTGTTCTCTACTTTGGAAGCAGCACTAGTAACCCTGTACTTAATTTAAGCCATTGTTAAATATGTAATTGGACGGTGGTTTCTGGCTCTCAGTGGAAAGAAATGGCTTGTCGAGGCAGCTGAAATGCCTCATGTGACTGTGGGACATTGGGGTCTTTTGGTGCCCTTTGACATATGGTATGGCAATGATGCAGGGTCATGGTTGCTTCTCGCGTCCTGGTTTATAATTGATGGATTAAGATGCAGGTTCTGATGCCTTAGACCACTGGCAGTCTGACATTTACTGATAAGAGCACCAGCTGTCTACATGACTTTTAAAATTCTGAATGAAACAAGCAGGTGAATAGTCTGCCTCAAGCACGTCTTTCCTATACCTTTATTTCAGGAGGATATGAAGGAAAAAGCCAAAGTGGAGGAAGAAAAAAAGGATGAGGAGAAGGAGGATCCAAGGGGCGTCCCAGATTTCTGGCTCACAGTGTTCAAGAACGTCGACTTGCTCAGTGATATGCTGCAGGTATCAGCCAATCGGGGAGGGGGCATGTTCGCCTTCATGCTGCACTCAGCCTTTCCCGCCTGGCTGCTGCTTCCCCCTACTGGTGGGTCCTGATATTTCAGCTGTAAAGTTTGCCTGTATCTGCTTCGTTTGTGCCTTATGCAGTGTAAGTGATCTGCGCAGTTAAGTTCATCTGCTGGATCAGCAAGCAGATGGATTCAGCCGGCCCTTTGCCAGATACTGCCACAGCATGTGCTAATACTAATTCCTTCCTTCCAGGAACACGATGAACCCATTCTCAAGCACTTACAAGACATTAAAGTCAAGTTTTCGGATCCTGACCAGCCAATGGTTTGTCTTTACTTTCCTTGCTTTAAGCTGACTGTCTGTACCCTTTCATCAGCGAGTTCAGTATCCTTCACTGTTGCTTGTCCCCTTTGCCCCTTGCTGTCCTAAGAGCTTCACGTTAGAGTTCTACTTTGAGGCCAACGACTTCTTCACAAACCGAATGTTGACGAAAACCTACAAGATGCGGTCGGAGCCCGATGAGGCGGACCCGTTCTCCTTTGATGGGCCGGAGATCATGGGCTGCACTGGGTAGGGCCCGTTCTGTTCTGGTCATGTGATTAAGGATTGTCGCTTGGTGCTGAGGTGGCTTGCTTTTACACTGTCTTGTTAGTTGCCAGATTGATTGGACTAAGGGCAAAAACGTCACCCTGAAGACGATAAAGAAGAAGCAGAAGCACAAGGGGCGTGGCACAGTGAGGACGGTCACCAAAACTGTGCCCAATGATTCCTTCTTCAACTTCTTCAGTCCCCCTGAAGGTAGGAGCAGCACCAACCCTGGACTCTACAGAAGGCCTTATTTTTTCAGTGCTGGCAAGTCATTTAATGATTATTTTTCTTTTTCAGTCCCTGAAAATGGAGAGCTGGTAAGTTAGCTCTCATGAGCTTTGAATATACCCGCATGCGCTAAATTTGCTATATTAAGTGTCATTCTATTGTTGCTTCTGAGCTCAAACAGCTCATTTTACAGCTTGTGCATGCAATGATTGCGACTAAGATTGATCTGGCGCATTGACTTTCAGGATGAGGACTCGGAGGCCGTCCTCGCCGCTGACTTTGAGATCGGCCATTTCATCCGCGAGCGCATTGTGCCAAGGGCGGTGTTGTACTTCACAGGCGAGGCCATCGAGGACGACGACGATGATGTGAGTTTGCCCAGGAAGGCAGACGCTTCTGTAGCCTGCAAAGGCTGTTGGTCCCTCTCCTGTTTTGATTGCTGGTTTCAGATTAATTCCCCTGGTTTAATTAGCTTGGACCAGCAGAACTAGATTAAAATTGGTTTCTCCCGCAAAATATAAATTGCTAGTGTTACCTGGCAACACTGCATGTGGGGGATGGCAGCCCCAAAGAAGTGTTGTGGGAGTTAAACTGACAGTGTGATTAGATTAGAGGAGGTGGGTGGGTGGGAACCTCCAGTGTTCTGCAGGGAACTGAGATCAACATCCCAGGTAACCTTTGGGGATCCTGCCATGCATCTTGGTTCTAATGGACTTTTTTCCTTTCAGTATGATGAAGAGGGCGAGGAGGCTGATGATGAGGTAGGAGCCTTTACTGATTGTGTTAATTGAAGAAACATTTAGCTGTAGCATGAATGGTGTCTGACCCCCCCCCCCCCCCCCCCCCCCCCCGCCTTCAAATGGTCTGACCTTTTTCCCCGGTGATTTAGGAGGGTGAAGAGGAGGCAGATGAGGAGAACGACCCAGATTACGAACCCAAGGTGTGTACCCAACCTCAGGGCACTAGGGTGGAGACATGCAGATCCCAATGAGAAATTTCAGGCAGAGCCTCTGGTATAAGGACTTGTGCTTTTCTGTTTTTTGACACTAGGTTGGTATGTTTCACATTGCAAATCCTTAATGGAGTAACCATAGCGATTTCTGTTGTGCCTGTTCTGGTCAATGTATTTATGCGTACATACATGCTCAGTGTTAGTTTCTTGTGTGAATTGAATTCATACTAATGAAATTGCCTTTACCGCTTTCTGGTATCCCGTTGTTTGCTGGAGTGGGTGTGGTTGCGCAGTTTGACTGGTTCTGGCTTGGCTTTAGAAAGGTTTCCTCCTTGTTTAGTACAGCTTGGTTTTAAGCTTTCTGCTGAATTGCTGGCTGACGCAGCATGTGAATTGGTCCTGCCCCCCCTCACCACCCCAAAACCGAATGCTTCTGGAACATTCCTGCAGAGTTGGGAGTTTGCTTATTGGCTTGGTATTGCCCCATGAGTACACACGTGTTTTCATTGAGGATGAATTTGCTTTTACTGCCTGTCTGTCTGCCAGCCGTCTGCCCCGCCGATGTGATGCACTGTGCACCTTTTAAAAATGGTTTTCAGCTCCTCTCACTTGGCCCCTTGTCAGCTGCTCTCTAAATCTTTCCTCACTAGGTTTAAGTGATGTCTGTAGAAATAGCCCTCTCCTGGTAGGTACAGCCCGCACACTGTCCCCTTAATGCCTTCCACCCACTCCTCCATTTTTTCCCCATTTGCACGCTACTCCTCACCCCTTGCCACGGTATGCTATTCAGTTTCATGCCCTCTAAGTTGAGGCTAAATTTGCAGTTTGATACAAAATTGACGTTTTTCCGTTTGTCAACACCATTTGGCATGGAGTGAAGGGCACAATTGTGTGGTTTAGTGTGGAAGTTACTTTGATTGTTCATAAGTGTTTCTGTATAGGGGGGAGGATGATTGCTTTCTTGCGTATCCTGGAAGGACTGTTTGTGCCTGTCCGGCTAGTCTATACCTCCCTTCCCCACAGCACTATTCCGGAACCTTCCAGAATACTCACGTGACTGCCTGTGCAAGTGCCACCCCATGTGATAGTAAAACCCCTTTTGTGTGTGTTTCTAATGTGATTGGTGTGGGATGACTTATTTAGCTCACATTGTTGCTAATGTGTCAACCTCTTAAGGCTCAGACACCCTAAAAGGGGTTATGCAGACACTGGGCAGTAACAATGTAATATAGTTAACTTTCAAGGGGGTTCTGCTAGCCTTTTCCAGGCCCGGTCCACCCCCCTGGGACGGCAGAACACCTAAAGTGAATGACGATCTGAGAATCACAGTCTTAATGTTTGTTGTCAGACAGTAGTAGTTTATTGTGCTGATTTGCAGCAGATGTGATGAGTGATGGCACAGTATCTGTCTCCGCAGAAGGACACGAATCCACCAGCAGAGTGCAACCAACAGTGAAGCCGGAGCCCGTGGCCTTGGGGAGTAACTGCACTGTAACAGCTTCTGAAACAAAACATAGTTACTTACAGCCTTATAATGTTTTATATATTTTCTTGGTAGAAATTATGGAATTTCAACATTTTTGTTACCAAACTCGTATAATGGGGGCCAATTCCAAGCCATGGCTCATTCTGCATAGTATTTTTAGTTTTTTTTTTCTTCATTTTAGGATAAATAGAATGCAGTAACTCACTCAAAGCATGAACTTATTTCTCCACTGCTTGATAGTTTTGGGTTCTTTGTGAAGTCTTGTTGTGCTGCTCTCAGACAACAGCTGTGGGAAGACAACTGAGTTCCTGGTGTGTGATAGCCCGTGTCCACAAACCAAATCCTTACTCTAAACAACCAGAGTAACCTAGCTGGTTGCCCCCCACCCCTTTTTATATATATAAAAAAATAATAAATCTGAGAGAGTGACCTCTCGTTGCTGGCTCCGCTGTGACCCTTGTTCTTGACGCCACTGCTCAGTCACGTCTGCCCACACTTTTTACACACGCTGTCAGCCAGGGTAAATTGGTGAAATTTGGGCAGCTTTGACCGCTGTGGTGTTGGTTGGTACCACTTTGGCTGTTAGGAGCATCTGGAGTATCCGGCACTGGGTGCAGTACATTCCGTTGTACAGATGGGACACTTCTAAATTCATTTCATTGGCAGCCATGATTGCTTTTTGGGTTAGATTTGTGAAATGAATTGCATGTCGAAGCTGCTGAATCCCCAGTCTTATTTGGGTTGCCATGTTTGTGGCTTTACTTTGCCGAGCTGATGTGGCCCAGTCTGATGCCTTCCAAATTTTATGTAGCAAGTTAGAGCACTAGGGGTAGCAGTGAGTATTGGATTTTTATCCACATTTCTACGCTGGTAAAGTGTTGATCTCCCTAGATGGAGTCTGAGCACTTGTGTGTTCAGTGAGTGGTACCATCACGTGGCTGCAAAGGGTTGTTTGACTGGAATCCTCTTTCAGTCTGCTGATGCCCACAAAGTGTTTTATTGGGGTGGGGGGGGTAAATTTGTCCAGCGCATAATCTTTGGGAAGGCATATATCACATGAGTGTTTCGAGCTGGCTAAGGTTTGAAATCCAGCAGCCCTGACTTTCACTGGCTGGAAGGAAAGGTGGTCAAACAAATTAGAGTAACACAGGCTAATTGCCAGCTGGTTTCCCCAGACTATCACTGTGAATGGATGACTTTGTTTTTTTTTTTTTAACCTACCTTTGTAGCTGGAGATGGGGTGTGGGGTCTGAAGTGGCAGTTTCTGCCGGATGTTCAGCACCGCTTTCCCAGTTCGTCCTTGGACCTTCTCTGACGGTTGCAGTAGGATCATTAACAGCACTTGGTTAACAGGAGCAGTGGTCACCTGGTTGGTCACGACACATAGCCCACTTACTGTGGGCAAAGTGCTCCCGCAGTCGCTGCTGACGCACGTAAACTACACCATAGGTGATGTGGGATATCGATGCAGTCCCATTATAAAACTGGATTCTGAAGGGGTCCCTTTGGTGCAGCTGTTGTCAAAGCATAATGCTATGCTACACAAAACTAATGTACTCAATTGTATGTGTATTGTATATTCATGAATAAATTGGTTAAATGTGCACCTGTGTAGTCTGGTCCTTTTGTTGAAATGTTAGTATGTGGGCAAACTTTTTTTTTTTTACTGTATACTGCTGATAAAGGGGCAACTACCTGCTCAATCAGCCTGGGAGAAGGGACTCAGCTGGGGCATCGCCTCTGCGGATTGACAACGAGACCAGACAGCTCTGCTCTTTGTCTTTGAAGGACATTAGTCAAATAATGTCCGACAACCGCTAGGCGGCAGCCAGATTCCTAAGAGCGCCATAAAATGCCTTACACTATCGATCGGTTGATTTAAAAACTTTCTTTGCGTTTTATTGTAATGTCTTTGTAGTATAATTTACCAACTTGAAAAGGGGATGTCTTTGAATTTCCACGTGGTAAAGCCGGAATGTTAAGTGAACCAATTCGGTTCAATGGACATTAACAGGAACCGCGTGATCTGGCTAGGTTATGCGAGTTCTGGTTTAATGAGTTGGTCTCGTTTAAAAATGTTTATTTTCAGTTCAGCGTCTGTCATGTTAAATTTTATAAGGCATTAGTCACCCCTTCAGGTTTTCAGTCAGACGCGCTGCGTATTAAAGACGCTCTTCGATCCGAGCGCGCTCTGCGTTGGATGCCGGCCGGGGGAGGGCGAAGGGGGCGGTCCGCACGAAGGTCCCGAGGAAAGCCCATGTCACGTCGGCTTGAAGGAATTAGTCAATTTACCAGCGCTGCCGACTGGGCTCGTACGGAGCTGCGGTGGAGCAGCAAACGCAAGCTGCCTGCATATAACAGACAGCCGAAGCCGATGTGCATGATCTTCCTGGTCAACAGAGAAACTGGCATTGTATTTCAACTAGCGACATAGGGTGATTTTTCATTATGCTGGATAGCAGCGGGAAGGTACTAAAGGAGGGGCTGATGGAGAAAAGAAGCGACGGCTTGCTGCAACTGTGGAAGAAGAAGCACTGCATCCTCACGGAAGAGGGGCTCCTTTTGCACCCCCCGAAGCAGCACGACAATCCGCATCACCAACAGCAGCAGGTCAAGGAGCCGGGCAAAATTAAGGAGTTGCATTTCTCCAACATGAAGACGGTAGACTGCGTCGAGCGGAAGGGCAAGTATGTTTACTTCACGGTGGTCATGTCCGAAGGGAAGGAGATCGACTTCAGGTGTCCGCAAGACGAGGGCTGGAACGCCGAAATAACTTTGCAGATGGTGCAGTACAAGAACCGGCAGGCGATCCTGGCGGTCCGGTCCACGAGGCAGAAACAGCAGCTGCTCGTCGTGCAGCTTCCAGGGCACAAAAGCATCAGGAATTCGCAAAATGTGGTGTAAACTGTGATGGATGCTCGAGATGGGTAAGATCGGATTAAAGGATGTTTTTAATTTAACAGTTATTTACGAAACTACCTCCAGCGAAAACTATTTGAGAACCACGCGGTTCGCATTACCGGACTAGCAAGCGCGCTGTGCGGGCTGCTTGGTTCAACATTGTAACCTTGGCTTTATTACCTCCAGCAAGTGTTAGTTTGAAATATTGCCACATACAACAGTACAATTTACGCGATTCACTACAGCAGGATACATTTAATTTGCTTCGTTATTGACGATGAGTGTAACACGATTCATCCAGGTTAGTTACTCCAGATGTCTGGAGATGTCATTTGGATGTAGTTATCACCTGAACTTTTCTGAAACCCGTTAAAAACGGACCTGGCGCAGATTTTCGTCTAAAGAGTTTTACGTCAGGTCCGTTTTTAACGGGTTTCAGAAAAGTTCAAATATATATATATAGCTCAATGTAGGAAATATACATAATATGTGAAATTGTAATATGCCAACAGAATTTCAAAATGTTTAAATGAGTAAACCATACGGTATGTGGGATACAAAAAACTCTACACCCACGAGCACAAATTTTTTTCCACATACCTTTAAATACCGTAAGTGGTGCAGATTAATGTTTGGATGATATTAAGATCTGTGCTTTCCCTATGAATTCCGTATGGGAGCATAACCTCTGCACTGCAATTATTCGCCGGTGCCGGGTATCAGGGTGATTCAACCTTAACGTAAAACCTTGTAAGTCGTGTTATTTCCGTGTTTGGGCATCTGACTTCGCATTTTTTGCTGCATTCACAGGTCAATGAGACCATCGACCGAGGCTCCCCAGCCGCTACCGGCTCCTGCCGTCCTCGCCGAGCTGATAACAGGGGCCATCAGATCGCAGTAAATTGCTTTTTTGTTTGATTCAGAAGAACAACACCCATTTCCTCAAACTTTTTTTCTGTTCTTCGTTTACTTTCCCACGAACAAAACAGACCTAAGCTTAAAAAAAGAAGGAAGGAAGAAAAGAAGATATTTACATCCACCTTGTGGCTTTTTTTAATTTATTATTTGTAAATATTTGTCCCATACGTTTGACATTTATGAATGTGAGACGATGGATGTTATGTATGTCAGAAGAAAGGTGGAAAGACGTCAGTGGCGTCACAGTGTACTTTTTAAATAAGATGTACAACATCTGAACCCTTGGCTATACAGCACAAAAAACAGGTACCCATAGGAAAGCCGTCTCACCGGCGAAGCAGCACAGTGAACCGGAAAGGTGCTCATCAAAATACCGCGTTGTTCCCATTTGTCTTGTTGAATTAAACCAAAGACCTAATGCACAACTTCAGATAAATTTGTTACAGCATAATTTATACACCATGTAATTTTAGTTTTGATAAATTATGTTTTATTGAGACACCGTTGGATTAAAAAAACGTTTTTGTTTCTTTCGCTTACTTTTCGTTTTTTTTTTTTTTTTTTTTTAAATGTTTTATAGGTCTACTCACAAAGTAGTAATTAAAGAGACCCATAATCATTCACCTGCGCAGCCGTAATGTCACTATAGGAAAGTTACTGGTTCAAGTTCACGCCTTAAATTCGCCGTTTGTTCCGTTTAAGTGGAAGTGTAATGCTGCGCTCTGTATGACGGAGTATAGCTCACGGGCACGGAATGATCAGTTTACTTTGGGTGACTTTGTGACTTTTTTTGTCAAATGGCTGTGCATTAGTGTTGAGTCTCAGTCCTGTTTTGATGTGAGATGTATTTTCATACTTCTTAATACATTCCATTTCACTGGAACTTTGCTTCTTGTCTAGTTTTAAAAAAAATATTTTTAGACATGTAATTTGAAAAAAAAAGTGGGCTGTCGAGAATGTGAAGTATTGCTCTCTGATGCAGTAGACAGTTTTCTTGCCTTTTTTTGGTAGCTTTTCGGCCCTTTTGATTATTGCTATATGTAGAAAGGCAATTTTAAGAAGTGATGACAACGGTCATGTGATGTTTGAATCAACTCTTAATTGAGATTGAGCAATTAAATTGAGCCATATGCACCTGTCTGCATGTTGATACCAGTCCCACATCCCACAGTCTCATCAGGGTGGTGCAGTGTTATCATATTCCCCAGAACCTGTAGCATGATGCTAGGCCTGAAGACAGCCATGCTGGTCTGTGAATGTTCACCGGGTGCTCCCTAGGGGGCAGCATTGTGCTCAGCCTAGCTGCCGTCACGCCCGCCCACCTGCCCGGGTCAGCACTAGCCATGGATGTAGATTATTTGGGAGCATGCAAGGGGGATTTGCCCCATTCCTGATGTCTGGGACAGACTTGTTGGGGATGAAGTTGAAACAGTGTCCAACCTTCCTGTCCATATTCTTGCTAATCCTACAAAAGTGGCTCAGATTGCCCAGAAATCATTAAAAGAGTGAGAGGCGTGTGGTGGAGGGATGCTTCAAAGGGCTCCGACCCTGGTGGCTGCTTAGGCCCGACAGCCGCTGGGACAGCGGGGGAGGATGGGGTAAGGCAGAAGCCATAGGCTGAGTCACACTCACCATTTGCTCTGTTGAAAATAATCAGACGCAAATTCTCCCCCTTAGTAAGTGACTGACTCAGCAGTGATTTAGTAGACAGACACTCGTTTAGTAATATTTCTGAATGGGGCTGAGGGTATGTCTGGGACTCTGTTCAATATAAAAAAACACTACTAAGATTTTGATATTTGAGGGGAAACAAAGAAGGAAAAACAAGATCAATAGTGACCATTATACCATCTTCAACACACTTATCTCGGGAAGAGTTACAAAACCCTATTCCAGGCGGCATTATACTTACATTCATTAGTTAGGGGATATTCAGAGATGCCTCACTGCATCTTTTGACTGTGGAAGAAAATCCGAGCATTCGAAGGAACTTTTGGAGAGATGAGGTGAACATGCAAACTCTGAAGACACAGAGCAGAGGTGGGGCTCAAACCCCCACCCTCAGTGGTAACAGTGTCACCCACGGAGCCACCATTTCAGTGGCACCATATGTGATTGCATTATGATTTGCTCCAACTGTGGTCACATAGAACTAGTCAGCAGAGTTAAGTGGCAGATGTTCGTGTTTCTACATGCGTGTTGAGGACTTTTCAGCATTTGCCATCAGCGGTCTGGGAGTAGCCGCTCTGTGTGTGGAGCCTTGTGCTTGTGCAATAACTTCTGTGCCCCCATCAGACTCAGCCGTGGGTTTCCTTTATTTGGGAGCAAATACAATTCAGCACAATTTGTTTTTGTGGAGATGGAGGCAAACCGATCCATACAGAATTCAAACCCTTGATTGCAATAAATGTTTTTTCATTGAGATTGAATATGTACTGTTGTGCTGTTACGCGTCTCTTGCAAAGGGTACAGTTGTAAGCTATGATTATGGACCGAGGATGTGTTTTTTTTTCTGAGAGAGAAAACAGCAGTTAATCAGCCTTTGAATGAAGCCCAGCCGCTTGGGATCTGCATTCTTACCTGCTTCAATTGCTGAGTCAGACGAGTTCCGGAATAAAGGCATGAAGCTAATTTTTGGTTGGAATAATTTGCTGTAAAACCAAAATTTTATCAAAATGACAGAAAAGCCATCTATCTTCCAGCTGCGTTCAGGGTCACGGTGAAAATGGAGAATAATATGAGATGATTTTACAGGAAATATTGCTGCTGAAAGAAGCAACATTATATCCCATAATGTGTCTTTTTATTTGGTGAGTTGACACTTCAGGGCAACTTACTGTGCATTTTCTAGGGAGGGGATTCAAGAAAAATGTCCAGCTTCTGGGCATGACAAGAGACTCCCCCCCCCCGCCCCCCCACAGGACATAAACCGAAAGTCTTCAGATTACAAGTCAGTGCCTTTAGCCAGTAGGGAACCCACACTGCTCTGTTTGAATATATCATTATTTGATGCAGAAATACCTTTGATCCTCCTTATTGTCACCATTGTTGTGTGATCCCCCTGATAAAGTATGAGGGGCGATTCCAGGGGGACATAGGGGTGGCCATAATTTATACAGAGGGCGAGCCTTATCTTTAGCCAGTTATGTTTTGAATCAGTGAGTGATAGAGGAGGAGGCACTCCGGGAGCCAATCAGATTTCAGCTAGGGCCTGGTACCCTGCCCCCGTTTACACCTTTGCCCCTTGTGTTGTAACCCCCCTTGCCTACACAAACAGGTGTAACTCAGTGGCGAAATGGACTGTCTATCAAACACCTGAAGCACCTCCTGTTTTGGCAGGTGGGTTGGGGGTGGGGGGCTTTTCAGCCACAGATGAAATACAGTGACTGAACACTGAACATGGAATTTGTTGATTTGGTAAGCAATTAACTGCTTGCCATGTAACCGTATTGGGGGAGGGGGAGGGGAGGGACATCGGCAGAGATTTTGGGCTCCATGAAAGCGCATCATATTGCACCCCAACCTAAATATGTTCCAAAAACAGAACACAGACTGATGCTTAGAAGGCCCCCTGGAGGGATCTATAAGATTACTCCAGTGGACACAGATTAAACATGTGTTGGGTAGCTGAACTCTCTGCAGCCACCAATAGACCGTGTAGACTGTGGGTAAGTCAGTCACTTCAGCTTCTGCTTTCCCAGATAATCATGCAAGAACGTCAGTGGCACATGTGAAAATGGGACACCCTGGTGAAAGTGACACCACAGGAAGTTATTTGATGCTGAAATACCTTCTAATGATTAATATTTCACAAAGATGGTTATGATGACGTATATTCAAGATTACTAAGGAATTCCCATCCAATGTGTCTTTGTTCAGCAGAATTAGTTATGAGAATGAACTTTACATTATTTGTCGTCAAACTACAATTAAATCATCTTGAATGTGGGAATTAAAATATATTCTAGTGTATAAGAAGAAATTATATGTCAAAGAGGGAAACAACCGAATATTCACTTCTCTGTTATACAGCATAGTGTCTGAACATGGCAATACAGTGAAGTATAAGCATACATAATGAACACATGGCTTTTGTCAGGGCACACAGCTACTCTACTATGGCGAAAATGGAGAAATTACCCGTAAGAAAAGTTTCATTAAGACCTTTTATTAAGGAGGCAGTGTGTGGCTCAGAGGGCTCTGTGCCCGGGAGCAGAACAGGCACATCTGTGGGCCCTTGAGCAATGCCCTTAACACCCAGCTCCATGGGCACCGCTGCAGGTGGCTGCCCTTCACTGCCAAGCTTACTCTCACCTGTGTATGTACTTGTTGTCATGGAGAGCAAGATGGGGTAGGCAAAAAGAGAACTTCTAAGGGCAGAACGAAAAATTATTGGTTCAGAGAGATAACCAATCAGATTGTAGAGGAGGTAGGTCCAAGCAACTAGATGAGGCGGGACCAAGACATCTGATTGGTTGGTCCTGCATCCTCTAGTTCAGGGTTATTTACGGTCCTTGAGGTCCAAGCACTGCTGGTTTTCCAGCTTTCCTTTACCTGTCAGTCAGGTGTGAAGCCTCTGAACAATCAGAATCAGTAATTATTAAACTAACTACCTGGGAGAACTGAAAACAAGGCCTGGATTTGGAATCGAGGTCCAGATTTGAAGAATCCTGCTCTAGTTGCTTGGATCCACCTCCTCTACAATGTGATTGGTTGTCTCTCTGAACCAATCATTTTTCTTTCTGCCGTCAGAAGATATTTGTGTAAATAAAGCTCCCATGAGCTGCCTTTACAGGCAGGTGCTATTTGGGCCAAGTCACCTGCCAAAGCAAGCTAAGTGCCCCCAGTTCCCAGAGTTACTGATAACGAGACTGACTGCTTTGGCAGGACCGCTGATATCCCCATCCCCAGCAGCTCTGCCTTTCTGCTTTTTGCTCGAGATAAGGGGCTTCATGTGTAGGGTCTCCTCTGGGTTGTAGAATGCAAAAGTCATTAAATTTGATTTATGAATGAAAGGTCAATTGCTGGATTCTTAGAACGTACAATATTAAATGTCAAGGGCAGACATGAAATGCTTAGACTGTATGCATCAGGGTTAGTGTCAGGAATATAATAATCCAAGCTACGCGAGAGGAAATCTTAGTGAACTAGAGAAGAGTGGGTAAGAATATTAATCAGATCTACTGAACTAAAGGATATTTAATGTGGTTCTGTTGTGGTTCTGCCCCTACTGTTGGCAGAGACCTTGTGGATCATCTCAGTGTATCTTGGTGAGAATCCAAAGTGGCATGGAAGCTGAGAATGAAAATTCAAGACCGTAAGGTTGGAATTTCTTGGTCACTCTGTGTAGATTTTTTCAGGTAAAGGACGCTATATCATGTTTGTCATACCTATATTTTAGTTGCATACATTTTAAATACTGAATGTACTTGCTTAGAGAAAACCAGACATTCAATTAAGTCTTTATTTCCTAAAGTAACTGGAACCTCTATGAAAGTATTAAAGGCAATTTGAACTGAAAATTCAAGTTCACAAAAGCATCACAGAGTTCAAAGATACTCATTAAATAGCTAATTACCAGTAAATGGTTAAAAGACTTCATTTCATCGCAGTGCACGATTTGCTGCCCTAATTAAATACATTTGAAGCAACATTACAATCGATGGAGTGTTTTTTTAAACCAACAAACATCTGTTGATGTATGAAAAGCTTAGATATGTTGTATCTCAAAGTCAAAGTCATTATTTCAGACTTGAATGTCAACACTGGTAGCCTTTTCAGCTTTAATGTAATCTTATCAGACTTTGGTAAACGTTAATAATCCTGTGTAGCTCTGCACACTCAAGCACGTGTCAATTCATGCAACAAAATAGCTTCTTTTACGTGTTTCAGCCAAAAGTAATGTCTTTGTTTTCTTCTGCTGGGTGAAGATTGAGCTCTATGCAGCAAATGGTTCCATTTGGGTGGTAAGAGGATAAATGCTATGGCAAATTATCACTGGTTTGCGTTTGGTCAGCTGTCTCACTCCATTTGCTTCTGACTCTCATCAGCCCAGCACTGGTCCCTTTGGGAAATGCTGTAGACAGCTGTGATTGACTGGGAATCTGCGACGAAACACATTCTTTCTCTGTATCTGATGCCCTCTTCAGTATAGCATAATATGTTCCCAAGTGTGGACACAGGTTTGTTTTTGACTTTAGATAGCAAAACATATTTGAATACTTGTACACTGAGTTTTGTACGCGATGCTGCAATATTGTATATATGGTCTGGATTGGTTTTGTTTCTGGAGCAAATCTTGGCTATTTATATATAGCTGTTTGGTTAACTGAAATAGTTTTTGCAATGGTATGGCAATCACTGATTATACTGAAGCAGTGGGTCTCATACATGCACCAACACTGGTCCTCAGAGCAGCCCAGCTGGTATGTGAAAAGGTGGCGGTAAGTTTTTGTGTGCGTTGAAAAAATTGTTGTAAATTGAAATCAATGTAAAATCCCAAGATTAAAAAAAAAGAAAAACAAAGCATTTTCAGGTTGGATTAAAATATTTTTTGTTCCCTGTCTTGACACATTTGGGGTAGCCTGCAAACTGCATACAGCAGTGCTGGAGCTTTTAACATCTTTATCTTCCAAAGACATCGATTAGCACCATATTTTCCAAAAACAACAAAAACAAATGGCTCACAGGGATTCGGGTATTTTGCCATGGCTGAAAGGAACCACTAAATGGCTCATTGTAATGGTAAGTTCTGTTTTCTTTATGTCTGCATGCTTGTGCATTCAGGTTACTGTGATTTATTCACTCATGTGGTATTTGATTGCTTTAGCCTGATCTGAAGTGGTACACAGTCCAAACATTTTGAGAACTAACAGATTATACTACAGTGTTTTTGAACTTAAGGTCTTTGTACAAAGTGTGCTGTGTCTCAGGATTTTGAGAGACCACTGAAGGATTTTTTGGAAACCTCAATTACGTTTCGATTTGTTTATTCAGTCCTTTATTATTATTATGAAGTGCAAAAGTGTCCAGTGTGGGTGTGAGTCAGTGGGAGGCTTTCTAACATACTAATGCCCAGAGAGAGGTTTTGGAAATGCCCGTGTTGCCATGGCGAGTGATAACCAGGGGTATGTTTCCCAAAATCATAGTCGCTAACTACCTTAGTAGCTTACATAGTCGGAACCATGAAACCCAATGGTTCCAATCTAAGTTAATGGGAGCTTTTGGGAAATGTGCTCCAGTTCTGGGCCTGCAGGTAATCCTATTAATTAAACCCAGCTCTTCCTCGTTAACCTCATTAGTGTATATTAGGGTTACACAATATCCAGCTTGGTAGATGCTAGAGATGGGGCTTGTGGAAGGTTTTAAGGGGCAGGTTCTTGGGTAGTTTATTATTATTATTATTATTATTAACAACTTGGTCACTGTGTTTCTATTTGCTCTGATTTCTTTTAAAAGGTTGTCAAGCTTTGTTGCTGTTTGTAAGTCTGCAGTGATACACCAAACTCTGCTTACACATAGTATATGACGGATGGGCCAATCCACATTTTTTCAGTTCCGATCTGATTTTTATACAAGAGCTCTTTTTACTTTGTTATACTTTATATGTGATTTTTTAAGCTAGATGGAAAAATGTATGTCAAAAAATATTTTATTGGGCTACTATAAACATCCATAACACACTGTTCCACCTTGTTTGTACATCTTGTTTTAAGCGTTTTTGAGGCATTTGCAGTTCAATATGAATATCTTCAAAACAAGTATACAGAACAGGTGAATGCTTAAACTTTTAACACAATGTTTCTCCCATTGGCGTCAGCTCAGTTACACTTTGTTGCGACGGCAGCCCCTCTTGTATCACAAGCTGCAGCGAGTTCGCAAGACAGTCCAGGTCAGCGACTCCCAAATCATCCATTGCTTTTTTTGTCTCGCAGTTGCGCGTTCTTTGTTAAGTGGGGTTGTCCATTAAACGCTATTCCCACCTCTCAAAACTTTATTTTACAAAGATTGCAAATCGCTGTGCTACTGGTTTCTGTTAAAAGCATAAAATACTCCCAGATCGCCACGTCTTGTCTTACACTCCTCGTACTGCTAAGTGTATGCGCATGACGTCACAGCAGGCAGAAGGGGCAGCGTTAGCCATTGATTTGAATGCCACAAAAAAACACATGTGAAATGGGAAAGAGCTGTCGTGCGATTGATTATACAAATAGATTTAACACGAAATAGGAGCTCTCTTTTTAGAGATTGCTCAAAACTAAACAAGTAAGAATAGGATGTGGATCGGTCACGCATGGCCGATACCTGATCCGTTAAATAGGTCTGGATCGGCGCCGATACCGATCCGAATATCGGATCGTTGCATCTCTACAGTATGTAGTTCGCTATTAAACAGCTTTTCTTTTATAGGTCCTGAAAGACTTTCCCTGTGTGACTTGGAGTCAGAAGTACCACATTTCACTCACAAAACTTTTCCTTCTAATAAACTTAAGTAAGGCGCATTCTCCACCCCAACTCACCCTTGTAGCCTCAGCCAAAGTCTAAATCCATGAGGATTACATGTATTGTTAATTAAGTGAGTGTCCATATTAATCCCTGCACTAGTGACCTGATCGGATGGCACAGCTGTATAAACTGATCAGAGACCCCTACTTCCTCCAATTCCCTAACAGAGGCACATCCGCTTGCTGTTACTGCTTGCCCTGTTCCGGAAAGTGTTCCTACTCCAAGCCCCTCCCTCTACCCCTGGGCTTCTCGGCAGTACTGAATGATCTCATTCATGCGGTACCCGCTGGAAAAATGTTAGCGGCACTTCTGAGCGCGGACGGGCGCTCATGTGACATCTGGAGTGTGTGGGCCGGGAGAGCAGGGTGGGAGAGGGCAACGCAGTTGGGGATGTCTGTCAAGCACCTGCTCTGGGGGCCTCTGAAGTCAGACCTGGGGAGCGGAAGGAATCTGTAACCTCCTGGGCGGTCTGATCTGAAGCGGAGCAAAACCAGGTGGAAGCCAGCTGACCGCCACCCACTCCATATCTCACTGGCTTTCCATAAACACAAGGACCACCCAACCTTGCCAAGCCTTATTGCATTCCACGGATTGTACATGTGCTCCCTTTAACTTCCTTATTCCAACAGCAGCTCAGATAAACAAGAGGTCAGCTCATATGTGCTGTGGGATGTAGAACATCCTCTGCTCCCTATTGTAATGTGAAAGGGCAAACTTCCTGCAGCCATACTTCCTGACTGCTCCTCCGATATCGATCTTCCTTTGGGGGGGGGGGGGGGGGGGGTGGTTCCCAATGACGACAGCGGAAAAGTTTTTTCGGGACACCGGCATTCTGGGGTACGTTCCGTCATCTCACTCATTCAGTCTGTCATCAAAAACCCACAGTGGAGGCCCCCCACCCTTCATGTGTTTTCTGGGCTTGCCTCATTTGGGCCAGCTGTTCTCGTCCTACACTCCCCCCCCCCTTCAAAAAAGATTGCTCTCCTCATACTTACAGCCCGCGGTCTCCATGGAAACGAGCAAAGAAAGACAATGGTGTGTTTGAAGGGGCTCTGTCTGGCCGCATGGGGCTGGAATTCCGTCTGTGAGCATCTTGATGCCCATGGGATGGAGTAGACAGGACGGGAAGCGTAATTCAATCCAGACAATTGTTTGTATAACCTACAAACATCTCATTTAACCCCCAGCAATTTGTGTACAGCTGAGGGATAATGCTGCCTTAGCACATTGCACACCTGTGGTGACCGTAGCGTGTGTTAGGGTCGGTCTCACCTGGCTGATCATTGTGTTAAGGCTTCTCTGGCCTGATAACTCGAACACCAGCCCATTCATCCTCACAAAAGGCCTGTAATTCCCACGGTCGTGTGGACAG
>JAODJU010000001.1:13179520-13194619 GCA_026776725.1 Gnathonemus echidnorhynchus
TGCAGGGTATACACACACACACACACACACACATCCAAACATCTCCCAGGGGTTTTTTATTCTTGAGTGAAACCTCGCTTGTGACTTTTACCTGCTTCCTTATCTATCCGTTTATATAGGCAGAAACGTGTGTGTGTGTGTGTGTGTGTGTGCACCTTTCCTGGTGCGGGAGGAACTTATCAGGTGATTAGGGGAAATGTAAACGGCTGAATGAGGCGCTCTTGTGCTTATCAGCGAGAGGCCTGACAGCTGTATCCGGCAGCTGATGCTCTGGCCCCATCCTGAGGCTGCGTCGGATGTGATGTCGCTTCTTTCCATGGGATGAGCGAATAGTAGGCGGTGACCCCCCCGCTTCCCCCCGGGACCCCCTTCCTGGCAAAGCGGCACAACAGAAAGGCAGGTGAACCTTATTTCTGTCCAGTTAGTGCCAGCATTTTTCGTCATTTTTTTCTCGTTTTGTCTGATTTTTTTTTCGTTTGATTTTATTTTGCAAACAATACAACATATTGATGATATTTTAAATTCAGCATTTTTCTTATATTTCAAGTGCATCTAGAGTCGTTTCGGATGTTTGAGCCTTTCTCATATGGAATGCCCTGATAAAATCCTACAAGTGTGAAGGAGCCTATATAAATAAATTACTTGAAACTAAAGTAGGTAAACTTTTACTTTACTTTTTTCTTTCTTGAAACACATATGGTTACCAGCCCCTAGCTGGGCCAGGCTGAAAGGAATGTGGTACAGATTTTATAGCTTTTGTTCAGGTGACGTGTTTCAGAACCAGAGGAGCTGTTTACAAGGCAGCGGTCAAACACACGGCATGTGTTTGTTGTACTGTCTGAGTTCCGCTCCTGAGAATGACTAACAAAGTAAGCCACAAGCTATCGCACTGACTTCTTAACTGGACGGGCTACATTCATCCCTGAAACAGGCCAATGATTTGTAATACAGCACTCAAATTCATAAATCCATTGTGTCAATAAATCTGTTTCACTGAAGCTGACTCAGAATGAAGTGATGGAGCACAGACATTTGGCGCGTTGCTGACTGCCGCATCCGGAGCTTTGATGAATGACCACTTCCTATGGTAGTCAGGGGTTTTATCTAAGAATGTTTGCCGTGAACCGAATTAAGGTGTGGCTCTTCCCTAATGCTTTAAACAGTCTCAGGATCGCATGGTTACCAGATATCAACCGGAATCGCCTTCAGAACTCCGCTTCCTTCACTCTGATCCATTGTTACACCTCCTTGTTTGAGTCACTCCTCATCATCATGCTTAGTCACCAGGCGTGCCTTTTTGCCCAATCTCTTTGCCACGTCCCGCAAGACATGTGACACCGTGCAGGGGACCTGAGATTTTCCTCTAAGGCCTCATAAACTCTTGGAACCACCCTCCCCTGGTTTCAGGACCCTGAGGAGAAATGTATATTCTAAATGAGTCTTTGTAGGTCTCTAACCCCAACAGCCAGGGTAAAAGTTTGCTCTCTGCAGAGATGCACACTATAGAAGAGGAGGGGGCCAGGATTCTTTCATTTCTTGTCCCTGAAAGGGCTGGAATAATAAACTACCTGTCCGGTCAGGGGTGCAGGGGATGTGCATTTCAAACAGCTGAAGCACTATGCAGAGATCATTCTGTTCTGTAAGCGAACACCTCTGTGGAATAAGGAGGGGTGCTGTTTGCACTCCCTCTGCTGGGACGAGGTCATGGAGAGCTTGCTGTGTTTCAGCTTTATTATGCGGTTGGTGAGGGAGCTCGCTGGACTTGTAATCGATGTGAACGGAGATACTCCGGCCACTACGCTGCCCCCCACCCAAGCCGCCCCCCCCACGCGAACATTCAAAGACCAAATCTGGCCGTAAGGTCCGGCGACACGGCACCCATTTCCTCTCCAGGGGGGAGGCTGGCATTTGCGTTTAAAGGAGACCATCTATTCAGTGAGCTTCCCGAGCAGTTGGCCGGGCCTCTCTTTCTCCTCCCAATAAAGGAGTGTGGAGGATGACAGCAGAGGGTCTCGAGCCGTGAAATCCGCGGGACAATCTGCTCCGGGGAGGACTGATGAATGACAGGGCAGCGGCCCTAATGGTCAGCCTATTTTCTGCCCAGTATATAAGACTGTGACCTGATTAATTGAAGCTTCAAACAAGTCTTTCTTTGTATGGTCGACAGAAGCCTATAGAAGAGAATATAACTGTAGTCCCAGATTAAACGTAGTCGTTTATCTTGTGAAATTTCAGCTCGTGTACTGGGATCATGTGAGTATTGTACCTTGTTTTACAGAGAAAAATAGGAAGCTTGATCTCAACGTACAAACTGTGATCTTTCTGGCAAATGCTTATTCTTAGAGACGGATACATTCACTAAAGAGTAAAGCCTATATAAAGTCTACAGAAGCATATGAATTATACTCATACTCAATATGTAAAATGTGGTGATACTGCAATATATGACTGACAAATTTAGGGAAATGCATGTGAAATTTTCATTTCAGCGCGTTTGCACGGGTATTCCCAGCTTTCTGGGGTAACGCGGATAACCCAACTTCCAGCTATCATTGGCATTCCCGACGTGCGGCACTGCAGTTCCCCCTCGCCTCCGAAAACAAGCCATTAATATTTCAGTTCCATGCATAGATGGATGGGGGGGGGGGGGGGGGCCAGTGCCGTGGCAGGGGGGTGGATTTACAGGCTGGCACCTCCGGCGTGGAGCGGGCGAGCAGGGAAGCCGGGAAGCAGAAGCGTCGCCTCCAGGGCGGTGAACCGAACCGGAGCGTCGAGGCAATTATTGTCTCCTATGCTGCGGCATGCAGAAGCCGAGATGGAAACCTCCACTGGGAATACCCCCGATTAAATAAACCGGCACAGGTGCAATTCACGCTCACGCAACAGTGGGGGGCTGGAGCCATTAACAAGAAGGAGGGACAGAGCGGAATGGAGAAAACGCAATCAGCTCAGCTTGACCCTTTTCTCCATATTTTGAAGCGTTTGCCTTTATTGGAAGACAGAAGCAGTTTTTTTGTAAGGGAAGGGACGTGCTTTTGTGACGCAGGGAGACACGTGTACGTACACTCTTCAGGCGCTGGCCTCTGAGGTCTGCAAGTCAATGAGAGGGAGATTTGCACGCCCAGAAATTCCAAAGGACACAGCAGAGCTCTAAACAGAATTATAGCGCCCCCAGGTGGCGTGGTGGCTCAGCAGGGCCGCTGTGACCTTCCAGAGCTGTGGGTGTGATTGGTGTGTGAGGAGCTCTCCCATGTTTGTGAGAGCTTCTTCCTGCAGTCCAGTGACATGGTTAGGTGACCTGCATTTCTAAATAAAAACCTGTCTTTTTGACATTGTGGGGACCATTTTTCAGGTCCCCACAAAGATCTGTGAATGCACTCAAAAAAGTAAAAATGCCAAAAATCTCATATATTGTTTGGTTACTTATGGTTATGGTACGGGGCTGAGTAAGGTCCTCATATTGGGATTCAAGTTTTCCCCATAGAAATGAATGGAGAGTCCCCACAAAGATATAATTACAAGCCTTTGTGTTTGTGTGTGTATGCCCTATTATGGACTTGCATCCCAAATGCCCAGTGCCTTCTGGGATAGGGTCCTAACTCAAGGTGACCCTGTACCGGATGTGCTTTGGCAGATGTACAGACAATCTCACTTGGAGTGTTTCCTCTTGAGTGGAAATGGTGTTTGGATGTGTAGCTGTTTTGTTTGCTAATTTCCATCCATAAGGGCTTCTTACTGTCTTACTGCTGAAGAAGTGACTCTTCCCATGTTTGACAATGTTGAGTCTTTTATTACTTTCCAGCTGCTCCACCCCCTGCTTTCCTCTCACCTCTTTATTGCTTCGGTTTGTTGCTATACTTCAATCTAATCGTGTTCTATTTAAACTTGGAAGTTGGAAATTCCAAGTTCTTCATTGGAAATTTTAACTCGAACACCCCCTGAAGCTGAAATTCCAACTTGGAAAGTGGGATGAAACTCTGTAACCCCAACCTCGCAATTCAAGATGGCTGCCCCCTTTATGAACAGAAACGCTGTAATTATATATCATTTATTAACACTTATGTCTTATTTGTGTTTCATTAAATCGGTCTTACACACATTACTATCCAACCACTATCTATGGATCTGTTGCTATGGTGTTTGAAGGTGCAAAACACCATGTATAGCGTTATTATCAAATGAAATTGCTAATATTGGCTAACAATGAACCTGGGGCCTGTGTCAGAAAGTAGGATTTCTTGCTTAGCTGGATAACATGTTGGATTTATGATAGTCTGGGATAAATGTAAGTGAACAAAAATAAAGGCCATTTACACGGGGGAACCTTCAATCTGACTCGTTGTCAGGCTAAGCAAGAAATCCTAATTTTTCAAACAGATCCCTGGTATTGCTACATGGCTTTCAGGTTTGCTGCACTGGAACGTGGTTAATTCACGTGCGTCATCATTCCCAGCTCTGACTATCGACCTCCAAGGTAGATGGAGCGCAGCATCACCCTGCAGTCCTCCACCCTGGTCTGGGAGGACCTTCAGCCTCGTTTTCCACCCAGGAACATTGAACTTGTCTCTCACTTCTGCACAGCCCCGCTTGCATCTTCTCACACAAATCCAAGATTAAAGATTCTTTTGATTATCCTGGGGCCTCTCCATCCCTTTGTGTACATGAACGGGACCCACATATTTTCATTCAGGCAATCTGTGTGTCAAGGTTTCCACTGTCCCCCTTTTCTTGCTGGTGCTACCAATCGCATTTGGGTACAGTAATGGGCGCAGATTAGAGCTCCTTTAGTCTAGGGATGCTAATTTATTAGCCACAAGCTAATGCTTGTTGAGTTAAAACAGAATCAAGCTTATAAATACAAATAGCACACTGGTTGACGCTCGGCTAGCAGTCCTTAATCCTTAATTCGGCCATCTTTGTGGCATATCACATCACATGCCCCCGCTAATGGCAATGCTCAGTATATCCTCACACCATATACATTATATGGACAAACGTATTGGGCCACCTGGCCATTACACCCACAGGAACCTTTATGACATCCCTTTCTAAATCCATAGGCATCAATATGGAGTTAGTCCCCTCTTTGCAGCAATAACAGCTGCCCCTCTTCTGGGAAGGCTTCCCACAAGTTTATGGAGTGTGTCTGTGAGAATTGTTGCCCATTCATACAGAAAAGCATCTGTGAGGTCAGACACTGATGTTGAACGTAAAGATCTGGCTCACAATCTCCATTTTAGTTCATCCCAAAGATGTGCAGGCCAGTCAAGTTCTTCCACATCAAAGGGGGCACAGTAGTGTAGGAACAGAAAGGGGTCTTCCCCAAACTGTTCCCACAAAGTTGGAAGCATCCAAAATGCTTGGTATGGTAAACACCCAAAGAGTCTTGGTATGCTGAAGCATTAAGATTTCCCTTCACTGGAACTAAGGGGCCAAGCCCAACCCCCGAAAAACAACCCCATACCCCCCCCCAAACTTTACAGTTAGCATAATGCAGTCAGACAGGTAACGTTCTCCTGGCATCCAGCAACCCCAGACTCATCCATCAGAGTCCAGTGGCGGTGTGTCTGACTCTTGCCGTTGTGCTTGGTGATGTGAGGTTTGCATGTAGCTGCTTGGCCATGGAAGCCCATTCCATGAAGCTCCCAGCACACAGTTGTTGTGCTGGGGTTAATGCCAGAGGACATTTGGAACTTGCAGTTATTGAGTCAGCAGAGTGCACCTCCACACTCGGCGACCCGCTCTGTTACTTTACGTGGTCCTGCCACTTTGTTGTTCGGTCTGCTGTGTGGCTGAGTTTCTGTTGCTCCTAAACACTTCCGCTCTACAATAATACCACTTACAGTTTACCCTGGAATATCAAGCAGGGAAGAAATTTCATGAACTGACTTATTGCAAAGATAGCATCCTATGACAGCACCACGCTTAAGTCCACTGAGCTCTTCAGAACAATCCATTCTTTCCCAAATATTTGTAAACCTGACTGCATGACTAGGTGCTTGATTTTATACACCCGTGGCAATGGGTCTGAACAAAACACCTGAATTAAATGATTAAGAGGAGTGTCCAGATAATTTAGCATATCTGTCTTGCAGAACCACTGATCCCATATAGGAATATGCCCATTGAAACATTCAGTATGTCCTTCATGGCATGAGGCTTCACGTTGTCAGACTGTCCGATTCAGGTCCACTGACTGAACAAGCTTATCAGAAATGCCTTACCACCTCTTTTTCTGCACCCAGAAGGATTCTTCAAAATTCTGCAAAGACATGTTTAAAGACCTGGTTTAAGATGGTGGATTCCCCCCTGGCTGTCCTATGGGACACTTTAGTAACACTGCTAAGCGCTCTTCCCCGCACTTATGAACTCAGAACTTGAGTGTTTGGAGGCACTATGGGCATTTATAGTACTTCATATGAATGAACAAAACCGAAAGCATCGCCGTGCATATATAAAAAGTGTAGATGTATTGCTACTCCAAGTGTTGAGCTGCGTGAAAAATCACACGGGATCCGGGCTGCCCACACGTGCGAATCTCTCCTTCCACACATTTGGCGGCTGTCGGCCGTCCGTCTCAGAAATAGAGCGCCTGCATTTTCCTCTTCGCGGTTGTTTCTCGATGACTTCGCGCAGCGAGAGCCAACGTCACGGTACGGGGGGGAGGGGAGTGTGAATATCGGTCCCCCGGCTCGCAGGCGGCATCGCTAACGTGCCTCGTCCATCTCGGCGATACGGGAGACAGAGATCCATTCTTCAGGCCGCTGCTCTGGGCATGAAGATATGAACCATGCTGCAAAGGCACAGAAAACCCTCAAAGTCCTCTTTGTATAGGTAGCATTTGCGTAACCAGCACGTCACATTATTATGTGTGCATTTTTGCTTGTCCTTCATTGCATTTCTTCTACCTGTTTCATCTTGTCTTCTTTCAAGGGTGCGGAAACGGAATTTTTGGCTACGGCCGCAGACTTGGGATTCAGCGTAAACTGTCATGCTGCTTCGGTTTAAGTTAAATGTTTGCCCAAAGGGCCGATTAAAGGGATCGCTGGCCCATCTGTGAGGGAGGTGGTGGGAAAATGGGGACGGGGGGGACTGTGAAAGAGGGTCGGGAGGGTAGGGGTGTCTGGGCATGGAGCGCATTCGTATGCAGGTGACGTGAGAACTCCATTCCGTGTGAGAGCGCCAGACATCCTGCAAATGCTGATTATCGCCTTCACACGGGGAGATCAAGGGCAGCAGGCATGAAAAGGCGTGTCCTCTTAATTACATTAAAGGAGAGGATTAACATTCCCCTTTAATTGGGGGACAAAGCATGACCTTTGAAAAATGGTATATCCATGCATTTCATTTATTTATGTGTCTGCGTGTTCGGTTTCACAACACACCACTGGATAAATATACATATTTCACCCACGATTCCCAGGACTCATCAATTATTGTGGGTTTTCCAGCAGTGCATCATGGGATGTCACTGAAACAGAAAGACTAGGGGAGTGATGAAGGAAGATGTAGTTTCTGAAGATTTCACTGAAGTCAGTCGGCCGCATCATCACACGCTTCAGATTCCGTAGAAACTTAACTGACTGGTGGGGATTGAGGGGTAGTGGCTTCCACCTTGAGTATGGCCCTCAGTAAAGCAGCACGTGGTGCAGAGTGTTCCGTGGCGTGGTGGGGAGTGTTAGGGGGTGACAGGGGAATGGGTGGCATGGAATGGGACATCCCACAATCCTCCAGGAGGGGCCCCTGTCCACAGGTACTGCAGTGGAAAATGCCCAACCTGCAGGGCTGCTGTAAAGGTGCAGAAAGTTAGCACAGTGGCCTGGAAAGATTTGGAACATAACTGGATCGGTCTGGTTTGGGGGCCCAATGTGATAGGGGCCCCAAATCTCTAGCAGCACCTTAGCTGTGTTACGGCGCACGGGGAAGCAGGCGAAGGAAGCCGTAAATATGAATCAAAACGGGTTTATTTCGGGGTTGACAGACTCCAAGACACACGCAACACTACAATACATTACAATGACTGGACTCCGGAAACAAACGGAAACGCGGACTAAATACACTGGACTGATGACAACGATTAGAAACAGCTGGGAAACACGGGGAATCCACACTGGGTTAACGAGGGGGCGTGGCACACAGGAGGAGCAGACGATCAGGGCATGACAAGCTGGGCCATCCTTTTCGCAACGAGAGGTTTCTGGTGTGTCTTCCGTAGAGAGAAATTTTTCATCATCTCCTCCCCTCTGTAGAACCAATTCTGAAAAGACAAATTTGCTGCAGCATTAAATCCACGTTTGATACAGCCATCTAATTCTCTCCTGTTTTATTTCATATTTGTGCCTGTTAGGTCTAGGTTTGCAGTTCCTTTGTTATGAATTAATCTTTTTGCTATTTAATTTTTACGGAACAGCAATTGATTGCAATGTTATTCCCAAGGAGTCTTTTACAACACCTAAGCTGCAGACTCATTCACATTCACTCTGAAAGTCTTTTCCTACAGACAGGTTTTCTGTGTAACTGCTAGGCTCAATGCCTGTGTTCAAGGTTATGGTTTTACTGGTAACCAGAACCATACATTATTATGACAGAACAAAGCCTTGTGTGGGATGTAGTGTGTATAGAATCCATTTCCTTCACTGGTGCTCCCCTTGAGAGTTCTGATACACCCTTTAGACCAGTACTTCCCAATCCGGTCCTTGGGGACCCACAGACAGTCCACATTTTTGCTCCCTCCCAGCTCCCTATCAGACAGTACAGTAGTCTGGTGTCTCTGCTAACGTCATTAGGTTAACAGCATTCTTACATATTACAGTTTCCCGAGCAAAAGTAGCTAAATCTGATTAAATGGTTTCATTTATAGCCATTAATCCAGTTAATTTCACTTTAGGTCACATGATCCTGAACACAGTGGACTGCACACGGCCGAACGGGAGAAGGCTGCCTGAGAATGTGGCTCTAATGATGAGTGACTTTGCCGGGGGGGCTGCTGTTATTTACCCAGACCTCAAAACTTCACCAATATCCACCAATCCCTCTTATATTTGCTTTATATATCGCTCCATTTATCCCTCCATTTCTCAACCCAGTCCTTGGAGTCCCCCAGACAGTCCACATTTTTGCTCTCTCCCAGCTCCTAGCACAGCTGAACCAAACAATCAGGAATGCCGAATACCTTTTACAGGTGTGTTGGGAGCTGCGAGGGAGCAAAAACATGGATTGTCTGTGGGTTCCTCAGGACTGAACTGGGAAACTGCTTTAGAGTCATCAGGTCAATCACGCCTGACCTCCCCCTGCTCTTTTCACATTTCCCATTCCTCTGTGCTGCTGAAATCCAATCAGCATCAACAGTCCATTCCAGCAGGGATCAGTAACTTAAATCTTCGTAATTATCCTATTTGGATTTGGGTCCTATTGAGAGTAACATACATTTATCTAGAGTGCTATTTGTATTTATAACCTTGCTGCTGTTTCAAATCAACCAGCATTAGCTTGTGGCTAATAAATTACAATCTGAGCACCAAACAAGCTATAATTTGTAATTGGTGGGAGGTTTTTTAACTCTCAGCTTGAAACCCCTGGTATTATATATAACTGGCAATGTGCAACGTGTTTGTTTGCATACTTCTAAAGTCCGTGCTTCTTTAACGTATCTTGTTCCAGCATTAACAGGATCGAGTTTTAAGGAAGGGTGACTGGGAATAAGAAAGCTAAGCTTATGCTGAGGCTGGCGGAATCATGCTTAACAATTACGCCGCCATCAACATCAAGGTTGAATCCATTCGGCCCCCGGAGGGGTCCACGAAGCATTTCACTTCTTCACAAAGAAGCATAAAAGAAATAGTATCCCCCTCCTTTTTTAACGAAAAAAAAAAATCCCAGTCCCTGCTGAGGTTCAAAGCTTTCCCTGGGTGCAGTGTTAATTACGTGAAGAGGTGGTATCAGTTACCGCCTTCGCTCAGCCCGGTTCAGGGCCAGGCCCCGGATGCCTGTGGCCCCGGCTGAGAGGCTGCAACATGAGGTCGTCTCTGCCGCCGCTGTCACGGGCCCCGCAGGGTGGGGAACACGACTGAGAGGGTGGAGACCATCAAAGTGGCCGTCTTCCATAGCATCACACGTTTTTTTTGCTATCTGCTCACTTGCCTGGAATAACATTTTACATTTATTTTTATCTAAAGCAATGTACAATTATGAAAGCAGGCTCACTCTACCCCTGGAGCAATGGGGGTTCTTGAGCAAAGGCTTTGCTCAAGGGCACAGCGGGGACATCACTATAGCTGTCACAGGATTTGAGTCAGCAACCTTCCCATCACAGATGCAGAGTCCAAACCCTCACAGTCACACACCACCCATGGAATAGCTGGTATTAAAGGCCGTGAAGGAAAACATTGCAATAACTACTAATATATATAGATATAGAATAGATAATCATAGATTAAAGCACCTAAGATAGAGTCAGATTCTCCAGCAGCTGAAAAAGAAATGCCAGTAGCCTAGAATGAAGGGATTCCTCATAACAAGATCTAGCTATCCAGGAAAATCCAGTCTCTCTCCTCCTTCTGAATCCTTGAAATGATCCCATTCCTGGAGAAGGGGTTAGGTTGTCCTGCTTCTTTCAATGAACCAAAGCGTACATGGATGTCAGGAATGTTTTACCTTAAGTTCACATTGAGCCCCAGAGCCCAAAACACAAGATCTAGTTGTCCTATAACTTAAATAACCTGGAGGCACTTTGGGTACATTGCTTGGTTGCTAGTTATTTAGAGTGAACCTGAAGAAACAGCTTAACAAATGAGAGCCAAGGTAACCGATGGCATTATATATCTGGTAAACATAAAGTCAATTTGTCCTGCCAAGTTTAGACAATACTGCCTGGGGAAATGGCTAAGATTTCTGTAGCCTTGTCACATGGCTGTAGTGGAATGAATTATAATAATTATTAATGGAGCATTATGGGAGAGGCCAATTAGCCCAAGGCAACTAGTCTTTCCAATTAAATAAAAACTGCAGGGCAGTCACAAGAAGGATTGCTTGTTACCGCTGAGAGCAGATCAAATCACCAACGGCAATAAATCATATGGGAGTCATTTAAAAAAGATTTTTTGAAATGGGACACATACGCCCACAGTGTTTCACCTACAGAGCTGTTTCTCCTTGCCAAAGGAAAATTAAAATGTCTTGTCAGAGTTTATCATAGTAAATCTAAACCCAGACAATGTAAAAAAAAAAATATATATTTAAAAAGATGCTCCTCAACTTACAAACTTTCAACTTACACACTTTCAGACATATGAACGAAGAGGACTGTAAATCCAAATTGTGTTAATTGGGCTCCCGTTTCCTGTTTTTTTCTGCACACCAATTCTGCCTAGTACGACTTCTGGCCGCTACTCCCGCTGTGCAGCAGTGTAGCGTGCGTACTCCCAGCATCCCAGTACTTGTTTATACCCTTAAAATGATGTTGAATAACGGCTTACGAACATTTCAAGTTACGAACGGCTGTTCAGAATGTATCTCATTCGTAAGTAGAGGAGCATCTGTATATATATATATATATATATATGCGGGCAAGCTCCCAGTATATAAACTGGTCTCAGCCCCAGTACTGGGAGGTATTCAGTGCCTGGGAGCCTGACTGCACATTCCCTACTGAGAAGAGCCTCTCAGAGTGCACGTCCGTCGCCGTGTACCGCCGCCATGGCTGAATGTATTCCGTAGTGTTGCTCATCATGCCCCAACACACAACCCCTGGCTAATTAAAAGCCCAGAGTTGTTTCAGCACTGGGCCCTTCAGAAGGGCCCTTTATCCCCATTTGCTCCAGGGACTGGTTGAGCACTGCTTTTTCAATTGCACGTCGCTTTGGATAAATGTGCCTGCTAAGTAAGTAAATAAGTAATCACGGTGCATTCAGACCGCATCATGTACCCCTTCCCTGCCTGAATGGGCTTGGCTCTTTCTTATTCATTCTTGTTTCCTCTCTGACTCCATCTGCTTCTTTCTGCCACGTCCCATGTGTTGACAGGAAGGAGACCTCCGCCGTAGCTCTGTGACTAGGTGGCCTCTTTATAAACTCGCCTCTCCGCTGAAGGGTTTCCCCGGAGTCCCAGAGATACCCGGTTTCAGGGACTCGGACAGTCCCCACACATGTGCTCCTTGTGTGAAATCGCGAATGCCGCTCCTGCACAATGGGCCCGTTGAAAGATGATCCAGCCCGTGAGGTCCAATAAAGGACAAAAATAAGGACCCGCAGTGAGTAGGAAGTACAGTGGACGCATGAGCAATGTGCTCTGCTGTTGTTTTCCTCCATACCCTCTTGGCTTTAAGTGTGTTTGGTGTGTGGTCCTTCACATGTTTTCTTAAGATATTTCAAAACCAGGGCCCCCATTGAACTTAGAAGAAGTAAGAGTGCATTATGAGGCAGAATTAGCCAGACTATTTTAGGCCGTGTGTGTGAAAGCTTCTTTGTGTCAGTGTGGACAGCACTTTCTCCAAATAAAAAAGATTCCTGCCGCAGTGGCATCTAGTGAGAGCTATCAGAAGTAGGGTCATCCATCCATCCATTTTCCAAGCCGCTTATCCTACTGGGTCGCGGGGGGTCTGGAGCCTATCCCGGAAGCAACGGGCACGAGGCAGGGAACAACCCTGGACAGGGGGGCCAGCCTATCGCAGGACACACTCACACACCAGTCACTCACACATGCATACCTATGGGCAATTTAGGAACTCCAATCAGCCTCAGCATGTCTTCAGAGTGTGGGGGGAAACTGGAGTACCCAGAGGAAACCCCACGACGACAACATGCAAACTCCACACACATGTGACCCAGGCAGAGACTCGAACCCGGGTCCCAGAAGTGTGAGGCAACAGTGCTAACCACTGCACCACCATGCCGCCCCGAAGTAGGGTCATGTCCATCATAATGGAGATTCTGACGCCCGACAAGGCTTTTAAGCAACTGTATGTCAGCCCACAGCTTACCCTGTGAAACGCCTCCTTAGAACAAGCCCCTTATCAAAACATAAACTACTCAATTAACCAATACAGTATAAGAGCCCTCTGTACTGAGCCTTTACCAGTATCAGCAACGGCCCTCAGCTAAAGATACTCCGAAATTGCTATCTAACACAACAGGCGCGTATATCAGCGTTAATACAAGAAAATAAAACTTCACTGTGTAAAATAAATACTCCAAATACTCCAAAGTAATGGTGCTTATTGTGCAATCAATGGTGTGGAAATGCAGCAGAATTGTAATAAATGCAAAATGAAACTTCTTCTGAATAACAGGAAGTTTCCAGCACACTAAGTCTTTTCTGGATCCATTGTTCAGTATTACTTTGAGGGGGACATGGCTGGGGTCATTTTCTGAAGGTCATACCCCCCCTCCCTATAACAAATGTATTAGTGTTGATAGTTCAAGACAGTTAGTTAGTTATATTGGTCCGAAATGATTCTATTTTCTGACTACGTCACTGGTCATAAGCCAGAGCTACGTAACCATGACAACAAGGAGCACCCGACCTTTGTGCCCCTCTCTGTCAAAAAAACATGTCAGTATAAATATTCAGTCAGAAAAATTGGTGTACACTGAATGAAATGTGTACAACCAGATCATAAGAGGGATCATTTTTGTAGGTTATGGTACATTACAACACGTCAGACAGTAAAACTTTATCTGAAATGGGATATCCTGCTGATAACCAACTGTATGATGTCATCAGGATACTCTGTTCTTACTGGCTGGGCCTTGTGTCCTTCATGCTATGAACCTCTTCTGCATTTGGCTGTGTAATATTCCACAGTGAGGTGGATGTGAGGATTTTGGGCTGCGTCCTGTAAAAAGCTTTGATTAGATATGCCTGCCCTTATATATCCCAATCATCTTTGTGTTCTTCAAGAGCTGATAACTGATAACGAAAAATGTGGACATTTCAGTGTATCTACATTATCTTTTTCAGTAGAGAATTTCTTTAAAGTCGCTCTGTAGAAGGCAGGATAATGACTTTTTTTTCTGAATCTAGGCTGAGTTGTCCTGGAATGAGATCATAGATTAAGCTATGATTAAAGGGACAGGATTGGCTGTCTTGTTCAGTAATTGCTAAATGCATCCAGTGCACCTATAATTATGCATTTTTGGTATTCAGATCATCCTGCATTGAATTTCAAGGCAACACATTGTAACAATTTCAGCTTTGGAAAAAACAAAGATCTGTTCACCAGCTTATGCAAGAACCTTTCTTTTCACTCAGCTGTGACTTAAAATAAATTCCCGTATTCCCAGATTCTAGAAGCAAAGTCCAGTGTGACATCTGACACCAGAGGAGACTATCTGCTTGTCTCAAGCCTGTGATGTGCCCCTACAAGATGGGTCCCTTGAGATGGGACTCAAATGGTCTCGCTGCCGTCATGGTGTACGGAACTGACAGAGGCCAGCCACTCACAACACTGTATCACCTCAAAGACACTACAGTTAGAGAGGGGGAGAGAATTGGACATTTGCCCTGAATTAAGAGGAAGAAAGTATGATTCAGTGTGATTGGAGCCAAAATGCCTCATATTGTCATATGCTGTGAAAGGTCGTTTATTAGTTATTATCAGTTGCAGGTATTAAATATGCAATAAATAACTGGATGTTCTTACCTCACACATAGGGGTGGGGGTTTGAAAACCCCTTTTTTGTGTTTAGGTTCCCTGGTCTCTTTGATTCGTGCAGATTTCCTCCTGTCATCCAAAGACACCCCATTAGGTGAACTGGCATCTCTGAATTGCCCATAGTGTGTGAGTGTGGGCCTTGTTTTGTGCCGGATCCGGTACTGGGCGCCTCCCTGTGATGCCTGGGATGGACTGCAGGCCACCTGCAACCCTGAACTGGATATGTGGTCAGAAGATGGATGCAATGCAGTTTTAATATTTTTGTGTAAGGGTTCCTTTGTCCTTTTCTGGAGATTTCTATGCCCAAAAGCAGTGGTTCTCAACCGGTGGGGCGCGCCCCCCCGGGGGGGCGCGGACACTCTTGCGGGGGGACGCAAGTAGGCTACAGGATGGGAGGAAAAAAAACTGAAAAAAAAATTGCAAATTTGTGATTTGTTTGGATTCATCGG
>JAODJU010000001.1:13203502-13213521 GCA_026776725.1 Gnathonemus echidnorhynchus
AACCTGTGTCCCCCAGTCCAAGCATGTTAATGTGCCTCTGCTACTGCTGCACTTACTATTGCTCTGTCATTGACCAAGGTGCACTGGACACGACGTGAGTCGTCTGTCTTGTAAAGGAGGCCTCCTGGACGCTAGTGAGATGTTAGTGGTAGGATTAGCAGGTGAAGGAGTGGGATTCAGTGTGCAGCTCTGCGGGGATTACAGGGCTCCCTATGCAGTGTTTATCACCGAGACAAAAACAAATACCCATCAGCCATAGCATTAAAACCACCTGCCTAATATAGTGTATGTCCCCCTCGTGTCACTAAAACAGCTCCGATCCATCGAGACATGGACTCCACAAAACCTCGGAAGGGGTCCTGTGGTATCTGACACCAAGATATCAACAGCAGATCCTTTAAGTTCGGTAAGTTGCTAGGTGGACCCCCCATGGATCGGACTTGTTTGTCCAGCATAATCCCACAGATGTTTGATCTGATTGAGAATTAGAATTAGTTAACATCTTGAATTCTTTTTCATGTTCTTCAACCCATTCCTGAAGAATTCATGCTGTGTGGCAGGGTACGTTGTCTTGCTGAAAGAGACCACGGCCATTGGGGAATGCCGCTCTCCATGAAGAGGTGCACTTTGCAGCAATGCTTAGGTCGGTGGTCGACGTCAAAGTAACATTCACATGCCAGGACTCAAGGTCTCCTTGCTGAACATTGCCCAGAACATCACACTGCCTCCTCCGGCTTGCCTTCTTCCCATAGTGCATACTGGAGCCATCTCTTCCCCTGGTAAACAATGCACACATATATGGCTATCCGCATGTCGTAACAGAAAACATCACTCCTCAGACCAGGCCACCTTCCTCCATTGCTCCATGGTCCAGTTTGACAGTCATGTACCCATTGTAGGTGTTTCTGGAGGTGGACGGGGGTCAGCATGGGCAGTCTGACCGCTCTGCAGCTATGCAGCCCCATACACAGCAAGCTGCAATGTACTGTGTGTTCTGACACCTTTCATTTACTTTTTCAGCAATTTGTGCTACAATCACTCACCTGTAGGACAGGACCAGATGGGCCAGCCTTCACTCCCCACTCGCATCAATGAGCTTTGGGCGCCCATGACCCCATCGCCGATTCTCTGGTTGGTCTTCCTTGGACCACATTTTGGTAGGTACTGACCAGTGCATATCGGGAACATCCCACAAGACCTGCTATTTTGGAGAATTTCAGTCATTTCAGTCGTCTAGCCATCACAATTTGGTCATTGTCAAAATTGTTCAGATTTGTAAGCTTGCCCATTTTTTCTGTTTTCAACATGTCAACTTCGAGAACTGACTGTTCACTTGTATAATATATAATGGCACTGAAATAATCAATATTTTTCACTTCAGATGTCATTGTTTTTAATATTATGGTTTATCAAAGTAAATGAGGGTAAACCTGACAGCTAGCGAATGTCTCCTATGGAAAAAGGTAAACAGAACACAACCACATTGCTCCCATTCTCATTGGCAGTTAGGGATGGGTGATTTGCATAGTCAACGGTCAACACACCTACATGGCACCTTCCTGTTTGCTCAGTAACCTTCACATGCTCGCAAACATTTTCGGGGATCAAAGGTTATCTTAAGATATGAGCAGCGTGGTAGTTTCTGGCGTGACGACAGGCAGTGTCTTTGTCCCTAAGATGGGTGTTGTCCTGTTTAAGTTGCAATAACAGAAGAAAGCCTCCAGAAATCTGGGAAAACAGCTCAGTTGGAAAAAAATTAAAGAGCAACTGAAGTCAGACCTTTGATAAATCAATACCTATAACTCTCTCTACACCGATTCATCAATTTCTCTATTTATATAGTTGGATAATTTGTCCACGTTTTGCCGCTACTCCTGTTATTGTTTTTTTTTTTTTTTTGCACTTGCGGGAAATTGGCCGTCTCTGGTGTTGCCAAGGAGACTCGTCTTGACGACGGGCCTGTCTGTTGTTCTATTGTTCTGCTCCCCCACTCTGGTTAACTCACGCAAGGATAGCGGTGACACACTTGAGGATAAGGCGCCCCGAGGGCGTTATAGGCAAAAGGCACTGTGGGAGGCGAGGTGCCCAGATCTTGTTTCCCCTCTCTATTTGGGCTCTATCTTGGCACGACCCACTTTTTCTCCAGCGAGGCGGGTCGCCTTCTGTTTCCTACGGTTCCCCTAAGGGGTGAGACCGAATGCAATCCGGTTGCTGTGGGAGGTACGCTGGCGGCACTCGGGGTAAATAATAGCTGAGTTCGAGAGAAAGACTCGATGGTAGAGGCCCGGATCTAGGGCTGAGTCACCAGATGCTTCTCTAAATCTTACATCGCTGCCACAAGGTGGGATTCCCCTTCCTGGCAAGCCTTTTCTATCGGGGGGGGGGGGGGATCAGGTGTCTCAGGTGAAGGAGTGGGCTGCGAGGTAATAAAGAACAGGATCCTACCTACACATTATCCTTTGACAGGAACCCGTGGGAGTAAAAACAAAACGGCACACCCTGGACCCTCAGGTCCTTTGGGGGTGTCTCACATGAAAGGTGGAGTTTCAAGGCTGGTTCTGGGTGGCCCCCCTCCCCCCCTCTCCTTCCATTCCTACTTCCTGTCGGAGGCTTCCTGATGTTCCAGACGCTGCAGCAGGGCTTCAGAGCAGGTGGCGATGGGCGTGGCGGCCCGGAGCTGTTCCGGAGCGGACGGCCGTCTGAGAGGACGTGTTTGCAGTGCCAACACATCCGGCCAGACCTGTGCAACTGCTCCCGGAGGAAAGGAACAAGAAAGCTGGGGCAGAAAAGGCCTCTAACATCCATCCTGCTGCGAGTAGAACAACAACACCAGCAGCGTCTTAGGGTGAGCTGGAACAGCCCTGGAACACAGCACTAGTATCATAGCTGAATAAGAATCTATTATTGTCTATACTCCTTTTCCAAGTGATTTTCAGATTTTCACTACACCGTTAAGCTTATGGTGTGTATAATTGGTAGTAAGTGAACTTTGCGTTTTGAAGAAAAACATTTTAAAGTCTAATGTAACTGATTGTTTTCCTCATGTCATTTAATTTTATTTCACAAAGTGAGTGCACATCGGAAAAGACATCAAATGCTTTTCTAAAATATTAAATGTGTCAAGACCTGGATTCTTTGTCTTGGTTAAGACCAGACAAGTCAGGTAGGATAATCTAAGGAGAAAGTGGTGCTCTTTATAGTCACCCAACTGGAAAAAGAAAGAAAAAAAACTGGATGCTTTCCATCTTCTTCCGTGTGGGACATGACTAATGCCCCCAGGGCCAAAAACAATGACAAAGGCCGTCTTCACCATTATCCTTTGGCATCGTCCACAGCCCCCCTGGTAAAATGTTCCTCCAGAATGCAGGCTAATGACCTGGCTCCGCTAATGTCTACACACTGTGCGTCTGACGGCATACCCAGCACAAACAGAGGGCGCGTCTTCTGCCCTCAAGGTAATGCCACTCTTTGTGAAACTAAATTATATATGATTGCTATCTTCTCAAACGGCATGTGATAACATCATCCATATTTACATTGCTTGAGTTTCAGTTGGTCATGCATTAAAAAAATCCAATAAACAAGCTATTTTCAGTGAGGTTATTATATTTTTAGGAATATGTGTCATGTTGGAGAAATCCCATTTAACAACAAAGGATTTATTAAGAGGCAAATAACAACAAACAGAGCTCCCCTCACTGACTCACAGCAAAGATATTCGCAATCGCCGAAATCCCTTTATCGAATTGCGAAATTCATTCAGTCGCTCTGATACATTGCTGCCCAATCTGTCATTTCTCAAGGACGATGCTAGCTATCCATTTCAAACCTTTAGCAAATCTCAGGACCCTGGAGAACATTTCGTTATTTCCACCAGAGAAATGGAACCACAGTAACAGGGATGTGAGTGGTTCCTATGATACAAAACTGCGACAAAACAAAATGATATAGTTATTGGTCACAGAGAAGCGCCGAAAGCCCAGCAACACAGGCCTTCAGTACTGTCCTTTCCTTTGGTGGTTTGTTTACGCTTTTGGAGTGTGAGATGCCATTGTCAGCTTCTTCACACGGGCTTGAAAAGCTGTCTGGAACCTATCAATCTTAGTCTGTCGTTGGTTTATCTCACTGTGGTACAAAACTTTGGACTGACTACTTAGCTGAGCCACCTTCACGGCCTGTTGATAATTCTGCCAAGGGGCCCTGTCAGCGGTCAGTGTCTGGAGGCCCCGGAGAGCAGACCCGGTCACTGAGAGCACATCTGGCAGAAGGTATGCAGGGAGGCCGCCCAATATCACACGTGTCTCTGTTAAGGAGAATCCAGTGATGTGAAACACCCAGAACAAAGGATTGATCTTATGGGGGATGCTTCAACTGTTTATTGCGGTTCGTGTCTGGTGATATCTTCATGCATGTGAGTTATAATTATAGGGTCACCCCAGAACTCCTGAGTAAATCACAACTTTGTTCTTGTTATTACATAAATAAAAATGTAAGAAAGCTGTCACCTTGTAACATAACACCAGTTTGTACTTAGGATTACACATATGTATGTCATTATGTGAAACATATATGCCCTATATGAAAGGCACATGTATGCACCCCCTCTGTTTACGGCATATGTAAAATCCGTAAGACATTCATATTGCATGAGCTGTACAAATATGGTTAGTTTTAGTTCTTAGTTACCCCATTAAAAAAACAACCCTTTTCCCATCTTTCACCACTGGGTTTACAGGTCTATGCATATGTAACATGCATAACGTGGTTTCCTAATTTACTGAGGCCACTAAAGCACTGTAGGTAAGAGCGAGCATCACCTTATTGAAATTAAACTCTAAAATCTGTTTATTTTCTCAAATGACCGTTACACAAGTTTAGGCTGCTTGCATTAAAACTTTAAAATATGAATTGCTATAAAGCCCTTGCTTGCTTCCAGTCCTCAGTGGTCTGAAACAGGAGATGTACCTTATGGTCTGGAAGTGCGTTTTACCCCGTATCTCATCCTAACTGCTTATGAACTGTCACTGTCTGACGCTGGTTTGTACATGCCCTTGGCCCTCCATGTTTCCTGAACAAGAACAGCCTCAATACGTCACATGAGCGTGACAACGGCAGCCGCCCAATCCCCACACTGGCAGAGCAGCCCTTAAAAATGGCCGGTGGCTTGCTATGGAGTGCATGGAGTGTGGGGTAAATGGTGTTGGCAGGTGTGCGGCGTCTGGCCTTGATCTCTGTACTCTCTTTGGTCATATGGGGCCCATCAATAGTCTCTGCTAACGGCCACCTCTGCTGATTGCTTAATGAGGTTCAAATGTGTCGTTAAAGGTGCCTCTGATCATTTAACCAGGATATGATGCTTGTGTTGGGGACCAGAACTGGGTGACTGCAGCTTCTGTCCCGATTCAGAGCAGATGAAGAGAGCGTATAGCAGCCCCTCCCCGCCATACCCATCTTCTGACATTCCTTGTCCTACTACTTCCCCACGCCAACACCCATCAGCCCCTGCTGCCACAGATAACAATGCCGATGCGTAGAAGGGAGGGAAACACAATTATATTTATGCAACAGCAGGATCTTAACGTTTACAGGCAGGGAAAGACGGCGGGAATCGATTCGGTATCTACTATGGTGTTATTACCGTTGAGAGGAACGGCTCTAAATTAGCACGACGGCTGCAAACACACCAAGCGGGGAAGTCGTACAATAAAACGTAACTTCATTGCCAGCGCAGTAAATCAAGGCACAATGAATCACCTGGCTAGCGTTATCGTCGCTAAGAGTGGAAGCTAACATCAGAACATGAGCACAGCTGTGGGTGAACCTCCTGACCATGGACGGTCCAGCCTTGACATCGATGCTCCTCTGATGCCGCGAAAGAGTCCTGGAGAACCTGACACCAGCTCTGTGTCGGACTCATTACTGTCCATCTGGAACAAATTGTGAAGCGACGGGCCATCAGCTAATTGTTTGCGCTGGAAACATTGACACAAATTATTAGCAGAACCAGCAAAAGTGCCTTTGTCAGCTTTTACCTTTTCCTAACACCCCCACACACCCTCTGAGCTGCAACTTCTTTCTCTCATAATCGTTGCCAGTGGCTCCCTTTTTTCATTGTTTCAGTAATGTAGCATTTTCCCAGTTTGCAGAACAGCATTGCTTTTGTACCGCAATAAGTGTCTCCGCCAAGCAGGAGAGAGGAAGCCGTGATTCCAGAATGCCCCCTGGCACCAACCACCCCCATGTGACCTTTGGCATCGCCGTCTATAGGTGGGTGGTGTCGGGTATCACCGCTTTGGCTCACCTGCAGGCTCCAACCCCCGGTGGCAGGGACATTAGATACAGGTGACAAGACTGTACGTCCTGATCGCTACGCGTCGATGCTTTTTTGGGGTCAAATGAAAACAAAAGTAAAAGCCAGAGCTTTGAAATTTCATGCTTTTTCCCAGTTTGACAGTTATTATGTGTCTCCACTACGATTTTTCTGTAACTGGTGGCAGCGAAAGTCGTAATGTTTACTGACAGATTTTACCGGATTTCAGGCATGTGCTTCTGGGTGCAGCTGGGATCAGCTGCACAAATAACTGTTAAAATGATTTATACGGACAATGAAAGCGATGATGCAATGACTCAGAGATTCCACCAGATCCGTGGTCATATGTCTGCAATGTCTTTTGATTTTTAGCAGAATTCTATACTCTTTTGAACCTTGGGAAGCTGATCTCACATAGATGCATAGATGATTATGAAAGCAATGTGTATCAGTGTGATCGACTCATTTAAGTCACAAGGGCCTGTGTTACAGTCCTCGTTAAATCTCCTGGTGCTTTTGAGAGGCATGCGGTATAATTATTCTCCCCATAGCTGTACATAACTTCAAAAACTTTATGACTATGAGGGTCTGCAAGTGCCCCCCCCCCCCCTTTTAAGGCCTTATCATGCAATATGCACAGGCTACAACCGACAAAGTTAATGCACCCAATCCATTTTTGCTGAAGTTGGGGTGATATTCCACGGTCCACAAAATGAGATGTTATTGAGAATGTCTTCAGCCCTCTCTGCCTGTAGCCCGCGATCCTCATTAATACCACCCCAGCATTTTAATTAGACTCCAAAGGCCTCACGTAGAACATCGGTGATCATGGTTGCATCAGCTGAAATACAGAAACTGTCGGCGCCGTTAATGGCCAACCCAAAGTCTGGTGGACACTTTTGGGTCTTCTGAACTTTGAGCGCCTGTGGAGGAAATGCTTGTGCCTCCACAAATCCTGTTCCCAGTGGTACAACTGACATAGACAATGGGGTACCACCTACTGCTAAGCAAGCAAACAGATAATCATATGTACACCAGCTAGCTTAGCATTAGCCCCTGCTTGCAAAGGCCACGCAGGGCTAGGAGGAGCTGTCAAGGGAAACGGTGCCAGTCGGTGTCTCTGGTGAGGCAGCTGCCCTCTGGGTGGAAGATGAACTGCGATTCCTGGCAAACAGTCAGGAGAAACGGGGCCTGTTTGCAAATGGGGGATGGACTTCCATTTGGAGGACCAAGGATGTGGTTAGAAGGCCTGCTGTGACACACTATAAGTTAAACAGCTGCCTAAATAACACAGCAGTTTCGGTGTTTGTGCTCCATTTAGAGGGTGTAGCATTTCTCACGATGAGGTAACAGAACAGACACTGTACACCAAGCTGCCCGTTATGCCATTGTAAATACCTGCCCAAATATTAGATAAATATAAGTCTAGACATTGTACACACACAGTTCCCAGAACTGTGGAATAGATACTACAGTTTCTCACATGACATATGAAATCCTTTTTCAGTTCCTAAAATTTTCAAAAGTCGTCACCTCGCTGAACAGCTAATCTCTTCACTATTAGCTATTAACCTCTTCTAGATAAACATGTGCAGGTGACCATGAAGGCTGTTTATTTATTTATTTATTTTTTTTAACGAAAAGCAATGATAAAAAACAAAACAAAGCCCGTTTCAGATGGTCCTTAGATGACATTTTCTATTCTTTACATCATGTTTATTAGCAGAAACATGTGCTAAAACAATTGCCAGTAATTAAATACACTCTTAACAACTGCTATCATATAGTAAAAAGCTAAATATTTATCTTTCAACACAACAGTGTGCTGAATCTCTTTAAAATGATTGGCCTCAAGCTTTTTGTTTGTGAAACTTCTTGATTAAATAATAGAGACAGAAACCAGCAAGTTATATTTTGTGTGCATAAACACATTTTCCTCAAGATGAAAATCTCGTTAAGACTGCAGTCATGCAACATGCATCTAGGCCAAAATAAACAGTGATCACTTTCTTATATTATTATCAGAGCATCTGAATGTCTCACTAATTGCTTCCTTGTGAACAATGACCTGTATTACTAGACTTCCAGACCATGGAGACGGACTGAGGAATACAGGTGTCTTAATGATGGGAGTCGAGGGACTTGAAAAGCACAGAAATGGCCTTACTGATGAGTATAGGGAAAGTCTTACTGTGAAGCACAGAGATGATCTTACTGATGAGTTTAGGTAAAGTCTTACCGTGAAGCACAGAGATGGTCTTACTGATGAGTTTAGGGAAAGTCTTACTGTGAAGCACAGAGATGGTCTTACTGATGAGTGTAGGGAAAGTCTTACCGTGAAGCACAGAGATGGTCTTACTGATGAGTATAGACAAAGTCTTACTGTGAAGCACAGAGATGGTCTTACCGATGAGTGTACGGGAAGTCTTACTGTGAAGCACGGAGATGGTCTTACTGATGAGTATAGTGAGCTGTTCGAGGCCCAGGAGAGTGACAGGGATTTCTGAAGGCTTCCTGATCCTGTCTCGAATTTGCATAAGGGTGTAATTTGGCCTGCCCCAGTGCACCCCAGTTCCACTGTAACCAGCACCGTCATTTGGAATTGAATCACATTCGAGCAGGTGCTTCCAATACAAGACCCAACCTTTCCTGAAACCTAACACAGCAGTAAAACTTACCATTCCAGTTAGCAAAAGGCTGCGATAAGCTTTGGATGTAGAGTTTACATTGCACTGGGGGAGAGAAGTACTGCCTCTGTACATAACCTACAGCTAACAAATATAATTTCTTATTGTTCACAAGTTTGCATATCCGTTGAGTATGTACACATACACTAACTGTCATGTGGATACCTGTTCGGCGTCTTAATGTGTGAACAGGGCTGCTTATCACTGTCTGCCCTTTATTTCTGGTGTCACTGAGTGCCCACAGTGCAGTGAGTGCAGTGGTCTGAGAATGAAAGTGACACAATGGGAACAATTTAGTTTCTTTAATATATCCACATATGTGGACACTGCATTTCGTTGTCTGTACCCTTGTACTTGCAATGACAAAAAAGTTAAATGTAATCTAATATTTCATCTGCTGACCACAACATTGTACTGGACAAGCAGCATGGAAGATGGATAGATGGATATCTGATCCATAATTCAAAAATCAGATCAGCATGACCACAAATAGGGAAAAAATAGTCTCAGTTTCTTGGTTCAATTGCAGTTACCCCTCCTAAATTAGTAAATTTGTCTTTATTGTGATTTTATTGAGATTTTTGAGTGAGAAGTGTTATAGACACTGGAGACATCACAACAACAATAATAATATTAATAGTTATTATCATCTATCCATCCATTTTCCATATCACTTGTCCTATGCAGGGTCACCGGGACCCGGAGCTGATCCTGAAAGCTTCGAACACAGAACGGGGTGCCAGCCCACTGCAGAACACACACACCATGCATGAATGGTAACACCTACAGCCAATTTGGGAACTCAAACTCACCTCAGCATGCTTTTCGACTTTGGGGGGGAAATCAGAGGACCCCGAGGACAATAATATTTTTGTTGTTATTAAATGTGCATGTGTTTGTTTTAATTATGAATTATGAACTGATTCAGTTGAATGTTTATAACTTTGGGGGTGGCATGGTGGTGCAGTGGTTAGCACTGTTGCCTCACACCTCTGGGACCCGGGTTCGAGTCTCCGCCTGGG
>JAODJU010000001.1:13240692-13254325 GCA_026776725.1 Gnathonemus echidnorhynchus
TTCTAGCTAAATGTCAGAAAATTGCGCTAAATGTTGAAAAAGTGGCAAGTACAAAAATGTTTCGTAACTTTACAAACTAGACTTTCATATGGACGTCGATTTGACATGTGCCACCTACTTAAACATTGCTGCAGACGAAATACACCCCTTCATGGTGACGGTATCACCCCATTAGCAGTGGCCTCCAGGAGGATAATGCGCCCTACCTTGTTGAGTTGTTTGGAAGTCGTTTGAGTAACACGGTGAAGAGTTCAAGGTGTTGCCCTAGCCATAGAATTCACCAGATCTCAGTCCAATGACGCATCTGTGGTTCTGTCGTCATCTGTATCTGCTGTGCACAGACTTTTTGGGGGCTTAGATGACGATGACGACGAGCTTGGTAAATACGTAATCGTTTGTTATAAAAAAGGGCATTTTCAATTGTTTGGTCTAAAGAGGCAGTTGCTCAGATCTCCCCAGTGCTCCCCGTATGTGCCTGGTAATAGGACTGCTTAAAGGATCTGCTGCTAACTTGCCAGGTACCACAGAAACACCTTCAGACACCTTGTAGAGTCCATGCCTCAGAAGAACATGGAGGATTAACAGCATTTCAGACAAGTATCCACAATGTTTTGTTTCTTCTATGTCTTTATGAGCTTTATGTGCTGATGATTAGGTGTACCCAGTTTAATTTTGAATTTTGGGTGTATTTAAAAGTTACACTTACCTCTGGCACTGCCTGACTTCCCCTCTGGTGTTTGTCTTTGGGATGTAACAATGAGGACTCAGATTCAGATCTCGGAGTTCATGTTTTTCACAGTTTTAGATTATTTGGTACAAGTGGGCTGATATAATTTTGCAGCTTGTTGTTCAGGCTGACGCATCATGACTGGCTTATAGTGCTGCACAGTGGGCTGTTCCTAAATTAACCATGGTGTGATTGAACATTATTAGTAAATGAGTAGTTGTGGCTCAGGCTGGAGTGTGATGGGATGCTGTCTTGAAAGATGCCATAGAATGAAAATCTGACTTTAACTCGGCATAGTTGAATAAGGAGATTTATACATGGAACTGACAAATTGTGAATCTGACATTGTTACATTTTTCAAATATAAATCCCATATATGTAAAAGATTGTGATAAAATGAACTGATTCAAAAATCTGAGACTTAACTACACCCCCAACTAAATGTACACACATCTATGTGCACAACCTGCAACATATATTTTCTCTCTCGAAGGGCATTAGAGCCCAGTTTCCACAAGGGCACTTGGTGAGTAATGCATTGCACTATGAAGACCACCGTCATAAGTGTAGGTCATTGCTGACCGAAACGCTGTTATGCAGCATATGATTGTAGAGGTGTTGATTCCCTGTGAGCCATTGTAGTGCCTCACTCTGAACCAGCCAATCAGAGCAGAGCTCATGTTAATGAGCCCACCAAAATAGGGAAACCAGCCTGTTTTATTCTAAAACCAAATAACAAGGTTGAAAACGGGCTTGTAAAACCAATTCTGGGCATTTTTCAACCAAATCAAGTTCATAGATCGATGTATTTGCCAAAGAACAATTTAAAATACTGAAGAAACAAATACATTCTATGGCACCTTTTTAGAACAAGAGCATGGATGACTCTAGCAGGCAGGTGGGTGTGGCTAAAGTACAACATGATTGGCCATTATTTTAATACAGGCTCATTTCTGTGCCTAAAGCAGACACAGCAAGAATAATGTTGATAGTGCCCCAAGGCAAAATGCAGTCCGAGGGCTGGAGGGGCTTGAGCTGACGTCGATCTCCCAGTCTGGAGTCCAGCTGTAGCCTGTGAGTGAAAGTTGAGCGTGTTTGGTACATCATGTGAACCGTCTTGCTAATGGGTTTCTGGCTGCCTGATGAGATGAAGATGAATTGTACCTACTTTTCATTTCCTCTCTCTTGGAGTCTCCTGTAGAAAATCATTGATGTTAGAATGTATTCAATAATAATAATAATAATAGTAATCGATACTTTATTGATCCCCGTGGGGAAATTGTTTTTACGCCTCCCTCAACTTGCTCTTTGTAGAGTAAGCTGTCCGCGAAGGGCAGCCACCTGTTGGGGCGCCCAGGGAGCTGGGGGTTAAGGGCCTTGCTCAAGGACCCACAGACGTGCTGAGGCTGGATTTCAACCCCAAATTGGAGAAAAATACATTGTTATTTCTGTGCCCCCTGTTCCATGAGATACACATTGTTGCATAATGCCGTCATGGCATCCAGAATGGCCTTCACCTTTGATGTTTCTTGGTATTGGGTTGCATGAAACCTATCTGGAAAATTATTTGTATTTTGAAGCTCATGCACAGTGGTGGAAAGTTCAGGTTCAAATTGTACAAACCCAGACCAAGATTTTGTTTCAGCCAACAATTTGAGTATTCTGTGAACGTGACTCTATATATCCAACTGGTTGGCTGAAATAAAATCTTGGTCTGGATTTGTATTTCCTGAACCTGAACTTTCCACCTCTGCCCATGCATAGGGTTGCCATATTTGGGTAGGAAAATAGAGGGTGTCCAGGGATCAAATATTAATTAATTTTCATGTTCATCAACCAATCAAGTTGCGCCTCACTCATGAATATTAATGAATTTTCCCTAACCACCCTGTAAAATCAAAATTCACGTCCAGGAAACCCGGATACATGATAACCTTGCAGTTAACTCTCGTTTTACAATCTACACACAATTGACAAATATACATGTATACAAGTCTGTTTCAATGAAGATTACAAAATGCTAAGCTAAAGTCTGTAAAACTTAAAGCAAACAGCATGGTTCACTGCTCACACGGAAACAAAAATGCTTTTCGGAAGTTGACGTCACTCGTGAGCAGCGTGACACGTAGAGATTTGCATATCATCTTATTTTTAAAGTAAACTTGCGCACGAGCCATGCAAATGCCATGTGATTATATAGGTGTCTGCTGTATATTGAAATTTCGTGCTTGTAATTTGCAACACTGGGTCATACGAGTTGCAGTACTGGGGCCCAGAAAGAGGACGTGTCCTGGGAAATGTAGACACCCATGCAGCTGTGGACCTCAGTGACTCCCCTGCTATATTAATGGTAGATATACTGCAGGTGTTTGACTGAAGTTACCAAATAGCATTTCAGGTGAGCTTAGTGAAGCAATAAAGACTCACTGCAAAGGTTGTTCTGGCACTCGTCTCCCTGGCAGGCACTGCAGGCTGCACCTTCTTTGTAGGGGGGGGCTCCCTTCCTGTTGCCCCTAGGCAGTGAAAGGACACATCTGCTATGGAAACACAATCCAGTGATAGGGTGGCTTCAAGAACTTTGGGTGACTTGATGGTTCTAAAATAATCTTGATTCTACAAAAAGTTAAATAAGGATATTATGAGCAACGGAAATTCATTTGTTTTCCCCCCACAGACCAAAATCACACGGTTAGGTGCACTGGAGTCTCTAAATTGCCCATTGTTTGTGAATATGTGTGTGCTGGGCTGGTGCACTGGAGTCTCTAAATTGCCCATTGTTTGTGAATATGTGTGTGCTGGGCTGGTGCACTGGAGTCTCTAAATTGCCCATTGTTTGTGAACATGTGTGTGCTGGGCTGGTGCACTGCATCTTGTGCCATGTGCTGCCTGGGATAGACTCCAGGCTCACCGTAAAAAAATGGTATGGAAGATGGAGGGGCAGATATAAGGGTATCAGCAATTAGAATTTAGAAATCAGTGGTCATTGTTGACACACCACAACGACGACAAAATATGTCCTCTGCATTTAACCCATATGTAACATAGCAGGGGGCAGCTAATTCAGCAGTGCTTGGGGGTGGTACCTTGCTTAGGATACCTCAGTGGGGCCTTGAACCTGCAATGTTTCAATTACAAGTGCACTTTCCTAACCATTAAGCCACCACTGCCCTGCAGCTGACTTATTAGCAGCAATACTGTGTTTATGAACCTTCCGGATGCGGCGAATAGGACTCTTACGCTTTTCCATAATTGCACACGAAGACGATGACACTGCCAGTGGTGGGCGAGTCCTTCACTGCAGAGCACGTCTGGGCAGCACATCCCACCTTATAGCTCTCTGCCCACACCACCTGACACGTGTGAGCATTCATGTTACAAACTCACAGAAAGGCTGGTTGGGGTAAGCAGGTATAGTGGGAAAGCAGCACCCAAACGGTACCTGGGTGTAATGGCCACAAATTCTAAGGCAGCTCATGGTCGAGTAGGTGTAGTTGACGACTTCGCTGTGCCAGTGTTGGATAATCTTTTCTGGGGAGAAGGTGACTGGGCTACCCACCCAGATATTTTCTCCCACAGGGAAGAATTCAGGATGGAGCTTCCCTTGACTGAGCCGCAGGGGATTATGGGAAAACTGGCAGGTCCGAGTCCAGGCTCTGGCACTCTTGGCTAAAGCCTCGTCCCATGTCTGTGCAGAGGTGGGATGGAAAACGACAATGTATTCACAGAGGGTTTGAACAGATGGTGGTAGCTTTGTGAAATGATGTCCAGTGGGACAAATTCCCAACTTTATGACTTTATGTCACCTCAACAGAAGCTTGAGTTAGTACCCATGTTCATTTATAATGTACTGTAATGTAATTATGCTTGGCTTCAGTCTGGAGCACTACATCTAGCCATGATTAGTCTGATGTAACTACCCTTATCATAGTTATTTTATCAAGCTGGCTTGCAGGACCTTCAAGGCTGATTTATACTTCGATGCAGAATCTATGCCAATGCCCAATGCCTTTAGTTACACATCTGGGGAGTTGTGCTACAGTGTAGGGTAGGGCTACCTTCAAAGTATAAACCAGCCTTCAGATAAATCAGGGTAGATTCTTGTCAGGCTTTAAATAGCAAATTACAAAGCAATCTGCCAGTTTCCACTGGCCGGAACTTGCTCTTTGCGAATCTTGATATTGCACCTTTGAAGTTTTCAGATAAAGCTTTTTTCATTTAGATTAAACACCAAATTGCTTAATAACTGGACATTCTGCCCAGCATAACAGCAACCTCTATAAAAAGACACAATGGTAGACGTTATTACCCAAAATCTGCCACCTCCCTCATGCAGGAGAAAAATATAGTTATTTCGACGCCCTTGTTCTATGAAAGACACAGTGTTGACAATGCTGTGATCGCATACAGGCTTGCTGTCACATTTGAGGTTTCCTGGTATTGTATCACATGAAACTGAACTGGAAAGTTTTGGAAAATGGAGGGTCAGGGTAGGGGGGAGGTGAAACGAACAACACAATGCAGTGAAAAGGGGCATAGCGGAATCAGGCTGGGCAACTGAACTGCACACAGAGCGAACGGCAAACAAACCCATAAAAATTTGTACAACAAAATCCAGCTACAGCTCCTAATTTCACGGATTCTTTAACAGCAAATCAGAAAAATCTGTTCATTTGCTCGTGATCTGTTCTTTTTGTTTGTTATTTATTGTTACTGGAATTTAGCTGTCAACATATTGACATCTTGGTCATATTATTGTATAGACAAAAATGAAAAATGAACCACATAATCAAAATGTAGGTGAATAAATGTCAGCCAGATGGTTCAGTTTCATTTCGGGTTGAAAGATTACATTTTAACCTGCAGTGAAGATAAAATTCAATCACAGCATCAAAGGCATGTATATGCATATATAGAAATATACTATATACTTTGCACCAAAAAACTGTTTTTATTATGATGTAACAGGTGTGTGTGTGTGTGTATTTTGCATTATTTAATAATATCAAACGTATGTAAAATTGACCATAAAACCTCAACATAAACATCAGTGAAGTGCTGTTCTACACCATTGTGGATACAAGGCAGAAAGGACGTCCAGCACATTTCCAGCAGTTTTTTTAAATTGTAGTTTTTCCAAGAACTTGCGCTCACCATGTGGTACATGTTGCTGGCGGGTGGATCCACACTGGAGCGAACGCTGTTGTGGGTCTGGACACACTCATCGATGAATGTCGGATCCGCTATATTCCACAGCTGGCCTCCGCTGGAAGCTGGCTTAGCAGGACGGGCTAAATGCAGCAGAAGCTGGGCCCAAAGCACCAGGTGCAGTGCCAGACCCATGATGGATTCTCAGCAGCTCCACGAGAAGCTTTCCTTCTAAGAGCTCAAAGACTCTGAGTGTGCCTGGACCTTCTGTGGTCTCGTTAGGAAATGGGGCGACCCCACCAGTTCAGAGTACCACCCATACAGGATATCTATTTTTAAAGCATTTATCTTTGAGGAAAAAATGAGACCAGTGCTTATAGATATAAAGTGGAGTGCAGTAGCTTATGGATGTATGTCTGTGTCAGGAAGCTTGTGGGCCCTTGACCAGCAGAAGAATCATTTCATTATTGGGCCCTGGAGAATGGACTTTAACCCCAACTGATCCAGGGTCGACCCTGCTCTCTGTCCCCAAATTTTCCTCATTTGGGCAAATGTGTCAAAATTAGTAAATGGTAGTAGTTAGCGCTGTAACCTCACACCTCCGGGCCTGTGGACTCAAACCCCCTTCCTCGCTGCAAGTCTAGAACTTCTTGTCTTTATTAAGTATCTCCCTGGTATCCAAAAAAACAGGGAGTTGGATGAAATGGCAGCTCAGAATTTCCCTTAGCATGACTATGTGTGTTCACCATCTGCCGTGTCCTCTCCAAGGCTCCGGGAAGATGATGGCTCTACACCAGTAAATAGTTATGGATCAGGTAAAATCAGGTAAAATCCATAAACAGCGTTTTGCCTAGATTAGAGAGCTACATTCTTTTTATTCATTTGCTAACTGGGGTGGTGTGGTGGCGCAGTGGTTAGCGCTGCTGCCTCACACCATGAAAGTTCTGGGTTTGGTCCCAGGTCCTTTCTGTGTGGAGTTTGCATGCTCTCCTTGTGTTTGGGTGGGTTTTCTCCAGGGGCTCTGGTTTCTTCCCACAGTCTAAAAGCATGCAGGACAAGTTGATTGGTGAGTCTAAGTTGGTCCTGTGAGTGTGTGTTGGCAACTGCCCAGGGTTGGTTCCTGCCTGCACCCATTGTTCCTGGAAAAGGCTCCAGTGTCCTGCAAAACAGTTGTGATTAAGCAGTTTCAGAAAATGGATGGATTTGCTAATCATTCATAGATTTATCCTCAATGTTGTTTACTCAGTTCAATCCATATCCTTTATGAGTGTCGTAAAGTCACTAGGATCTCTCCTTTATTGACAGCCATTCTGCTCCTATTTATGGTTTGTTTAGTAAAATATTTGCCACAAGGAGCATCTGGGAAATGTGTGTTAATGTACACACAGAACACAGAGCTGAGGAAAGTCACTTATGCTGTTAATTCATTTTTAATTGTGCAGCAAGACAAAGCTGGGAAAACTGTACAGAAGAAACATATTCTTTGTATATATGTGCCTTTTGTCATTAGCAGTCAATTGGAGTTAAGTAGGACACCTATAATTTCAAAAATATCTTTATGACTGTCCAACATGATTTCCCTGAATTTTACTTGGATACATAATTCCATTCATCTTTCTTTTTTGTGGTAAGGTCTGGGGGGCCTGGTCCATGTCCCAGGCAGAGCAAGGCATAAGGCATGGAGGGGACTGGATAGCTATAACGGAATAGCTACATTCATCCTGATACAAAATAACAAGCAAGAACAAGAATTAAAATAGTCATTTTTGTCAGTGTTGCATTTTAATTAAGATCTCTGATTGGATCACACCACTTAATGTAGTCTTAAGGTCAAGAAAATTCCATTTTAAGGAATAATTAAGTTTACAATCAATTATACATCACGACAAATCATTCATTCAGAGAAGCATTTATAAATCACAAATAAATCACAGTGGGGTAAAGTAAAATCCCAAGATTGATCACTCGTAATCCCAAAACCGGTCAGCAGGTTATGGAAATGTGCCTGTGTTCAGCAGAGTAATCTGATCAGTCTTCAGCACGGCCCTCAACACCAGCTGTTTATGCGTGCATGTTTCTCCCAGTGTAGAGCATGATGGGATACGTGGAAGCTGCCCTTGGGCATTGGTAAAGTGCTTATATCTAAAATGATACTGCCAGTGATTATGACACTTGTCAGCTAAACATAAATCAGACTCTGAAATAAATCAAATGAATACAGTGAAATCCGCTTACAGCGATCACATCTGTCCGGGTGACATTCATTAGTACAAGCAGCTAATCATTATAACCATTTTTTTCTCTTTCCATCTGATAGATATTTGTATATTTATTACATTAATTTAGAGTAATAGAGCTGACACTGTCACTAGTTACTGAGTTTTACTGACTCTTTTAAAGTATAGTACAGCTGCTTTGAATGCTTTTCAAATTACAGTACTCTTCAAATTAAACTACTGAACTGTGCATAATTCAAATACATCAATACAGTACAGTAATGTCTACAAAATATAACTTACTGTAATTCAAATCATTATTAGTTTATAGCCTAAAACACTAAAGAATTATTGTGGGGTTTGCGAAACACTGTGCATCAGCAGTGCAGATACAGGCCATGGCTTTCAGCACATTTTTCAATTTTTAACAGAACAGAAAATAAACCATAGGCTATAAACGCCGAAGAGGTAGCAGAATTTGAAATCAAACACTGTTAGCAGACTTCTTGATTACTATAAGCAAATTATTTGAATAGCATTGATGCTGTCTCGGGCTTTTGATCCATATAATCAGCTGATCACTATAACCATGATCGCTATAAGTGGTTTCCACTGTACATAAAATGATTTTGTCCAAAGTAAATCACTAAGCACTAAAAAAATTATTCATTCTAAAGTGTTGGTCTTCTAGTGAATTCTACATTAATTCTTAAATTAGGGACCCCCAAATGAAAGCAGAGCTGAGTTAGGGACCCTCCTTCACTACCGCATGATTATAGAAGTTCTTCATTTTTAACATATAGCCTCACACACAGTTATAGCTGCACATTAATCTTCTCTTAACAGTGTCTTTGTCTTGCTCGCTATGAAGACTTGATGATGGTTCTCTAAAACACCTTGCAGCCGTTTACTCCTGCCTCTTCTGACTCTTCCATTTTCACTTGCTGCAGAAAAGAGGCCCAGTCCGGTCCAACTGTAGGTAGCTGGGTCTGAAAATGATTCCAGAAACTGGGAGGAGGGAGGGGCTGATGAAGACTCAACAAAGTTTCTTTTTTTTTTTAAGAAACCGAAATTTGTAAAGAAATATTGTGATTCATTTAACATCATGAAACTCAATCACATGAATCAATGAATGTATGAATCACTTCTTGCTAATCTTGTGCTGAGGTAACTCGGCTCTCACCGGTGGTGGTATATGTCTGGCTCTCTGCTGATCCTGTTCTGGAAGCCGATGTAAAGATCATCCCAGAGGAGGCCATTCTTCACTACATGGCGAATAACTCCAACCCGGGTTCTCACCTGACGGCCATAAGATACTCTTTTTGAAATTATGGTCAGGTAGAAATCACCCCATCTTATCCGCTAACTTTGGTGATATACACCTTTCAAAGTCAAAGTGATTTAGTATTTAATATTTCTGGATAGTTGGATGTCAAGCTACATTATGGCACAATGATCAGTTGAAAAAGGTGTTATGGTTAGTCCACTTATGGAATGTAAACTGACATGATCCATGATCATATATAGAGCAAAAGTGGAATCACCAGAATGAATAATGAAGCAAACACCTGAACACGGTAATTAATTCAACCTGACTGACTCAAACTGCTAACATTAATAAAAACAAAATGATTTCCAACCTGATTTTTTGATGCATGTGCTTAAATTTTATTTTAACTGACCTACTTGTGTATGATCTGAATATTAGCCATGGCCAATGGTTGAAAAATAAAACATTTGCGGAAAAATAATTTCGATATTGAAACAAAATATTTGGGATCTTGTTAACAGATGAACACTAACAGAAATGAGATAAAGTAAGTTTATGTATTAATAGTTCAATTGTGATGGTACATTAAGCAGAAGAAAATGCTTTGTACATAAGCAAATTTTTATTAATTTAATTGCCCAATAGGCTTTAACCACACTTGTCACGTCACAATGCAAATGTAGCTGAGAATAAGGCCGCCCTACAATTGACACCCATTTGTGTACATATTTTCAACAATATTTGCAAACTGTCATGTAATAAAAAGACAAGATCGTGGAAAAAAAATTCTGAAAACATACTCTCTCATTAACCAACAGGTTAAGAGAAATGTGCTTTGTGTTATTGGTAAGACCTGCTTAGTAGTACAGGCAGTCCTTGGGTTAAGAACATCTGACTTACAGACAGCTCATACTTACTAACGGACCGCCATAAAGTCTATTATATTAAAAATCCGGGTTAAATACAATGGTTCATAATAATGAACGCATGCACAACTCTGTGATGCTTGAGAAAGAATTGCAGGGCTTCACTGGTCCGTCGGCTCAATGTACAGTACAGTAACGTATGTAGCTCAAAATAATTATTATTATGTGCTGTAAATTATTTTTCCAACTCACCTACAAATTCAACTTAGACAGATTTAGGGAACGGAACTCATTTGCAACCTGGGGACTGTCTGTATGTGTTAATCAATGGTGTGCCGTGGAATAATTACTTTATGAAAGGTGTGCCGTGGCAGGATAAAGGTTGGGAAGCACTGCAGTAAACAATCAGATTTTTTTTTTTGCAGTGAACATCATCATAACCCACCTCCAGATAAGCATGTTCTCTCTCTGGTCTCTGCTTAGGGAAAGAAAGGTCTAAGAAGTCCACGAGGTAGTCATAGCCACCGGGAAATGGCTGAAATTCCTCGTCTGTTTCTATAACCTGAAACAGACGACATACGTTTTTAAACACTTCATTGCTAAATAGCAGTATAATTGAATATTAGGAAAGCAGAATGGTTTTGTTTTGCTGGATTTCTATTTACAACAAATAAATTGCAAACTACATTACAAAATGCTACATTGACTTCCAACAATATGCACATATGTAAAACAGATTCGCATATATTTAGGTAACAGAGAGAATCGAGCTATTCTATCCATCTTTTTGTAACAGCGACGGTGCAGGCAGGAAAAAGGAGGCTGACAATCCACTTGCGGCTCAGAGACTAAAGAGGTTTATTGAATGGAACACAAAGGGAATCCACAAAATAAAAGGGACCACGAGGGTTCAGAACTAAACTCATAAATTAAAAGAAAATCAATAAGCTAGGATAAAGGGAACTGGGCCAAGGCCTGACAACAGCACGACACACAGTAACACAGCACACAAGTCAATGCCTCAGTCAAGAGTGGAGTGGGGGTGGCACTTAAGTACAGACACAAGGTTAATAAGACATGATGTAGACAGGTGAGAATAAAAAAATCAATAAAAACACAGGACAATGAGCAATTAACTCAGAAACTAGGAAACAGGGGTCACTAAAACCATGAAATAAACCAGACACTCGGGATACAACGCAGGGACAAAGCCGTACCGGAATAGAAGCAGGGTAAATCTAGAATAAGAAAACTAAGATGGAAAAAATAAATGGAAACGAAAACCCAAGAAATACAAATAACTGAGAAGGCTGGCCTTGAACTCCTGACCGGTGGATTTACAGACACTATAATTTGACACACACTCAGCCCATAGAACTATGAAGCAGTCTGAAACACACTAGGGACTTGAAAGACAAGAGACAGGGTGGGAAGGAGACACAGAGTAGGGTTGGATGGTACAGACCCTGATACTATCATGCTATTTATCTCATAACAGGTTACAGTGAACCTGAAAGCTAACCTGGCAAAGCACAGAGTACAATGCCAGTCCATCACAGGGCACAATGCTCAAACGCTCAGGAAGGACAATCTAGTGAAGCACAGGGTACGATGCCAGTCCATCACAGGGCACAATGCTCAAACGCTCACTAAGGACAATCTAGTGAAGCACAGGGTACGATGCCAGTCCCTCACAGGGCACAATGCTCAAATGCTCAGGAAGGACAATCTAGTGAAGCACAGAGTACAATGGGCACCATGCTCAAACGCTCAGGAAGGACAATCTAGTGAAGCACAGGGTACGATGCCAGTCCATCACATGGCACAATGCTCAAACGGTCACTAAGGACAATCTAGTGAAGCACAGGGTACGATGCCAGTCCCTCACAGGGCACAATGCTCAAACGCTCAGGAAGGACAATCTAGTGAAGCACAGGGTACGATGCCAGTCCCTCACAGGGCACAATGCTCAAACGCTCACTAAGGATAATCTAGTGAAGCACAGAGTAACAGGTGCAAACTCCACACACAGATCTGGGGGTAGGAATCGAAGCTGTGTGCTGGGAATTGTGAGACTAAAATGTTAACTGGCAAGTCACTGCTCCATCCTTGAATAGGTCTATTACTATTTAGAGCACATAACCTGAAATCCTAAACAATCCACATGACCATGTAATTCTTAAATCAAAGAAGGAGAAACAAACATTTGTTCATTCATTCATTTATGTTCTATACCGCTTTATACTATATAGAGTCCAGAGCCTATCTTGGAAACAATGAGTGCAAAGTAGAGATTCAAACATATGAAATGGAAAACAAACAAAGCAAATCAATTGATCAGACAATGGAAATGCAGTCACCCGCACAACCAGATTGTAGTCCATGAACCCAGCCCAGCTGTAGTAAAACTGGATCCAGCTCTCATGCTTAAATATGTCTTCAGTGATGGCTGCATTGAGGTTAGTCACATACAGGTCAAAGTCCCATGTGTCCATATAGATCTGCGTACCAGGTGGAGGATCTGTAATTGCCATGCTACTGTCATAATGACAAAAAACAACAGCAAACAGTGTTTGTTGATACGACACAAATGCAAAATGAGATGACTGTTGGTGACTTGTGATTTCAAGGCTTGTCACATGGTAAATCATAATGTCAACCTCAGAGCATAAAGAGAACACGCACCTGTCATTGGGATTTTTCTGTGCTAAGCCCAGGTCCAGAACTGCTCCTGGCTTTGGAGTCCAGGTAAGAGTGGATGGACTCAGCTTGTTGATCAATGAATTGAGTTCTTCAGGGTTATTTTTCATGTTTGTCTCCTTGAGGTACCTGTGCTTGGTCAGAACCAGACTGCTAACACATCTTCTGAATACCCTTTACATACAGCATTATACATGCTTTCATAGATCACCAAAATGCAAATTTGATGCATTGTATCATGTTCTACAGTCATTTTTTAATAATGTCAGTGAGCATGCTGCAGCCTTTTGTTCGACATGCATTAAAATATCCACATGAGAAATTGTAAAATACACAATATATACTACATATGCATGAGAAATTCTAAGATATATACTACATTAAAATGGACTTTCTTAACTTTAGGCTACATATTTCCCTGCATCCATCCTTCCACTCATCCTTCAACCTCTTAACTTGGTCAGGTTCACAAGCAAAGTGCCATTACTATTGTAATTATATACATGAGGATTTTTTAAACATTAAAAATAGCATTTGGAAGATGGATAAATGGATGTATAGCTAAATAAGTACCATATAATGCGAATTACAAAAGCATAAAGAGTATCATGTCATTTACATAATATATAAAATAGGGGTGGAGCCGAACCCGAATACGGTATTCGGAAAGGCACAAATAACGTGTTTTTTACGAATACTTATTTCAAAC
>JAODJU010000001.1:13278156-13300870 GCA_026776725.1 Gnathonemus echidnorhynchus
CATCATGGTTAGATTTAAACGTGGTGCTGGCGGCCCTATACGGACCAATAGCCAGTCTCGATTTTAAATTCGCGGCCAAATCTGTAGCCTTCGTGGCCCATCAGTGGTTGAAGAAACATGGTTTTAAAAGATATTTTGTTCCCTGTTAAATCAACTTTAAAAGACAAGAAAAAAAAGTCAATGCACACGTAAGTTGAAAACAAATCTACATCTGTCACGATGTATGTCTAAATATTTAATGCTGTATTCTCTATTGTTGACCTTACAGCAACAGAGAGGATCCTTCTGCAAATGTTGGGGGAGTTGCAGAGCCAGGTCCAACACCTGACAGAGATTGTTACCCAAAGACCTCCCTTTTTGGGTAACAGTCCTGCAGACACACCATTAACAACGGCAAGTGCACTGTACAAAATTGCTTTATGATCTGTTTTAATTAAATTATTTTAGATTGATTTTGGAAATGTTTATTTTTTTTCCTAGTCTAAATAATAACGTTTCAAGGTGTATTTAAGTTTATATTTCATAACAATTATATTTCTAAGTGAATTACTATTAACTCAGTTACAGAGAATTTTAAAATACTTTTTACAGGTCTTTCTATAAGAAATTAAGAATCAATTATTTTTTTCAGTGTGCAGAGAATGGTGAACTTCCACTGCAAGACATTGAGGAGCTGAAGAACATCGAAATGCAGTTGCGAAATGTTGACTTTAAGAACAAGCTGGTATGATTATGGTTTTAGAAAACCGCCTTATACATAGCTAATACATGGATACTAAGAAATATAATATACTTATATCATAATATACACTACCCACACACACACTACCCAAAAGTATATAATAAATTTTGTATGACCAAACATCTGTTGTCACCTCCAGGTTTCCAAAGTGTCACTGGCTGGGGTCAAACACTAAAGAAAACATTCTGGAGGATCTGTGGAAAGGTGTTTGCTCCCCAGTTGGCAGTTCATTTAAACTGGTATGGCAGAGGGGACAAATATCACCGATAAGGAAGACAAACATCATAGATGTGATTATCTGTAAGTAAAACCAATGTTTAAGCAAAAGTAAAATTTGACCTTTCAGGATAAAGTTTTTACCCTAAAGGTTTAAACACAATATGGATCTAACCTCCCCTTGCAGGTTACATAATTCTTTCCCATAGTTTTCATGGTTTTAATGCCCAAAGTTACTTTTTTTCAGACTGCAGATAAAAAGTGAACAGTCACAGCGTAAAGGAATAACAATAAACTCCACTTGTTCATGATTGACATTAACCATTTAATAAGGTCTAATGTAAGTGAATTGTCTGTTCTGTTTTTTAGAGTCTGCATTACGAAACCCACTGGTGTCCAGTCCAAATGAGGCTGAAGCTGAAACGACCACTGTGGCTCGTGACAGGCTGACCAGGCATGTCCGATAGTTCTTTTCTTTCAGTATTTTTATTTTTCTATATTTTTTATTTTTGTGACGTGTGCATGTTATATTTTGTGTGTGCATTTTATATTTTGTTTGTTTTTTTAAATAAAAAATCTTAACGAACATCTTTGTATTTTTTTTTATATATTATAAATAAAATATATTAGTATCAATACGTGTTCAACACTAAAGCAAACGTTAAAAATAATTATTGGCAATCGTAGGATAATAAGAGGGTCGGGGAATCATCACGTAGGATAATAAAGAGGGTCAGGGAATCATCATGGAGTTTCACTTAGACGTAGCGTTTTAATTGCTGTTGAGACAGAAAACGTTGTGATTACATCGCCTGGACGGAGCTGTTTCAACGCCGCTACGTAGTTCCAATGTGCAAACGACTGAAATGCTACTAGATACTGACCTTTCAAAAAACGTATCAGCGACATAGTGCCGACGTACTTGTGCTGACTGGGCCCTTGGAACACATGCTTTAGTATACTTGGTGGAATAACTATTGTTTGGAAGCACAGCTGTCTGACGTTTCTTGTAGTTGGTCACCAGGATTGCATGCAGATCATCAGGAATTTTCATCCACTCCTCTTTGCAGACCTCCCTCAAATCTTTAAGATTTTAGGCTGTCACTTGGATAGACGAAGCTTGAGTCCCCTCCATAGGTTTTCTATGGGATTAAAGTCCGGACACTGGCTAGGGCACCCATGACCTGAATGTGCCTCTTCTTGAATCACTCCTTTGTTGCCTTGGCCATATGCTTAGGGTCGTTGTCTTGCTGGAACACCCACCCACAATGCATTTTCTGTGCCCTGGCTGAAGGAAGGAGGTTCTCATCTAAGATTTTACAGTACATTACCCCATCCATCTTTCCTTCAATGTGGTGCAGCCATCCTGTACCCTTGGCAGAAAAACACCCTCAAAGCATAATGCTTCCACCTCCGTGTTTGATGGTAGGGATGGTGTTCCTGGGGTTACAGTCAGCATTCTTTTTCCTCCAAACACGGCGAGTAGAGTTGATGCCAAACTGCTTGATTGTGGTCTCATCTGACCACATCACATTCTTTCAAGCCTCATTGGAATTATTCAGGTGTTCACTGGCGTACTTCAGACAGGCCTGAACATGGGCCCTCTTGAACAGGGTACTTTGCAAGCAATGCAGGATTTAAAATCGTAATGGCATGATCTGTTACTTATGGTTTTCTTGTTGACTGTGGTCCCTGCTGCTTTGAGATCATTAGCGAGCTCCTTCCGTGTGGTTCTGGGGTTAGCCCTCACCATTATTAAGATCATTGATGCTACATGAGATGAGATCTTCCTTGGGGTCCCAGACCGAGGGTGACTGGCAGTTATTTTGTCTTTCTTCCATTTGTGAATAATTGCACCAAGAGTTGTCACTTTCTCACCAAGCTGCTTGCTGATAGTCATGTAGCCCATCAATCTTGACCCTGATGTCCTTAGATAGCTCTTTGTTATTTCCTATGATGATAAGGTTGAATATGTAGACAGGTTAGTGACCCAAGAATACTGTTTAACAAAGTAATGCCATTAAATGACAATGCTGGTTTGGTATCTGTTAATACTTAAGTACTACTTGTGTTGTGTTAGTGCACATGTACTTGACCTAAATTCTTCCTGGCTTAATAATAATATCCAATTGTTTGTCGTCCCCATAGGGAAATTCTTTTTATTCCTCCCTCAAACTTGCTCTTGTTGCTACCTGTTGGGGTACCCAGGGAGCTGGGGATTAAGGGCCTTGCTCAAGGACCCACAAACATGTGGAGGCTGGGTTTGAACTGGTGACCTTCTGATTATAGGCACACAGGCTTAGCCCACAGAACCATACACTGCCCCCTAAATCTATCTTAAAATCTATCTTCTGGTGTTAAAATAAACCCAGTGAAATTACAGACTACTAATTTTTTTTTTTTTTTAATATAAATGGGTCTAGTTAGTAATTCAACAAGGTGTCAAATAATTCTTTCCCTCTCTGTATATTATTAACCCTCTAGCCAAACAATGTGCAACAAGCTGAAGCTGCCAAGGTTTGCTACTGAAGGAAAGGATTTGCCCGAGTTCATCAAAAGTTCATGGCTGGGTATTAAAAAAAAACAACCAGAGATGGTCGTGCCACAATGATGTTCAGCGGAGGGACCAAACAGTAAAAGAGATGATTGACAAACTTATCTATGGGTGTGGATCAAGGGAGAACCAGCTTAACTTCAACATAGCGGAAAAATGATAATATTATGATACAAAAATTCACAGTTTATCGGTAATGATTTTAAGTGAAGAGAAAGTTTGCTCAGCCTTATAGCTCATTGGCCTTGAGACTGTAAGAATGGTGAAAAATTCCCATAAACACACTCCTAAACCTTGTGGACAGCCTTCCCAGAAGAGTTGAAGCTCTTATAGCTTCAAAGGGTGGGCCAACTCCATATTAAAGTCTATGTAAAACTTCATGTGTGTGTAAAGGCAGATGTCCCGAAACTTTTTGCAATATAGTGTATGTATACCGACACATAGAGATACACAATGGATTTTTTAATGGCCAAATACAGAAACAGTGCTCATTGCTAATATTCGCAGCATTCATGTTATCCTGTGTGTGTTTCAGTGGGTCCAGGTACAGCAAGACCGCACCAGTTCAACTTGAATTCAGCAGATTCAAAGGCGCAGACATTTGAAAATATGCAGCGAGTGAGAGATGATGGAGAAAGAGCTGAAGAGCAATAAATATAAATCAAATAGCAAGGGCTACGTGTTCACCTTGATGCCACTGTATGCTATCGGAGTTGGTGTCTTTGTTGTATACAAGTTTACATGCAAGTAAGCATTTCATTGTACACGGTACTTGTACTTGTACACATGACAATAAAGAATTGAATTTATAAAGGTAGCTTTTTAATTCTTCATTATTGATATGAAAAGTTGTGCTTTTTCTGTTGTGTGTTCAGTACTGTTATAAATTAGCTAGGATGAAAAACAAGGAAATATAATTTGTGTTGTATGTGAGTCTTCTAGTTTTTTTCTGTTAGTAGAACCTGAAACATGTAAAAATGAAAATGTAATTAAACGGCAAAACAAATAACTCATGTATACGCCAAAAAAAAAAAACAGCCGTTAACATTATTCCTGAGTAATTCGCAAGAGTTTCTGGGCAGAACTAACTTTACTACTTGAGACCTAAATGGTGACAACACTGATGGCCCAACAATATGACTGGACTGAGCTTCTCTATAGCGTTGTGCTTGCATTTCAGAAAATCACCTTTGTTATTGCCAAATCTTAAAACGGCGTCTTGTCTGTTCTGACGGGATTAAACAAAAGTAAAGCACATTTTAAGTGCTGTGGGAAAAAGCTACAGATTTTCGGGCAATTTATGCTAAAACAATTGCTTAGTGTAGCTTATCCATATTGCCACTTGTGTCTTTATCTGTGAAGTGGTTTCCGTTTTTACATGTATGCTTCACAGCACGTTTTGCATGCGCTGGTCAGTTACATTAGGTCTTGGAGGGTTAGCTAAGCTACATATTACCTGCAAATGTTAGTCAAAGTGACTTGAACAGAATGCAAGCCTTAAAATTCAGAGACATATCTGTCTCTGTCTGCTGGGTCCTGGGCTTAAATAGAAGACATAACTACAAACTGTGATCCCAAATCAGTGCATAGGTCATGAAGCATGGTGCTTTGTTGTTCTCGTACTGCTGCTGGAAAGATGTTAGATAGGATAATGGGGAATAATGGTGTCTTGATCAGCTCAGTGAATAAAGTGTTATTGTTTGCTTTGATTAAAAAAGTCTATTATGCATTGTCTGTCTCAATGTTATAAAGATTTTTTTGCATTCTTTTATGCAATGATGAAATGAATACTCAATACCTTATAATACATTTGAAAAGGTCTGAAAGGTATTTTAACAATCTTAAATCCTGTATGGAAAAGTAATGAATTGTATCAGTGACAGACTCAGGCTGTCTGATGGAGCAAAAAAGGCTCCTATTGTGTGCTGTATTAGTACAGCCATGGGCAAAAGTTTTGAGACTGACACAAATGTTAATTTTCACAAAGTCTGTGCCTCAGTTTTTATGATGGCAATTTGCATATATTTCAGAATGTTATGAAGAGTGATCAGATAAATTGGAATTAATTGGAAAGTCCCTCTTTGCCATGAAAATGGCAAAAAAAAAAAAAAACATTCCCAAAATTCCATATTCCATTTGGAATATTCCATAATTCCAAAAAAAAAAAAACATTTGCACTGCATTTCAGCTCTGCCACAAAAGGACCTGCTGACATCATAGCTGGCCGTGTACATTTTTAGATGAAAGCTGCCCTTCATGTTCAGCTTGCAAAACAGAGGAGGAAATAGATGGTATAGATGGTATTTATATTTTGTAATTTCTCTTTTTTTACTCCTACTTTACTTTTCTTCTATTTTTTTACACAGCCAAATAAGGGTGACACAGCGATACATTTCACTGCATGTTGTTCTGTATGTGACAAATAAATCTCTTGTATCTTGAATCTTGAACTGAAACCATTCCACATCTATTTTAAAACCGTCCTCAATCTAAGCATTTTTCGTTGTATAATGGTATATAATTTTTAAATGGATTTCCTTAAGCTTATTGTGGATAAGAAATGTATGGGCGGCAATCCATATGTCACTCAAATTCACAGTTGGGTATAAACCTATTCATGTAGCTTTAGCTCTAGAGGTGCCACAATCTAAGGTTAAAGACTTTCTAATAAAGGAATTTACTACATGTTTGCACTATGAATTTAGCCCCATTGATAGAGAGCAGTGGAGTGCAATTAAATAAAGTGCAATATGTTGTATGTACCTCAATAAGCATTCTTAATTTAGCAAGGATGCATTTTGTTACACTTAGGTAATCTGTAAGAGAAGAGAAGCATTTCCTCTTTAAAGGGTTATAAACTCCTCAGAAGTATAAAAGTCTCCATGTTCATTAAAAAGGGTAGAAACCTAAAGAAAATTCTGATCAACCCACTCTTTTATGAATAATGATTTGTTGCCTGATAATGTGCATTAATTATTCCAAATCATACAGGTACGAGGGGAAAAGTTGTGCTTAAATGCGATTTTCCACGATTCAAGCACTTTATGAAAATTAGAGAACTTGATTAGAAGCTTACTGTATATGTTAATATATGCCAGGAAGACCTGTAAATCACCACAACGCTCAAAATCTCTAGTACCAGGGTGAGTTAAAACCAGTTCTAAATTTCAAAATCCAAATTAATTTACAATTACGATTGTTTCGGCCGTAGTTCATCAGAACTGGGTTCCTTTCGGCTATTCTCGGCGGAACGTTCGGCTCCGTACATGACGTAAGTTCCTCCTCATGGATGGTAGTAGACGATTGGTTCGTAAACCAGGAAGTAAAATGTACTAGTAAGCGCATCATGCAGCAAATCCTACTAGAAAAGCATCTATAAGTTTGTTGCGACGATTAATTCACAGTTTAATATTAACGAAGAAACTACAAACAGCATATTTATTTGCGGTCCTCTTGTGTTTTCTTTATCTCTCTGATACAGCAGGAAAGCTTTCGTAACTACGGTGAAACATAAAACATGGTCATTTCATCGTCTCAGCAGCTGGTGGTAGCACTCACAGCTGTGCTGGTTGTTTTCGTCGTTTTACCCAGAATGTTCAATAGTGGATCCGGCTCGAAAGAATCAAAAGGGTTTGATCCGCGTGTTAATAGGAAAGGTAGCCGTTGTTTTGATGCTAAATAATTTTCCCCACACTTAGCAAGCTCTTCGTCTACTTGTTAGCTAGGTGATTGTATTGTATACTGTGCTCCGTGGTGTGGTATCTAAGTGAATGTGATCAAATCGCAAAATGATACGAGTGAAGTTTGCTTTTTTTAAAGTTTGTTTCAGCAATATAATTCGTATCCAATTGTTAATGTTATATATGTAGACACACACACATGCACTGTATTTTTAATGCCCAAGTACAGAAACATTGCTCACTTAATATTCACAGCATGCATGTTATCCTGTGTGTGTTTCAGTGGGTCCGGGTACAGCAAGACCGCACCAGTTCAACTTGAATTCAGCAGATTCTAAGGCGCAGACATTTGAAAATATGCAGCAAGTGAGAAAGATGATGGAGAAAGAGCTGAAGAGCGATAAATATAAATCAAACAGCAAGGGCTACGTGTTCACCTTGATGCCACTGTATGCTATCGGAGTTGGTGTCTTTGCTGTATACAAGTTTATAAAGGTAGCTTTTTAATTCTTCATTATTGATATGAAAAGTTGTGCTTTTTCTGTTGTGTGTATGAGGGGGGCAAGGTTTTAAATTCAACTTAAAATACCGGAGAATTTTTGTATCATAGTAAAACTCATTATTTATGTTTTTACCCCAAAATTCTCACATGCAATGAAAATAGAAGCACGTTTATTTGTTTTACTAGACCACAGGACACGTCGCGTCCAGTATGGGTTCAAAGAGGACATAGCATTTTATTTTTCTATACGGGACGATCGCGTAATATATGGAACAGTCTCCATCCCCCCCCCCCACCCTTAATTTTTTAAAGTTCAGTAATGTTTTAAATTAGCTAGGATGAAAAACAAGGGGATATAATTAGTGCTGTATATGAGTCTTCCTGTTGTTTTTTCTGCTAGTGGAACCTGATGCATGTAAATCGATAATGTGATGAAAAGGCAAAACAAATTAAATAACTAATGTAAACGCCATAAAACAGCCGTTAACATTATTCCTGCGTAATTCGCAAGAGCTTCTGGGCAGAACTAACTTTACTAATTGAGACCTAAATGATGACAACACTGATGGCCCAACAGTATGACTGGACTGAGCAGTCGGAGCTTCTCTATAGTGGTGGGCTTGATTTCAGAAAATCACTTTTGTCAAATCTTAAAACGGCGTCTTGTCTGTTCTGAAAGGATTAAACAGAGGTAAAGCACATTTTAAGTGCTGTGAGAAAAAGCTACAGATTTTCGGGCAATTTATGCTGAAAGAATTGCTTAGTGTAGCCTATCCATATACAGTTTGTGCAAGCTAAAGATCGAGAAACTTCTTTCATGTTAAATGATAACGCTTAACGGCGTACATACGAGCACTTTATAGTGTTACCACACGATATCAGGACTTAATCGTTTTACACTCTGTGACTCACATTGGTGCCTTTATATTTTGTATATTTTATGTTGTCAGTTTGTTTATTTTACATTTTTGAAACTGAAACGTGGCTTTATACATCACAAAACATCAATTTCAATGTGTTTGAAAATTGTTTAGCTGTTTGGTGAATATATTTATATTTAACAGTATATTTTGTATATTTTGTCTATTTTTGATTGAATAATTATCAGCTTACCGGTTATGTGGTGAAGAATGAGAGCAGATGGAATCCTGTTCGGCGTGCTCCTCGTTTTAAAAATGACAGCTGCGCGTCATTTTTAGTTAAATATCCCACAACAGAATACAGGACCAACCCCTATTATTCAACCCAAATTCCTAGACTTCAGGAAGCAGGTTTGCCATCCTGAATCGCTTGATATTGCAATACAGACATTTAAACAGTTCTGTAATGCTGATCAATTAGATTAAACAGAGTTAAAGTACATTTTAAATGCCGTGGGGAAAAAGCTACAGATTTGAGTGCAATTTATGCTAAAAAAATAAATTGCTTGATGTATTCTATCCATGTAAAGTTTGTGCGAGCTAAAGATCGAGAAACTTGTAAGTTTATTCTTTTATACTAAATGACGATACTTCACGGTATGCCACATTTTACGCTCTTCATATTTATCGCTATACAAGATGTCCACATTTTATATCCTGTAACTCACACTTTATGTACATAACTTGTATTAGAAAAGCAGAAGTTATTGTATATTTATAATACAGATTTGCCACCAGAAGTCACAGGAGCAGAAATGAAACATTTGCTAAGCTGATACCATTGACATAAGAAGCTAAGTTTTCCTGGAGAACTATTTGCAGAATATTAGATTTTTTTTTAGAAATTTGCTATATTGCTATACAAAAATGCTGGATACGTTTTTTGCGAAGATGCATTTTTGATCTCGCCTTGTCTGCAGATCAAGTCTAAAGATGACGCTAAGATTGAGAAGGATAAGACAGTGAAAGGGGTGAAGAAGTCCGCAGAGACAGGTACTTTCTTAATAATACATTTTATAATTTTGCGATGGGCTTTTCTTTTGCTTGTCTTCCACATTGCTGTTTAGTTATTGGCATCAGTTTTGGCTTTTGACAGAAAATCAGCTGAATGAACTCGAGCAGCGTTTAGCGCAAACGGAGAAGATGCTGAATTCAATACTCACTCAGCTGGACCCACTGACTAACTGGTGAGCGAGCCTTTTGAGCCTTGTACAGTACTTGGCCAGCTGCATATGGGATCGGAGGTTTGCACACGCTGTCTGAAACTGCCCACTTTTGTCAAAGTGAGGTGGGAGGCCCAGAATTTCTAGCGACATCCCTGGGCTTTTGCATGTTGCCTTGATTTAAGCTTTTACTTTAAAACACAAACTGGAATTTCAGTAGGGCTGTGCAGATTTATGATTTCCACTCTATATTCTGCTTTATATTCTACATTTTTATTTAATTTGAGTCTAAACTATATCATGCAGGTTTTCTCTCGCAGTCTAAAGTCAAGCAGTTAAGTTAAAAGCCGTCTTTAAATTGCCGGCGGTGCGTGATTGTGTGCGTGGTCTGTGATGGACTAGCATCCTGTCCAGGGTCGTACCCCTTTTTGTGGCATGTGTTGCCTTGAGGTTGCATGCTACCTGTGACCCTGATCTGGATAAGTGGTTCAAGCATGATTGGATATACTTTGAATATACTATCAGTTGAAAAGAAGAAATTGTCAGATGCTGTAGTTTTTAATGAGTATCACCCCCTTCAATTTCCCAAATCAGCGTTAAATCTGTGGCATCCGAACAGAAGAATGAAATCATGTCCCAGCTTCAGTCCATCCGACATCTGATGAAGAAGAGAGGCATGGACTGCCCACTAATGATGGCTGAAGGTATTGTCTTCCATTTCTAAGTATAATGCTGCTGTGATTGATGGGTAGAGCTGCCACGATTACCTGATTAAACTCAATTACACGATTAGAATAAAATGGCATTGATTAAGATGTGCTTTCTTCATTACTTGGTAGTGTGGCAGAAGGAAGATGGTGCAAATAAGGTCTAAATAAAGAGTGAAAGCCTCAGTTGTTTGGAAGCACTTTACATTAAACGTGAATGAACATACAGTCATTTGTCAGTATTGCAAAGCAGATCTTAAATATCACCACTGCACGACAGCAATGCAAATTCATCTTAAACAAGATTTCCGGATTTGACGGACTCACCCAATAATGCGAGGTTTGCTATAGATACGCGCCATTTAACCTCTCAGAATAGTCTATCTTGACTCTGACATCACTTTGATTTTTAATCATTTTGCTTAATTTGCTTTTTACAATTCTTGTGTGTATATATACTCAGTGACAAAAAAAACATTAAGCACCCAGAAGTAATGGTCCGATTTGGATGTAATTTGGTACACGTGCAGACCAGTGATGGGTATGTAAATGATTCGATTTGCAAGGAGCTGGCATGTCTAGTCACCAGACACAGAGGATGCCTCTTCGGCGCATTAGACAGCATTACCAGCACTTGACGGAGTTATATAGGGGTTGCATGAGGCCGGGTGGTCGTATCGTGCAATTGGCCGGCATGTGGGGAAGCAGATCTCACACACAAAGCAGTGCGGACAAATCACTTGTTTTTGCTCAATATCATCCCCATGCAATCCAAAATGTTTCCATACAGAGGGAGATGGATCTTTTCATAATCAGTTCTTTTTTGCTTTTGTCCTCATCAGTCATTTTTGTTAAATTTCCTCACAAATGCACCACATTATCTACTATCTAGTCAAAAAGTAAGAATGAGAATGATCATGATTGGCTCTGAGAGTGCATGCATAGCTCATGCATATTTTGAGTTTGCATAGTTTGCATGTTCACCCCATGCCTGCGTGGATTTATGCAGAGTCCTCAGGTTCCCTCCCACTGTCCAAAAAAATGCAACTTAAGGGAATTGCAACTGTTGAGGGAATTAATCCTCACATGCCCACTGCAGAAAAGATGAGCTCCAACCTCATGAAATACTGAGTGAGAGATTCTGGTTGTGTTATGGTGTCTTAAATTTTCCAAAGCAGATGGTAGTGAGTTTTCTGAAGCGGTGTATGATTTACCGTTTTTGCTGAAGAAAAGTAAATCAAATGTGACTTGGTGAACTATACATTTGGGATGTAAACAATCTGAGCCATATTTAGGTATGTGACCTTCAATACTCTGTGTACACCTTGCAGAGTTCCCATGTGAGAAGAACTTGGAAGATGTCATTGATTCCCTGGCAGCTGAGGAGGACCATCCATCGGGATCTCCATCAGAAGAGCAGGAGAGGCTCCTGGAAGAGGGGACAGCAGAAGATGGCCATCTGGATGGATCGGAGTTTGAGGGTGAAGAGGGACATGAAAGTAGAGTGTCCTCTTGGGAAGCTGCCTGTGGAACAAATGCAGTGGATGAGGTCACCACCAGCAGAGACCCAAAAGCAGACTCAGTGGTCGGCCTGAGAAGACGTAACAGACCTGAATGAAGGCTGCTTTGTGAATGATATCATTCAGACTGTTTAACTGTATTGTGACTACTGGCTGCTTGCAGGTGCTTCTCATGGAGCAGCTTAGCATATGAAGAAATAAAGATGTTACTGTTTTGCAAAATTGAAAAATGGCAGCCCCAGAGGCTTTGATGCAGTGAACGGCAAGTGACCATCAAAAAGCACTTTTACAATTCTTTATAAAGAAATATATGTGCAAAACTGTTCTGCTTTTTGCCACTTGTGTCTTTATCTGTGAAGTGGTTTCCGTTTTTACATGTATGCTTCACAGCACGTTTTGCATGCGCTGGTCAGTTACATTAGGTCTTTGAGGGTTAGCTAGGCTACATATTACCTGCAAATGTTAGTCAAAGTGACTTGAACAGAATGCAAGCCTTAAAATTCAGAGACATATCTGTGTCTGTTTTCTGGGTCCTGGGCTTAAATAGAGGACATAACTACAAACTGTGATCCCAAATCAGTGCATAGGTCATGAAGCATGGTGCTTTGTTCTTCTCGTCCCGCTGCTGGAAAGATGTCAGATAGGATAATGGGGAATAATGGTGTCTTGATCAGCTCAGTGAATAAAGTGTAATTATTTGTTTTTAGTTAAATAGTCTATTATGCATTGTCTGTCTCAATGTTATAAAGATTCGTGTGCATCCTTTTATGCAATGAGGAAATGAATACTCAATGCCTTATAATAAATTTGAAAATGTCTGAAAGGTATTTTGACAATTTTGAATCCTGGTGTGCCTCTTCCATGGCCTGGATGAGCAGAACGTAGGTGTAGGGGTCTAATATTTGTACATATTCCTGGCGCTGGTTTTTGACACTGTCAGAATTTCTTTCAAAAGGGATGCGGTAGGCCTGGTTCTTCCTGAACCTGTTCTTATGGAGTATGTGGTCGATTGTAGAGATGCTGGCAGCATTTATCCCACTAATGCGTTGGTCTTCAATCACTCTCAGTTGAATCTCTCGGCGACGGATCACATAGTTGGCAACGACCGTATCACACGCTCCCCGTCATGCTCCTACGAAAACAGCCTTCACCTGCCTCCACCAGGTGCCTATCTCTCAGTCCTACAAAAACAGAAGTATTGATAAGAAGCTAACTGTACAACATTATTTTTACAAAGTGGGAGCATATGTAGCCGAGTTAATTAATACTTTATTGAACTTCAGACACAACTGCATTCAATGGCTAACTGGGGAAAGCCACACCTGTTCTCAGGTAAATTCCAGGGCCAGGTGTGGCTCATCAGAAGCCAGGTAGGATAGAAAACCTACTGGATAGTAGCCCTCCAGGACCGGAATTGGAGACCCCTGAGTTAGAGTATGGAATAGTCTTCCTGCTAGTGTAGTGCAAGCTAAAACCCTGGGTTCCTTTAAATCAGAGCTAGATAAGATATTAACACCTCTGAGTTATTAGTTGAGTTCTCCCCAAATGAGCCCCAAATGGCCTCCTCTTTTGTAAATTTCTTCTGTTCTTATGTTCTAGTTCTTACTAGTGGAAATGGTGATTTGTACTAGTCAAAATTGAATTATAGATATCTGGAATTCATAACTAGTTTAGATTAAATTTTTACTAGTTAGAATGTTATTTCTACTAGTAGAAATCAAGTTATAATCTCTAAGCCTTATACTGTTAATAAACAATTTGGCTTGCCAGCGAAACTCATATTACAGATATCTACATCTTAATTTTAACTCGTCAAAAATCCAGGTCCACATATCCATAATTCAGTTTTTACTAGTAAAAATGTAATTACATATATCTGGAATTATATTTTAGTCACAGAAATAACACACCTTGAATTTGAATTTCTTTTAGTAACAACTAAATTTCAAACAAATGGCAAACAAAGTTGTCTTTTAACAGGATAAGGCTTAGTTTGTTGATTTCTACTAGAGAAAACATTCTAATTAGTAAAACTAACACTGGGAGGTTAGTCCTAGATTCGGCAACCATGAAATCCGTTAATACATTTTCAGTTGTTTATTTGAGAGTGTTTCAGTTGATTATGTGAGAGTCTTTCAGTAGTATATGTAAATGCCTTCACTTGAAAGCGTGTGGAAAGTAAATCTGACATTGGTCGGCCCGGGAGGGGAGGCATATTGGGTCTTAGGCCTTTGGCGAGAAGAGATTGTTTTGAATACTGTGTGTCCTCGCCTCATGATAGCTGCCTGCGGTTAGTTCCGCAGACACTGAAGAGAGATCAGACCTTGGAGAGACAAACAGCGGAGCAAAGGGCGGAGAAACCACCTGCAGGGGGAGACTCGAAGCTGCCCCAACTGGTGCACAAAGAGCTGTAGTTATAAAATAATCACAGTAGGCTGTACGCAATATGTTATGTGGTAGTACAAATGTATAAGTAATTGTTACGTTAATCATGTTAATCATATGTTGACCATGTACTTACAGTGATTCAACGGCAATATGTCAATCATTAATCAAAGGACAACCAAATATTTACAGTGATTCAATGTCATATAATCAATATCTACATTCATATCTCAAGTAGGAGCCTTGCAGTCGAAACTGAGCAAAATGGGTGGATTTTACCTTGCTGTCAAGGTGAACCAATGGAGCGAGAGAATTGTGTTTGTTATACGTTTGAGCCTGGTTTGTTACTGTTGTGACCAATCAGGACTTCGAAGTCCTTATCTGGAATTGAGAATTATGGTTTATGAATTGGGTGATCCGTGTGCTCGTGGTACCTGGTGCCAGAGTGTGACAGGAGCGCTTTGCTGGATTGCTCGAATAAAAGAGATAACTTTGTTCACAAACTGAGAGGTCCAGAGTCTTATTCTAAGTGGCTTCACTGGTTGTTATACAACGGGATTTATCATATTTCTACCACAAGTGTGTGCAATTTTCAGTGTACTATGTGAATTTGATTTCATATGTCTATGCTTGGTTTCATATATGTATATGCATGGTAATTCTGAATAAAGTCCCTAACAACCCCTCATACGATCGGGGCATGACACTTCCTCCTGTCCTTTCACAAGACACAAAAGACTCTTTTTGCGAAAAAATGAAAGAAATAAACACATGTTCACAATGGCTTTGGTAGTGGGAATTCCTGTACCTGTTCAAGATCTAGAATTAGGTGATCAGTGTTGACACACCACAGCAAAATGTGTCCTCTGCATTTAACCCATATGTGACATCATGACATAGCGAGGGGCAGCTAATTCAGCACCTGGGGAACACTGCTTGGGGGTCGTACTTTGCTCAGGTTACTTCAGTGGTATCTTACCGGTTGGGGACTTGAATTCACAATCTTTCAATTACAAGTGCACTTCCCTAACCATTAGGCCACCACTACCCATCAAGAGGTTCCCCCAAGCCCAGTTTGGATTGGATAAACCCTGTCCTGGATTCGGTAACCATAAAATCCACCAGAACTACAACTGCAATAAAACTTCCTGCTAGATTTCATTATGATTGCATTGCTTATTCTTAAGATCTCATGATCAAATATATGGAGCCCGTGCCTCTTTCTTCCATTTGTGAATAATTGCACCAACAGTTGTCACTTTCTCACCAAGCTGCTTGCTGATGGTCATGTAGCCCATTCCACCTTTGTCAAGGTCTACCTGCAAAATTACAAATTAATTAATTATTTGATTAATAGGTCAACTTAAGAATTCAGAAGGGGGTTAAATAATTATTTCCCTCATTGTACATATCAAAGTGCCTCTTAATGCACATAAAGCACTTATATTGCACATCACAATACATTTTACCAATCACATGTATAGATTATGTACAGCTAAACATTTCATATTTTTTTTATCTTATATTATTATTTTTCTTTATTTTTTCTATATTATGTTACTTTCTTATCAACAGCTGCTCGGAGTGACCAGGTTTACATTTCACTACATGTGTACGTGACGAATAAACCTCTCGAAACGATCGTGGCAAGTTGGTGGCACTGGTGGGGTAGGAGGGGTTCTACAGAAAGTTCTAGTGCTGTTGAAAAGCAGAACTTTCCGCTGTATGCCTGTGAGCTATGGAAGATTATAAGCACAAAAATTCGTTTGAGAATTGCAAATTGAGTTCTCCCCCCAACATGCAATGCAATTGCCGGGGACGCCATTGTATTTGAATAAATAGGCAAAAAGCCAATGGCAATACGAAATGCAATTCAGTGAATTGCTATTCTATTTATGATTCAAAATATTTTTAAATTAATTAAGGATTGCATAAGCACTTTGCACATTGAATTGCAGATTGCAAAATTGTATTTTCAAATTACTCGCTCTGATTAAATATTGAAATGACAAATGCATGCTCTTATTGAATATTGAATTGCCAATTGCAAAATGAATTGCCATTTGAATTTTTGTGCTTAAAAATAAATTTGAAAAAATCTAAATTGTAAGATGTCTTATTTCCTCCAAAGACAAATAACGTACAACCGAAGGACACTTTTTTCCTTGGGTCTCAGGAGGATAATACAAGGCGTGCACTAGGAGCGGGGTCATCAGGGCGTTGGATTAAAGGACTGATTTGTAGGATTTACGTGTTTTTTTGGCGTGGCGGACCTCCACGGGGAAATGTTACCAGCGGAAACAATGATACTGCTGATGGAAGCCAGTCTATTGTACAGTGTTTGTGAAACCATGGCAACAGGCTTCAGAGGCGGAGTCAAGAACAACTCCGATCGAGAAACAAGTTCATTTCACGACACATGGAAATCTAACAGATATGGATTTAAAAAAAATATCAGTGACTTCAAGACGAGAGTCGAAATCTCCAAGGAAAACGGTAAACCAGCGTAAACTGGTTGGCGGCCTAAAACACCATTAAAGCGCTAATGAACTATCAAGTATTTACTGTACGCGTGTGATTAAATTGTTATAATACTGTGCTATTACAGATATGCGTCGCTTAGCGTCCGAGTTACGCTCTGTCCAATAAGTCGTTACGCGACTTGGATGTTATACAAACATATAGACTGTATACAAACCTAAACGGTATTCTTCACCTATACTGTACCTGTGCTGCGCCTAAATAGGGAAGATACTTTATGTAAGAGAGGGAAAGTATACATTAAAACAATGACAAAAATAACAGGAAAGTAAATACATAAATGAGTAACTTAGATGTTTATAATCGCTGTCCATTATGTGTATTATAAGGTAGATATGTATACCGCCGTGAGAGCAGTCGCTGTGTTTACACGGGCTACACGTGGTGCACTATGTCCCGTTATCTGATCAGGATTCATTAACTCTATTTTAACCTTCAGGGAGACCTTAAAGTTTATGCGGTCGAAAGTTAGGACGTTAAGGGACGCATAACAACCGTATTTCAGAGAAAGCACGCCAGTTGTTCTGATATTGATATTCTTCTTGTTTACACAGGGTGGTAATGGGAAACCGGCCGTCATTTGTTCTCGTCCGGACGAGTAAGCTTCCCTGAAGTTACATTTTAATCTGCAGAAACGTTGAAAGCCGATGCGATTCTGGTTAATTGCGGCATCAGTGTGTACTTTCATTGTCAAGTTATAATGCAAAACCTATATTCTATGTTATGTACAGTATGTCACAAGTGTCACATTGTGAAACAATGTCCGCTTTCCTCTTATTTGAGGTGTTGAAGAAGTGCCTCAAGAACCATTTGTTCCAGGAACACCTTTATTAGCCTGCATCACACCGTTTTCACCGAATGCTATTAGTGTTGTACTTTGCTGATTTGAATAGTAGTCTCATTTTGTTCGTGCTTTGTTTGAAAGATAATGTGTAGCTCCTGCTACCTGATGTAAGTGGATGCTTACGTCTTCACCTGGGCATTCAGTGGATGTTCAGTCTAGGTGCATTTAGGCCTAGTCTAGCTGCACTTAGGCCTGATCCACTTGCTTTTTGCTTCACTCGTACATCACTTTGGACAAAAGTAAATCAAGTCAAACATTATCGTCATTTTAGTATTGCAATGTATACAGGCATATGGTGAAACCAAATAGAAAAACCTTAAAAATGACTTTACAGATAGAAAAAGTGAAAAATGGTTCAAATACTGCATAAAGTACAGTGTAGGGCAGTTCTGTTGTTTGTTATGTGCAAGTGATGCATAAAGTGACTAGTGCAGATGGTTTATTAAACAGTTATGAATTTAAGTTGTTCAATAGAATTCCAAGCAGGAGTGCTGAGGGGGAAGTTTGTTGAGGAATCTGATGACATTGGGAAAGAAGCTATTCCAAATACTCTGGAGTGTCCTTCTAGATGGGAGCTGGTTGAAGAGCACACAGGAGGGATGAGAGGGGTCATGGAGAATGCTTGTGGCCTTGCAGATGCAGCTTTTTGAAGATTTCTTGGATGGATGGATGGATGGATGGTAGAGAGGTTGTGATGATGTCCTCACTTGTCTCTGCAGTTCTGAGGTTTTGCAGCTCCCATACCGGAGGGTGATGTATCTGGTCAGGATGTACCCTATTATGCCCCCATAGAATGTCATTAGGACTGGGGGAGGAAGGCTTGCTCTTCTCAGGTGATGGCACTGTTGTGAATTCCTTGCCAGGGAGGTGGTGTTGAGGTACATGGTTTAAAGCTAGTAGCCAATATTAATAATCATGGTTAGTTTGGTTATATATGTGAAAAGTACTTTGTTCATACCATTTTGTTGGTTTCTTCATTACTGTTTAAATCTGCATCTTAAAAACAATGACAGTTTAAAGTAGCTCATCTTGCTCCCAAGATGCTGAGAATTGCACTTTTCTAATAAATGAATTGAGCCCAGATTGGTACTCAATATTCCTAGCTAGCTAGCTGTATGTCCAAAACAATTTTCCAACTTTGAATAGGTTAAGCAAGCAAAGGCCCTGTACATTTTTTACTGAAAACCTGGATATATATTAAATCAAGCCAAACTGTGATTATACAGTTGCCCTGAACTATCATAAAACAGATTTTGATGTCTGAAAAATCCATAACCTTTTTAATCCTAACCCTAGCCTCAGTTGGGTGACCCTAAAAGGTGACAGAACAGGCTGTTGGAAAGTATAAAATATGCTTACTTTTTGCAGGGTTCCTGCATTGAATCTGCGTGAACTGTTTGAGGATGAGGTAAATAATTTAATCATTCATTATTACGTTAATTACTTTTCAGGGCTCTAAGCAAGCATTTGCAGCAGTCTGTTTGTGTGATGGACTCATAAAGGACATGGACTCTGGCATCTTTAGAAATTTGTCATAGTTGGAATTTTGGTGATTTTGGTAATTTGCTGATTGTCAGTGATCTATAACAGTGTCACCTTTTTGTAGCTGTGTTTGTAATTGTCTCACCACTTATAGCTACATTTTGTTGTTGTCTAACTGAATGCACACATCTCCAAAAATCCATTATTTCCAGAGCGTGAAATTTTTTTTGCATTTTCTCAGAAATTACTTAAATAATGTAATGAGACACCCACAGCAACACAAACATTAACCTAACTTTACATAACTGTCAGCGAGCAATTTAATATTTAAATGTGCTTACATGGATTGTTGTCACCAAGACAAATATGTCAGATATAAACTAATCTCACTTTATATTCATAATTAACAATAATGATTGTTAGCTAGCTATCTATAGCTATCAATGTTAAATTGTTTAAATTAGTTATATAAAGTAATCCATCCAAATGGTCATCATGAATACAAATATTAGCTAGCACAAACATAAATATTAGTTAAATTGATGACATCATAAAACATCTTTTCCTTGGTCAATTGGATGTTAAACACTAGCACACAGAGGAAGTTGGATGTATTTCATCTCCAAATCCCTGTTTATGTTGTATATCTGTCTTCTTCACTCCTCACCCCATGTCTGCATGTATATACATTTCACAGCCATTGTTGTTGTGCTTTGTTCATGTTGCTGTTGCACAGGATGTCACATATAATCCCGCATGTCACATCAGTCCTCCCGACTCCACGTCTACCCTCAGCTGGAGTCCTCCCGCCTCCATTCCACATTACCAAGTCAGTTGGTAATGTAATTTCCTCCTCATTGGAGTGCCCCTTCAGCTAAATGCACCATCAGCATAGCATGTTTAGCATTTTTCTTTTACAGTTGTATAATTCTACAGTTATGTGCTTTTATCCTAAACATCCAGAGGTCTATCTGGTGCTTTTAGGAAGGCACATCATTGGTGATAAGCTGTCAATATCTGTCAGTCCAGCCAATGGGGTGAAGAGATGATGGTGCCCAGTGATCTCCCCCCACCCTCTGAGAGATACAGGATGTGCAATGAGCGGCATGAAGCTGAACTGAAGGAGAACTGGAAGCCTGACTCCCAGAAGGAGATCAGCAGGCGGGGAACGGCAACCACTGAACCACCATGGGGGGTACGGTGCCTGTGGATCCCGTATAATAACTCAAAAATCATTTAATGGATCTTTTTCAAACTTTGCTTAAAATTATAAAGATGAAGATAGTAACTGATATATTTTGAGACAAAACTGAAGCAGTGCCATATAGTGCTAGAAAAGAAAAGGGCAGTTTTGACACTTGATCCCACTACCACAATAACTCAAAAAGTATTTGAAGAATAATTTTTAAACTTTGCAGCCTCATTGACTGGGTGAAGAACTGGATCTAGTCAGATTTTGAGACCAAATGCCCCCAAATTGAAGCAACACCGCTTAGTGGCAGCAAAGGGAAGGATGCCTGCAGATGACATTTGACCTTGTGAATGTAATAAGTCAAAGTGTATTTGATGGATCTTGGTCTACACCTGATTTTATTTTGAGACAAATCACCCTGAAACTGAAGCAGGAGTGCTAAGTGGCAGCAAATGAAGGAAAGGGCAGCTGTAGAACATACATGATCTTGTGAACACAGTAACACTAAAAGTATTTGATGGATATTTTCCAAACTATGCAGAGACATTGTATGGGTGATGATCTGGAAGTGGTCAAATTTTCACAAATGGCACTAAAATGAAAGCAATGCCTCACTAGCACGGGGGAACATAAGATGATTTTCTGAATGTGTTAAAAAAGTGTAGTTTTTTTAATGCAGTCTAGTGAAATTTATAAGTAGCAACTAACAGCTCAGTGAAATTTATCATGAAAAACCCTCTCCCCATTTGGAAAATTTTATCATGGGGGAATTTAACGTCACCTTAGCCCTAGTCCAGGTCAGTGGTGACACATGAAAGGACAGTGACTGTAGTATTGGGCAAGTATTGGGCTTTTCATAAAGATTTTTTAGGAGAAGTGAAGAGAGTTGTATGGTAGGCGTAGCAGTATTTTGGTAATAGTTTCAGTATACCGCGGTATTATCTTTCAGTATATTTTATAGTGGGGATCCCTCTGGCAATATTTCACATTATGGACTAGAGTTGCTTTTCAACATACTGTGAAAATACAATGTATGGACAGTATAATGGTATGAAAAATGAAATACCACTTAAGCCTAGTGTAGAGGTGTGGAAGGAGTACGAGTTAAATGGGGTGGGTGGTGAAGTAGTCCGACCTGTTCTAACAGCTTCTAGTATTTGAAGGATGACAAATGTATGATTGTGTAACCGGTACGCCTGTGTGCCCACAGCTGGCTGTCTGCACAGATGAGGAAGAGGAGGCTCTTGGGCAGCAGTGCTACTACACCATGCAGCCGAGCATGAGGAAGATGGAGGCGGTGAGAGTGGAGACTGACTCCCCAAAACTCTCGCCTGTCAGGGGTGCGTTTCCCGAAAGTTTTGTAAAGCTAAGTAGTTCATTATCTACCACTTAAGATCAATTGTTAGTTCAACCAAGGAGACCTTAGGTAGTTGACATGACTGTTTATTTGGTTAAACATTTTAAATGCGTATCAGAAGAGTTCTTTGGCGAAGCCCGTCTCGTGGTCGTTGGTTCTATCACCTCTGAAGCTGACAGATCTGGCTGGGCGACCAGGCAGGAGGCGAAGGAGCCTACCCCCGACCAGGACGGGGAGCCGAAGGTGGTGGAGGGGAGGAGGTGGGAGAACGATTAGCTGTAACGGCAAAGAAGTGGATTAGACTTATTCTTTATATAGACCTTGGATCGCTGTGATTGGACATGAGGATGTTCATAAGGTCTCCTTGTTTGAACTTTCGTATTCACTTTCATTTAACGAGTGTTTCTCGAATCTCTTCGTAACTAAAGTAGTTTGTAATCTTGCTTGTAAATTTACGAGTGCTCCGTCTCACTTGTTATTTTCTACGTCATTCTTTATTTGAACTTTTGCCGGCTGTTGTCACACACCGACGGTCCTTTTTGGACAACAAAATAATGCTGATGAAATAATTTGAGGTCAATATTGCAACATAAAACTACAATGTTGACTATAAATTAGCGCAAATGAGGCTTGTTGTAACACCTGTATGCAATTTTAATACATAATAGGGTTGTGCACCATTCAGAATTAACTTGAGAATGACCTTGAAGATCAAATTCAATTTATAAAATTGGTTGAAACACGGTGCAGAATCACAATTCAACTTTGAATATAAGGAAGTACAATTAAAATGGAACTGATTTCACATAAAGTCATATAAATAGTGTAGGTGCAGCTGTAACAATACAGCTTAATATTCAATACGAATTACACTGCATGTTAACATAAACAGCATATACTGAAATCCGC
>JAODJU010000001.1:13314654-13342459 GCA_026776725.1 Gnathonemus echidnorhynchus
GAGACGACTCGTTCTTCCCGAGTCACATTAAAGATTCGTTCAAAATGAACGAATCGTTCAAGAACGACCCATCACTAGTCCAAGAGCATATGTTGACATAGTAACTAAGCGGAGCTTCAGGTTAGCCTCGTTCGTGGAACCGAACTTGGAAAAATTAAGCCGGGATTGTCGAAATAAGCCTGGATTTTGAGGTTAGCTCGCTTCGTGGAACAGCCCCCTGGTTGGTTGAAACAAAATCTTGGTCTGGATTTGTACTCTCTGGACCTGAAATCTCCACCTCTGGTAATTAACAATTCATTGAGAAACACAGGCTGGCATGGGCTGAAATAAGGAGCTTCCTGGTCTGGTGCAGGATAAATTGAAAAGAGGAGCACACCACAATTTTGCTCTCAGTTCATTGTGCAGCTTCTGACAGCTCTTTGCTTCTACACCACCGGTGGATACCTGCAGACCTACAGATGCACATGGCCTCAGGAAGGCTGCTGTGTCCTGCATGTGTGGATCACATTTCTATTGCACTGTGCACAGAACTACATACATTTTCCAACAGGAGAGAATGCCTTGCATGACACTAAAATTGGTTTCCATGCCATTGCAGCCATACCTGTAATTTTAGGTGCATCGGATGGAACCCTCAACCCTATTCATATTTGCAGCCCCTTGAATCCCACCTGCACCTACAATGCAGGTAGCAAAGGATGGTACATTTGCTGGTGGTTGGTTATTGAGAGACATCAGGCCCCTCTTAGCGAGTACCTGTTAACTCCAGTGTTGAATCCATGTGCTTTGGGCATATGGAAGATGTGATTCTGGTGCATACACACCTTCTTGGGAGATCTGAGATTTCTTGCTGAAAGCTTCTGTGCTGCTCTTCTTGTACGTGTTACGTTGGTAACATTGCAGTAATCATTTTATTAAAATATATATTTTTAACCACCTACTCAATAAGCTGTTTAAAGGCTGCTTTTGAGTTACTTCCTTTTCCTACTGCTACTCTTCATTGCTCTTTTTAACAAGGCACCAGCATCACATTTTGAGCCCATTTTTAAATTTTCAACAAAATAGGCTAATATATTTTGGTCTTAATTTTGGTTGCCTTGGTTTGTTTTTATTGATTTTCTAGATTCTAGTTTTTATTTTTATTTATGTTTGCATGTGGCTGGTGTGACAGTCATATAACATATTTCACCATTGAAATACGTGGCATTGATGTTCCTGTTATTGACCGTCTGTGCTGCGTCTGAGGCTGCGTACCAGAATAGCACCGAAGTACTACTTATAATTTGTCCATTAGTTCTGGAATAACAAAGGGTTTTGGGGAACACTCGTGGATCTCACTCGTTCTTTTCCTATGTTGTTCGTTATCTTGTCTGTTATTCGCCAAGATCGATCACTTTCGGGATGCGCATCCCAGAGAGGAATGACTGCTGTATAAACATAAGCACTAGTGAAGATAGGACTTCTTACGAAGTGCGTGCTCCCCCCCCCTCCTCCTCCCAGTCGTGGGTTAAAGAACTTAAATTAGTCTCACTCCTGTTCAGTCAGGAGGATGACTAGTTTTAATTAATAATTTGATAATTACATATTGTCTCAGTATTCTCTGCTTTGTTCCCTGAGCTTCCTGCATAGACAGCAGACTCATTGTAACTCTGTGCTGGACTGAGTGGTTATAGATGGATGGATGGATATAATTTTTATTATTTAATACATAATTAATTCATGTTTAATAAGCCAAGCTCCATTTTTTAAATTATGATGGGATGTCTTGCCGCAGTGAGAGCTGCGTGAATGACAGCGGCAGGGACCTTGGATGCTGCCTTTGTTTAAACTTGTCCAGATGTCTTGCAGGAGGATGTTGCCACGGAAAAGAGGAAGCAAGCTGTGGTGGAGCAGGTCATGGTGGACCAGCTCTCCCGGTAAGCAGGTCTTAGTGACACCTGTGCTCTTGGAGTAGCTTTATGAGCCTGTGTTTAGGTGACGTGCTTCGACATCTTAGGGCCGTCATAAGTGACCCTGATCAGAACTCATCTGCTCTGGAGCGAATCCCGTCTGCTGCGTTTGGATATGTGCCTTTGCGATTCAAGAAAAGAACGCTGCATGAGACAAAGTGAGTGTTTGCTATGGGAGGGAGAGTTTGATGTCTAGTTAAAAATGAATTAAAGAAGTAAAGTTGCACCATGGGTAGCTGTTCCTTGATTTCCTCAGAGTGAAAACCAGCTCGACGATGACGGAGCATTTACTGTCCAACAAGCTGCGTTTCGTTGCTCGACTGCTTTCAAGGTAGCTTTGTATGTGGTCAACAGGAATAATGCAACGGGGAGGGGCACTGCAGCACCATACCATCAGGGTTGCTTGTTTGATTGTCACCCCCGTCTCTGTGTATGTGTGGCATTTGCTTGTTTACCCAGCATTCACACGGGTTCCCTTCAGGTACTCCAGTTTCCTCAAACTCAATTAAAATTTGCAAAATGGATAAGGGTCCGGGGGGGCATGGTGGTGCAGTGGTTAGCAGTGTTACCTCACACCTCTGGGACCCGGGTTCGAGTCTCTGCCTGGTCACATATGTGTGTGGAGTTTGCATGTTCTCCCCGTGTCGTCGTGGGGTTTCCTCCGGGTTCTCCGGTTTCCCCCCACAGTCCAAAGACATGCTGAGGCTGATTGGAGTTCCTAAATTGCCCATAAGTGTGCATGTGTGAGTGAATGGTGTGTGAGTGTGCCCTGCAATGGGCTGGTCCCCCATCCAGGGTTGTTCCTCGCCTTGTGCCCGTGGCTTCTGGGATAGGCTCTGGACCCCCCGCGACCCAGTAGGATAAGTGGGTTGGAGGATGGGTGGATGAGGGTCCACATGAAGACTGAAAGCCACAGTCGTGTGGAAGCACTTCACATCATACAGTACACATACTGTGCAAATGTTTTAGGCAGTCGAAGAAAATATTTATAGTTATTTTTCTGAGTGTACATTTGCTCAGAAAAAAACCCCACAAATGACCATTAAAATGAACATTTTTAAACTAACAAATTAACAAATGCAAATTAGGAGTATTACAATAAAAACTCACAAGAATGTCTTCTGTTCACATTTTATAACATGGCTATTTTATGGTAAATGTGTTTTTAGTCTGAGGACACTAAAAAGATCATCATAAGTCTTGAGGCTGGTAGGCAGCTAACTGTTATAATGAAATGACCCAGATCTGCTCCGAATAATAAGTCTGCAACCATCCCCAAGCAGGACTGTGATAAACTCTTTTGCATTTTGTTCTGAGGAACGGCCGCGACGCTAGCAGGGAGCTGGTTGGATTTTTCTTCACTTATGATGATACATTGACCATATATGAGTATCGCCACTTCGGAAAAAACAGGTAAAAAAAATAGCTTTGCCATTTTTGGCTTGTGTGATTTCGAGCCGACATCCTCACAACGTTTTTTCTCCCAGGACCAATGCGCTCCCGTTCATTCCCAAGGGGAGCTACCGGCATCAGTGTGGCAGGAGGAAGGGCAGTCCATACAGCATCCATGACATCCGCGTGGTAAGCCTGGTGCCATGGTGGTATGGTCCAACCATCCAGCTATCTGTGACTAGTGTCAAGTTTGCAGATTCTGTACACAATGTCTGTCATGACAAACCCCAACTGTGCTCTCCTGGACTTCCTAGCATTTCAGGTTAGCTTCCTAGCATTTCAGGTTAGCTTCCTAGCATTTCAGATTAGCCTCCTTGCATTTCAGATTAGCCTCCTTGCATTTCAGATTAGCTTCCTAGCATTTTAGATTAGCCTCCTTGCATTTCAGATTAGCTTCCTAGCATTTTAGATTAGCCTCCTAGCATTTCAGATTAGCTTTCTAGCATTTCAGATTATTCCCTGTGTGGAGCATTTTGGACCCCTGTGCTTGGCCAGGGCTGGAAATTAAGCTCACCCACTCAGTTTAGAAGAAGGCCATGTACAAAAAAGTGAACACTAACCTGGCCTTCTAGTAAAAATACAATGCGTGTCAGGGTACACTTTTCTTAAGATAAACTAACTGCATGGCTAGTAGTAAGAAAAGGTTCGACCCTTGGGATTTGCAGCTGTCTGATCTTCATAGCACTTGCAGCAGAGAGATTGGGATTCTCTCAACATAACCACATGCACGGTGTAGCACCAAACCGGACGATGAGACAGTAGGTACTGTATGCCAGTACGCTCACCACACAGTAGCTAAGGTGGTGACGGGACAAGAGAGAATTCACCAATTAGATATAGGGGATGATTGGGAGGCCAAATATGATAGGGCAGCTTTAGCCAGCACATCAGGGTACCACCCATACTCTTTCAAAGGATGCCCTGGACCTTGGTTTTAAATATCACCCTAAGGATAGTGCTATTTTTATAACAGTGTCCCCGTCACTGCCTACGGCACTGAGACCCACACTGACAGGCTCCCCTGTCAGCCACAGTGTCCCCATCACTGCACCGGGATCCACACTGACCACAGGATGAGCTTCTCTGTTGGCCACACCCACACCTCTTTCAGCAGCAACCTAGCTTTCATAGTTGGTCTCCCATCCAAGTACTAGCCATGCTAACACTTGCTTAGCTTCAGACAGAGTACGTAGCCTGACCTGCAGGTGATATGGCTGCTAATTTCAAGGCTAAAGTCTATCAACATGGCTGCCATTCCTGCGCTAACACTTTCTCTTATTTTTGGGATTGGTCGCTACCGGTCTCTGAATCATAAAAGGGGGCCAGCTTGCTATTCTCCACAAGCGGACAGAACCTGCCAGAGAGTGTGAGGCAGAGACCGTGGCTGTGGGTCCGAGTCACCGACGTGGATGAGCTCACTAAGAACAAGCTGCTGTGAGTGCACACACATCTGTTTAGTTAAACTGTTAACAAAGTTAGCATTGTAGCAGCTAACCCAATATCAGTTTCTGATAGGCTTCAGTTCATTTCAGTGTTAATTTTGTTGTCGAAAACTAAATCAAAAATTATTCAACAATGAAGATTTTTTCATTGACAAAAATGAGACGATAATAAAATTAAAATTAATCTATGATGCCAAGAACGCTGACGAAATATATTGATGCTCACGAATAAAAATGAGTTGCAAATGTCAGGAAGAGACAAATTTGAAGTTTGGGCATGATTGGATAATGGTGATTCAATGGATTTCAAATGCTAAACCATGCATCCATTTATAGAAACTATGCTAAATTTGTAATTTTTTGAGAGTAGGGGTCACAAATTTGTAAAATTTGTGACCCCTACTCTCAGTGGATTTTATCTGCAAGATTAGAAAATACCAAAACAGCATTTCTTTTGCTTGTTTCTTTTGCTACTATCAAAATGCTGTATACCATACAATAATGTCTGAATTGTATTGTGGTATGAAAAATTAAATACCGCCCAAACCTATTCTGTGACACAGTCACCTTTAAATTGAAAAAAACATACCGACATATTGATAAATTTTCACATTTGATGTAAAAGAAAACAAGACTTTGCTTGTTTTAATGTGTCTGCTGTAGACTGAACAAGGTCTCGAAATGGTGCTTTTCACTAGTCTGATACTTGTTTACGTTTTTATGAATGGACACATGAGTTTCCTGTATTCAAGTTCTATGCACTGATGTTTTTTTCTAGTAGGCTTATGAATGACGATGTGTGGTTTTAATTATGTTTAATTTAATGATACAGTTCATTTAAACCCATTTTAGAATTAGTGCAATATTTCATTGACTAATTATCCTGCAATTTTTGCATTTTCATCAAAACATAAAGACTAAAAGTAAATCAAAATATGCTGTAAAAATTATCAATGGGTCAAATTCTTAAAATATGCAAATCCTCAACTTGTATTACCTTGAAGAACTTCAAAAGTCATTGAAGCAGAAATATTTAAAGTCACTTAAGCGGACTGAATATAGTATGACCTCTGCACTACTTTCTTATGTAGCAGAGTAGATATTTACAGTTTGGAAGGAATGTGGTTTATTATTTGCTTGCAGGCGCTCAGTTGGAGACGGTAAGCAGGACGAACTTGAAGACAGGAACACCTTGAAAGTCATTCAAGGTAAATATTTATTTAATATTATTATTTAAATTCTTTAATTATTGGTGTCATTGTACACGTCAGCACAGCGCGATTGGCTTAGCAACTCTGTAAGCAGTGCAAAGTCACAAGACATGTAGTATGTGAAAAATATGTACAAAATACCCAATTAATATGCACAAGTACAAATTTCATATATACTGATCAGCCATAACAAAACCATTGACAGGTGGAGTGAATAACATTGATTATCTTGTTTCAATAGCATCTGTTAAGGGTGCACTTATACATTAAGCAAGTAAACAGTCAGTTCCTGAAATTTATGTGTTGTAAGTGGAGAAATGGGCAAGCGTAAGGATCTGAGTGACTTTGACAAGGGCCAAATTGTGATGGCTAGATGACTGGGTCACAATGTCTCTAAAATGAAAGGTCTTGTGAGGTGTGCCTGGTATACAGTAGTCAGTACCTACCAAAAGTGGTCCAAGGAAGACCAAGCAGTGAACTGGTGACGCCCAAGGCTCATTGATGCTTGTGGGGGGTGAAGGTTATCCAATCCAACAAGGTGTCAGAACACACAGTGCAACGTAGCTTGCTATGGGTGGGGCTGTGTGGCCGTAGACTGGTCAGAATGCCCATGCTGACCCCTGCCTACCACAGAGAGTGCCTACAACGGCCACATAAGTGTTAGAACTGGACCATGGAGTAATGGGAGAAGGTGGCCTTATCTGATGAGTCACGTTTTTTGTAACATCATGTGGACAGCTGGGTACATGTGTGTCATTTACCTGGAGAAGGGATGGCACCAGGATGCACTATGGGAAGGCGGCAAGCTGGCACAGGCAATGTGATGCTCTGGGCAATGTTCTGCAGGGACACTATGGGTCCTGGTATGTTACTTTGACAAGTACTACCTACCTAACATTGTTACAGACAAAGCATTCCCCTTCATGGTAATGGTGTGCCCCAAAGGTAGTGGCCACTTTCAACAGGACAATGCGCCATGAATTGTTCAGGAGTGGTTTGAGAAACATGAAAAAGAGTTCAAGGTGTTGACTTGGCCTCCAAATTTTTCAGATCTCAGAATGTTCAGGACAATCACTTCCGATCCATGGAGACCCACACCTTGTAACTTACTGGACTAAAAGGATCTGCTGCTAATGTCTTGATGCCAGATACCACAGGACACCTTTCGAGGTCATCAGCCATAACAAATGGGTCATCTGTCTCAATGGGGCAGAGCTTTTGACAGCACAAGGGGGGCCTACACAATATTTAGCAGGTGGTTTTAATGTTATGGCTGATCAGTGTATTGTATGTGGCTGTATGGTGAATGGGAGTCATGTGTGAGAGCCCTACAATGGGGTAAAAACTGCACCTAAGTCTGGTAGTTCTGGCCTTAATGTCATTCAGGGAGGGTGCGGGAGAAGCTGAAGAAGAGAGGTATCCACACCCTCATGAGCCTGGGGCAGCACCTCCAGATCAAAGAAAGAAACGGCGACGGGTTGCTAACAAGGGACGAGGCCCGGAGGGTTCTAGAGGAATTCCGGCTCAGCTTGTCTGACAAGGTAGGCCTTTCAGCAGTGCTAAACATTCTCACAAACTAAACATTTACGAGAATGTACCCTGACCTTTGGGTGCGTGTTATATGTGTTGTTCGTTGCTTATGGGCTAATTAATGAATTACGTAATAAATAAATGTGCCTGTAGTCTCCAGGATTGGCTCCAGACCCTGAATAGGACAAGCAAGTATGGAAGATGGATGGATGGATAGCTTTAGTAGATGCCAGCCATCACAAAATCCTTACTTAAAAATGTCAACACATTTAGCCTGTTTTGTTTGGTTTGCGACAGGGTTATTATCGTTAATGAAACTCACACTATAAGAAAATATTTTTTGTAATTTTTCATAAGACATGAAAATAAAATAACTGCAACTAAAGGAAAACTATAAATGTTACTTCAAAACTAGCAGAAATTAAATAAACACAAAAGTCAAACATTTTCTGTTACTGTTTTTTAATACCAATATTACAACTTTCAGTCCATCCCTAGAAATAAAATAACTGTCACTTCTGGCTTCAAAACTTGGAATCCGACTCGGAATACGAGTTCCCAGGGTAAATGAAACGCACCAAAACTGCCCGAAATGGGTTGACAGAGACATTTCAGGGATTTTGAGTCATTCTGCTCTGCAGATGGGTTAATTGCGTTAAAAAATTTAATCAGATTAATCATGATGGTGGATTAATCTGCGTTAACCCGTTAATTTTGACAGTCCTAAAAATAACTAAAACTTGAACTAAAACTAAAATACACAAAAACCATATAAATATTTAAAATTAAAACTAATAAAACCTCTCTGAAAACTAAAACTAAGCTGAATTTCAATTAAAAATTGAAAATAATATGAAAATAAACACTAAATTAAAAAAAGAAAACTGTAATAACACTGGTTTGTGCGCATCGCTGATGTTTTGTAGCATTTCACTTTTGACTCAGTACGTTGTCTTTGCAATATGTATGTCTCCCCCCCCACCCCACCTTTTTAAGGAGCTTGATGATATATGGCGTATCCTGGATGAAGATGGTGATGATCGTGTGGATTGCAGTGAGTTCATTCGAGGCGTCATTGGAGAAATGAACGAGTTCCGGAAATCTTTTGTCCGAAAGGTGAAATAGTTCGAGATGGTGTACATGAACCTATAGCACTACCAAACCCCGTATTAATGACTCTTAGTCCACTACCCTAACTTGTGTTCGAAACTATTAATCTACGTCCACAACTTGTATACCCGACTCTAATTCATTATACTAACTTGTATACCCTAAATGCCTATTAGACTTATACCCTAATCTGTTCACCCAGATCCTAACCACCTAATCTAACTTGTTTACCTAACACTAAAACATCACCCTAATCTGTATACCTGACCCTATACCAATATTCCAACCTATTTACTTAAAGCTGAACCTTACCCTAACATGTTACCCACACCTGTTTACTTATCTTGTGTAGGAGAGTCACCTCTGACAGGAAGGTAGTTGAATGTGTTATTACCGTTATTAGTGTGGTAGTGGTGCTGTTTATTAACTGGTGAGTTTGACTGGACAGATGTTCTAAAATTTCAGGAGAAAATTGCACTTCAGCATATTCTGCACAATGGATTCAGTTAGTTATGATTTCATAATCACTTTTACCACAATGAATCTAACTAATGAGCCAGATTGGGAATAATCCGATATGCTTGGAGACAGATAAGTCTACAGAGATGCACCATTTCTCTAAATGAGCTGTTCCCTTCAATAAGCAGTACACTAACTTTATGGAGTGAAATGGCATCTCTATCATCAGAACACTAGCTGATTGGGATATGTTGGCAAACCCAACAGTTGGTGATATTGAGGGTGGCTGAATATTAGTGCGAAAGTGCAACAATGCCCAATAAGAGATCGCCATGCTGATGCAGAATTTCTGCTGGTAGACTCGCAAAACAAGCACCTCAACAGGAAATGAGGTCAAAGAAGATGATCAGGCTAAACAGGAGTAGCTTAACTGTCCAGGTCATGGATGTTAATCATTCGGAGAGATCCTGACTGCTGGTGATGACAGATATAGAGAAGAATGCAACATGTAGATTAACAATTCAATTCAATTTATGTTTATATACGCCTTTCACAACAGAGTGTGTTGTGATACATTACAGCATCATTAAGACAGAATATTAGGAAAACTGGGAAAAGGAAAGACAAAAAAATGAAAGGCAGATGATAATGGAGGAGAGGAACCAAAATCTTCCAAGTAGGTAGTAAAAAAACCCTCTGGGGGTCCAAGGTCAACTGGCTGCACCTGAACATTACTGAAAACAGAAAAGAGTGGGCTTGCTTGCTAAAAGCAAGGTGCAGACTGTGGCTAAGGTCAGAACTAGGAAAGAAGGTGTTACTAGGCCTGTTGGGGGGGGGAGACATTAACCTAACTTTGCATGTCTGAAGTGCTACACCTTCTCAGCAGGGAACAACAGTCTCTTGGAATGAACAATTCTGAGAATTTGACACTCCCTGTCCTTTGAGTGTGTTCATTGCATATGGCTGAATATATCCATCCATCCATCCATTAACTTCCGCTTATCCGAGGTCGGGTCGCAGGGTTTGTATATAAATACAAAAGAAAAACACAAAAACACTTCTTAAAAGTGTCAGGACATTTAGCCTCTGGTGTTTTGGCATGTGACAGGGTTATTGTTAATGAAACTAACACTATAAAAAGCATTATCATTATCCTAAACTGAAATAAGACAGGAAAATAAAATGCGAAGCTAAAACTACATGAAAACTATAAATATTTCTGGTAAAAATAACTGAAATAAAAACAAATGTAAAGCACTTTCTGCTACCATTTTTAATATTATTTTAAAGTAAGATTTCTTTGTCTTTAAGGACATTTAATAACACCTGGTACACATTTTGCCTGCTCTGAGGACATTAGCACATAAGTGTCCTACAAGCTGTGTATTCAGGTAGGATAATCTGAAGATCAAACACGTATAAAATAGCTTTGCAACCTTCAGTCTATCCCTAAGAATAACTAAAAGTGGAACTGAAACTGAAATACATAAAACTAAACAGTGTCACTGAATCTAACTAATGATCCAGGTTGGGCTGATATATTTTGGGGACGGATAATCCTACATAGTTTTATTTTTTTTAACTTATTTGTTTTGGTACATTGGGCAAGTACCAGGAAATAATTTTGTTTGCATTTATTTGTCTGCAAAAGGGATTGGCAGGACAAAGGAGATATGACACTTAACTTTGCATGTCTGAAGCCCTGCCACTCCCGGAAGGTTCAAACTTTGCAACCATCTTCGATTCATCAGTACCTTGGGATGTTTTACCTGAAAGACAGGTTTAGGGTGGGAACAGAGTAAGCAGGAGTAGGGGGAATGGCAGAATAGGGAAGGCTAAAGTAACAGAGCTCAGCTAAAAGTAAAGTAACAGGGCTCTAACGTGCTGACTAAATAAAATGAAAGATGAGTTTTGTTGATGCTCGGGGGAAATTCTTTTGCATACAGCAGCAATGCGTGTTAAGTGCTGGCAAAGGAACATATAGTACAAAACAAGACAAAATGCAAGACCCTACATGTAGTGTAGACAAATAAACATAGTGCAAATAACATGAAACAGTACACAGACATAACACCCTGAAAAAGAACGTAAACAAAGTAAAGAAATAGATATGCAGTACCAGTCAAAGGTTTGGACACACCCATAGAAAGGTTTGCATTATTCTATACATTTTAGAATAATCATAGAGACACCAAAACCATAAGACACATGCCATTATGCACTAGCCAAAAAAGTATTAAACAAAAAAATGATCATTTGTTTGGTGGTGGGGGTGGGCAGCTCCATGAGTGGGAACTCAAAAGGTTGTCGGATCAAATCCCATGATCGGCAGAATGATCCCTCCATTGGGCCTCTGAGCAAGGCCCTTAACCCCAATTGCTCCAGGGACTGGCTGACCTACATTCTCCTCTACACCAGTTTCGTGAGGTGGCCTCCTGGGATGCTTTTCCAGCTGTCCTGACGGAGGTCCCACATATATCTTGAGCTCTAATCGGCTGCTTTTCCATCAGTCTCTGGCCAAACTCCCCCAAAAGTATTTCTACTGTGTTTAGGTCAGGTGGTCAGGTCATGTGATGCGACACGATCCCACTCCTTTGTAGGCAGTTGGCACGGCCAAACTTTTGACTGGTACTATAAATAAAACGTACTAAGATAAAATATATTAAGGTATATGTGCAGAAGAAAATACAGATAGCACCAGCCAAGATGGGATGATTCTTGATGTATTATGGCCAGGAGTGGGAGGTCGCGTATTGGCAGTAGGTGTTGGGGTGCCTGATGGCAGTAGGTAGGAAGGAAGACAGATAAGGAAGGAAATTTCATGAAAAAGGTATGTATGTTGTTCCTGTGGTTCTTATAAAAATAAAATAATATTTCTACTGGTCTTTAGGCTTACATGAAGCTTGATCCCACCAAGTCTGGCCACGTACTCATGACTGATATTGAGAAGTTCTACTGTACTAAAGGTCACCCAAAGGTCATCTCAGGTAAGAAGTTTATATGCTGGGTTGGGAAGCAATGGAATACATTTAACAGCATTACATGTTTAAATATAGAAATTGTATTCCATTACATTTACTAATTAATATAGTCAAAATATAATTACTATAAAAATGATTATTGGGTTAAAGAAATAATTACTTGAATTGTATTGTGATAATTATCAGTATCATTTGATATGAAAAAAAAATCATAAAATATTTTGCCAGCCCTATTTGGAAGTATGACCCCTGTACTATCTGTGGCACCTTGTCTTAGTGTGAGAGGGAGATATAGGGCTCTCGAAGGAACAGTCACGCTTTGGTCCATTCAGAAATATTTTATTAAAAGCAATACAATGTTATCATACAGTAAAACCTTGGTCTGGGAGTGTTTTGCAAGATGAGCAAAAAATTTTAATGAATTTTAACTTGATAAACTAGCGAGGTCTTGCAATATGAGTATTACGTTACGTATGCGCTTTGTCTGCCAAGCGTCACGTAATCGCAACTGAGCCGATGGTTCCTCTCTCTCTCGCTGCGGGATTGTGGGTAATCATCTCCCATGCTCGGTGTCAGTCGGCATCCCTCACTCATATAGTCAAAATTTAGTAGAAAAGCACCACCCGAAAAAGGGTGTAGCAGTGCGAGCGATGAATCTGTTTAACGACAATGCAATGTCCACATTTCCGTGAAATCGAAATGGAGGCAAAAGCAGCTGTCATTGGATAGGTTCCTTTTTAAAGTCACACAAAAAGAAAAAGATTCCAGTGAGCCAACAGATAGCAGTGAAATTCCGTTAGTTATAGTGAAAGTCGTCCTACAAAAAACCCTTCTCCTCTCTCTCGTCTCCCTCACACCATCCACAATTCTTTTCGAAGGTAAAGTGCAGGTTAATTTGTTTTATGTATTTTTACTTTATATTTTGTATGAATCATTTTAATATGAATATTTTTGGGTTGTGGAACGAATCATCTGAGTTTCCATTATTTCTAATCGGAAAATTCGCTTTGATATACGAGCGCTTTAGATTACAAGCACGTTTCCGGAATGAATTATGCTCGCAATCTGAGGTACCACTGTATATCATAAGCTTTGATAAGTAATCCCTTTAATTGATAAAATGCTACAAGCTATTTACACTCGGACGTGCCATCATCACCCAACTTTTAGACCGGGGAGCTCTTTTTAGTCCTGGCAAGAGACCAACACTTGTTTTCCGAGAAATGCCTATGGAAATCCGTTTGAGCGTTTATTCTGATATCCGTGATATCAAGCCCAATTTCCTGCACTAGTTCGGACTTTGGCCGCACTAGTAAGACTTTCTGGCGCACTAGTTCGTGACTACGCCGTACTAGTACTGCAAAAATGCTTACTAATCAAGCTTTTTCATCAACTTGTTAATGTGTGGGCCTGAAATTTGCTGCACTTGTGAACTAGTAAGGCTTAAAATGCTCACTAGTAGCACTAGTGTAGGCCAAAATGTCCACTAGTGACACCAGTAAAGGCCAAAATGTCCACTAGTTGCACTAGTGGGGGCGTTTTGACCTCACTAGTGTCACTAGTGTAACTAGTAAGGGGAAAATGTTCCCTTTAGTATAGACCAGTGGTACTCAATCCTGTTCCTGGCGCCCCACCTGCCAGAATGTTTTCATTCCAACCCTACCTTAATCAGGCTTATATGGTCCTTAATAGGCTACAGCTGGTTACAGACCAAACGTGGCATGCGCTGTGCTCGCCACGAAGCTTCTGTGCAAAGAGTAGGCGTGGTTTTCAAAACTCTCTCCTGTCATTTTGGCTCGCGGTCAGTAGTGACGATGTATATTTCTCATTCAAAAAGATTCTACGCTTGTGTGATATAGCTCTGGGAACTCAGACACGGACAATATAAGTTTTTCCTGCATTTCGTTTTCTGTGCCCGGTTCGGTGCCTTGTTTCTATTGATCGCGAGACAATGCGTCACAGCGTGCAGTGGTCAAAGTTCAACAAAGTTCATCTTTGACCACAGTGCTCGCACGCGGCACGGAGCTCAACGTAGTGTGTACCGCGTTCGGTCTGAAACTGGCTTTATCCTATTAAGGACCATATAAGCCTGATTAAGGTAGGGTTGGAACGAAAACATTCTGGCAGGTGGGGCGCCAGGAACAGGATTGAGAACCACTGGTATAGACACATGCCATCGCTCTGTTTTTGTCAAGTTCGGTGTCTTATATTTGCAACGATATCGCAGATATCAGAGTACATGCTCAAACAGCTTTCCATAAATGGCGGGCGATGCATGCTCTATCCCACGGCTGAGCTCCGGTCAGTGTTGAGTTCTCCCCCTTCCTTTATACAAAACTGGGCCCTGTCTAAGGTGACTGTGTGCGTCTGGGCAGTGAGTGAGCTGGTCAGGCTCACTCCTCCCCTCAGGCAGTGCGCTCTTAGTTCTTCAATCTCATGAGAAACAAGACAAGTGTCCTTGGGTGACGCTTTCCCTTCTTTCCCGAAAACGAGATAAGCGTCCCGCAAGCAAGTTGTAATAATAATTGTTGTAATATTCCAGATCTTAGTGGAGTGAGGCTGCTTGCAGCTGCAAAATGTATTGGGTAACACTTTCTCTTTTTCTCAGAAAAACAAGGTAAGCGTCCTTGAACAAGGTAAGCACCCCAGAACAAGATTTTCTTAGGACAGGATAAGCGTCCCACAAACAAGTTATACAATTAATTCTAGAAAAAGATGTTGTACAACTCGTCCTTGGCACAATAATAATGGTGATTCATGGACACATTAGAGGACGCATTAAAATCTGGGGGTGGTCAGTCCATGCATGAACAGAATTGTTCAATACTTCATTCACCTCATATGTATATCCGCTAGTTGGAGGGGCTCCAAACTCTGAGCACTGCTGTTGAACAATTGTAACTATAAAGCATATTATGCTAATAGGAGAACAGTGTACAACTCTTATTAATTCCATGCTATGTGGGCGAGTAATAGCCCGCAAATTCTTTCTCCTACACCTGAGAAGTGCCGGGCGATGCACGTTCTATCCCACGGCTGAGCTCCGGTCAGTGTTGAGTTCAACCCCTTCCTTTATACTAAACTGGGCCCTGTCTAATGCGACTGTGACTGGCCAGGCTCACCCCTCCCCTCAGGCAGTGTGCTCTTGGTCTTCCAGTTCTCATCTGAGTGGAGTGAGACTTCTTGCAGCTGCAAAATATATTTAACAAGGTTTTCTTTAATCCCATGAGAAATGAGACAAGTGTCCTTGGGCAACACCTTCCCTTCTTCCCTGAAGATAAGACAAGCATTCTAAAACAAGATAAGCGTCCCTCAAACAAGGTATACAAGTAACTAGAAAAACATGTTACACAACTCGGACCTTGATGTCGTGATATGGGTGAATCATGGACGCATTAGAATCGTGGCATGGTCAGTCCATACACAAACAGAATTGTTCAATATCTCGATCACCTCATACGTATATCTGCTAGGTGAACTTGCTCCTCGTGGCGGATGCTGGTGTTGGACAATTGCAACTTCCCAGAATACAATGGTGATGGGATGACGATGAATGACTTTTATTAATTCTATACTAATTACGTAATCACCTGTGAATTCTTCCTCATACGCACTAGAGCCCCACATTGGGACTGGGGCCCTGCGGGACCCAAACCAAATGTCGCGGGAGCGGGCGGTTTTAAGGTTGCGCAGGCGGGAACGGGCGGCTAAAAATAGACAGTGGGTCCCAAGATTGTTGGCAGGATGGATGTTAGCAACAAAATTAAGGCTGGAGAATATAAAACTAAAGAAAATAGTGGAAAATCAGATATTTGGAAAAGCTTTAAAATTTATTTTGTGTTATATGGTTGTGTTTGTTCTGAGCCATAGTATTAAGTTGTGATGTTCAGCAAGTATGAATGTATTTTTTTTAAATGTGTTTCAGGGTTTTCTGCATGGATATTTACATAGCTGATTAGTTCTTGGCCTCAGTTTATATGTGTATTTGCGATTGTTAAGGATGCACTGATACTGATACCGCCATTGGGTATCGGGCTGATACTGCACTCATACACTGATACTCGTACTCATAAAAATTGCCCGATACCAAGGACTGATACCACTTAATTGCAACATTACGCTAAAACTCAAAGCTGCAGTATTTTTTCAGACTGTAAGGTCTGTTCTGCTAAAGTGTGAAGAGGAGGAAGTGACAGCACGCCGCTGAATTAACACAAGCAATTTGATCAAACGACGCACCATAGTGCAGACTACACAGAATTTGCTAATGCTAGCAGAGAAAGACCACAACAACAAACTTTAGTGCAAATTATGGAAAAGCGAGAGAAAATGCAACCGAAGCATTATTTATATTTAACATGCATCGCTAATTTTTGTTGAATTTGTTTTCATTTATTCTGTTCTTGATCTACTGACGGGAGCTGGATTTAAAAAATAGTCCCGCGCAGGGCTCTAGTACAAACCTTAATGTCCGTTATCACAGCGCAAATTCCTTTTGGCGGCTCCTGTCTGCTTTATCAATAAGATGGCACCACTAAGCAACCCGTACCCTGATTACTGTCCTCAGGGGAGGCCACAGAGGAGCTGCGTGCTGGCTTCATGGAGACCCTGCAGTGTGCTTGCACTGACCTGAAGATGCTCTCGTATGGCACGTTTGAGGACTACTACGAGGGCCTGAGCATCAAGATAGCTGACGACCTGGACTTTGCCAGTGTTTTGAAGAGCTCATGGGGCATTTGAGCTCTGTGTGCTGTCACTGGACAGCATGCGGAATGTGAGAGCTTCTCTGAATAACTGACAGGCTGCGTCCCAGGGACAGTGACAGTGAACACATGGGACAAGCTATGAATTCAAGTTATTACTAAGCCATACAGAATGCAAACGTGTGGCCATTCATGAAACTGAAGATCTAGACAAGCAGTTTAAGAATAAGGAGCAAGATAATTTTGGTATGTTAAAGAATAGCCATAATTGATAGTTTTTCAATTGTTTCTGTCTGTAGTCAGAATAAAATTAAATCTATAATAAAAAAAGTTGTTTTCAATATTGCCAGCAGATGGAGCCAAAACCAAAGTATTTTCACCAGCATCCATCTTTTTTTTTTTGCTTCTGTGTGGCACATTGCCACTATCTAATACAAACTTCATACATGCAGCAGTTGTTAACATTCTTGTTTTGTTCTTATTTTGTATACGTAATGAAAAGAAATTCATGACCAGCTGGCAACGTTTACAACCCAGCTTGAGTCGTTCGGAATATGCGTTTGTTAATCAAGTATCAGCTAGTTGGCGCTGAAGGTATTTTTAGGTTAGTGACAGTGGTGGGTAATTCAGGTACAGAGAGTAGACCAGTCCAGACCAAGAGTATTCAACTACCCACCTCTGGTTAGGGACTATTTTAAAAAGCAATAAAAAGCCAGTCAATATATATGGCTATTACAGTATTTCCCAAACCAGTCCACGTTTTTGCCCCCTCCGAATTCCCAGCCAATCAGGAACACCGAATACCTGGTACAGGTGCGCTGGGAGCTGAGAGGAAACAAAAACGTGGACTGTTCAGGGTTCCCTGAGGACTGGGTTGGGAAACACTGGGCTATTAGAGTATACTCTTGTGAATGTTAATGAATGAATATTGGGTTGTGGCTAAACTGATCTCTTAAAACTGCTTTATATGTGAACCCAGATAAGTCTATAAGAAGTTGTTGCTGATGATTTTAGACTATTGAGATATCATCGATGTATCTTGTATGTATTTTGTTCATTCCGATGAGTTGATGGCTTCAAATTGCTATTAGTATGTGGTTGTGTGTGTATGTCAGGCTCCTGTGGTGCAGTTGTTCAGCGGACTGCAGCTTACTGGCCATGTCTGGCAGAACCATGCCGTGGTTGTGGGTTCGTGCCTCATGGGTAGTATGTGCTTATTCCAGAATTCCAGAGTTCATCTCATCTTGTCATATTAGTCCATGTTAATATTGTGGTAGCTGCCATCCCAACTAGGGTATTCCCTTTGCCTTCTGGAAGGGGCTTCCCGTTCACTGCAGCCCAGAATTGGATAAGAAGCTACGGAAGATTGATGGATGGATGGATGTAAGGATGTATGGATGGATGAATGGAGAATCACAAGAGAATTCTAAGCACACATGCAGAAAACCACAAAACCTCAAAATGAATTCCTGACTTTTAATAGAGAACTCAGAAACTTCGTGGGATTACTAAGAAGCAGCCAGTACAGGAGCTCCTCATACTCAAAAGCAGTGAGTCGAAGGACCTTGATGAAAGAGTACAGAAAGAGAAACCCTGCAAACTCAGCCACCTTCCTAACAAGCAAGTAATTCTCCCCAGGCAATGCCGTGGGCTGAAGCACCAAACTGGAACTTTCCAGAAAGCGACTGATTCTGGTTGCTCTCTGGTGCCCTCTGCTGGCACCAGCTGTGCTTAGCTGAGGATGCAACATGGGATCCAAATGGAGCAGCTGGTTCTTTATTAAGAGTATAATACATTATAAGAGTCAAGCTTTGACTTTTTTTAAGGATATGTTTTGGCTTTGTTCCAGATACAGAAGAATTGCTTGACTAATTAAGACCATAATAAGATGGATGTTGATTTTATTAATGATTCACAAACCAATATATCACGACTCCTTGGTCTGTAACAAGCAACATCTTGCAATTTAAACGACTTGCGAATCAGAATATGTGCCAATACCTCCATGTAAGAAGACAGAGCTGGGATTTCACCTTTAGATTTATTGGTCTGCTTCAGATCACAAACATTTATTCATGGTAAATTGCATACATTGTTACTTTTTGATTCCTGGTCTCATATAAATCCTATATATTCTTTGTGGGGGGGGGGTGAGCTCGCATCAAACTGGTGTTAGAGGACTCAGGAAGTTTCAAAGGAGCTATAAAACGGAAACTGAAGCATCTGCGCATAATTACCCAAAGATCAACCCACTAACTAAGCCCCTAACCCTCTTCTGCATCTTTAACAAGAAAGAAGCCTCACCAGGACGCATCAGGGTGAGTCGCGGTGGGAGGGCATCTGCATCTATAACCATTTATGGACAGTAATATCCAAAAAAAGGTGGGACACAAACCCCCCTCCCCTCGCCAAGAACATGCTGACGTGTAAGCTAGGCAGATGGCTGAAATTGTAAGGTAACTATAAAGTAAGACACTGAGGTCAGTAGGGTTAGGGCAGACACATTCACTATCCTACTAAAGTCTATGGAACATATATGAATAGAAATGACTAAAATGCAGGTCTGCCTCAGGCATTAATGCATCCTTCAATAAATAGACCTCTTTCTGAAAGAAGACCGGTAGCATTATTCTTTCTATGCCTCTTTTAAAGCCATGTTAAGTCTTGGCAAAATAACTGTATCCTGAATTACTGGTACTGCTCTAATATGTTGCATGAGCACACAATAGCTTAGGTAAATAGACTGCGGTACCTTGTGTGCAGACTGCATTAGCGATAACATTTACACAAAGGACAATTATAGGTTGGTCTCTGTGTTTGTGCACTTAATCGCATCTATGTGCAGGGGTGGGGCCCTTGAATAAGTAAAATTGGGTGGTGGGGGGGGCAAGGTGACATATTTTCAGGGGGCATGGAATTTGTAGGTACATGCCTGTCTATGTCATAATTCTTTGTCACGATAATTTGGGGGGGTGGCCCAGTGGGTAGCATGGCAGCCTCACGCTTCCAGGACGGCGGGCTCGATTTTCCGCCCCCAGCTCTGTGCGTGTGGAGTCGTGTGGGTTTCCTCGAGCTGCTCCGCTTTCCTCCTGCAGTACAAAAAGCATGTGGGTTGCGTGGATTGGTGTCTCTAAATTGGCTGAGGTGCGAGCTTGTGAGTATCCCCCGCTATGGTATGACATCACATCCAATGCATACTCTGCTGTCCTATGCTTCCTGACGCAGACTCTCTGTGACCCTGCAAATTTTTAATTTAGTAATTTTGTAATTAAAAGGAATTGAACCAATATCAAAAACAGTACAGTATTTTAAAAAATAGTCTCATTCAGGTTCAATTCAGTCACTACAGGTATGACTAACCTTTTCATTGGGATATTTCAGCCTTTAAGCATTCTGTAATTTCATTAAATGAATTACCTATACACTGGCTCACACCTCATTGGCTGTTGGTCTTTGTTTGCTCTAAATTTCATTGGCTGTCAGCAACAGAATCACCCCAACATAACAAGCCCATGTGGCTGCACCTCTGCAGAACAAAAATGGACGTGAAATTGCTTTGTCGTGGAATGCCTTAAATGTCAGGGAGATGCTCGAGGAGATCCGCTGATGAAGAGCGTGTGGAAAAAAGTTCTGTTGGAACCGGCTCCAAGGAGCAGACTGCTGGAACACGTAAATCGCGCTGAACTTTGCCAGAAGGTCCATTGTAGGTAATATGCCTTTCAGCCTAAGAATAAACAAACTAATAACCCCAGACATCAACTTGCATCGTCTGATTTCAAATTGCAGCTTAAGCTTTGCTGTGAAATCAAAACTGTGCAATAGAGCCAAACAATATAAATATTATAAATATGTCTACACGCTGGGCAGGGTTGCTGCTGGGGGCGGGGGGGCTGGACCCTATCCCAGGCAACAGAGTGCACAAGGAAGGGGTACGAATAGGATGCCAGTCCTTTGCAGCACATCCACCTATATGTATAAATAAAATATATAGGGCATGTTCAGGCATTGGCGCCAGGTCATTTCAGAGCACACAGACACCCACAATCACACACCAAGGGCGATTTAAAAACACCACTCTAACTATTTATATGCAACTTTTAACTGGGATACAAACCTGTACTGTTTGTCTTTGAGAGATTCCTGTTTTTTAAAAGCAAACCCCGCACTGGACCATGGGTTTCTATGTGTGACGTATCCCTACCGGCGCGGGTATATGTAAGAGTCCTAGTTCCGAAATAAATTGCATGTCTATGCTGCAGCCTTGCTACCTGCCTCACACTCACCAAATACACCTCAAACAGACATATCCAAATATAGAATCTCCACGTGGGCTAATCTAAAATTCTAAAATACCACGGGGGGGATTCAGAAAATGAGCAGGTCGTCTGATGCAGTTTTTATTGTATTTTCTATCAGTGCTGGCGAATTCCTTGGAAGAAAGCTTCCCTCTCTGTTTTCTTGTAATTGTTTGTTTCAGATCCCCGTGAAGATCAACAGGGCTGACGCGGTGTCTCTGTCGGTCTATTTTTAGTGGTGGAGCTGTCTGTGTGTGTGTGTGCGTGTGTTTGTGTCTGGGGTGGGCTGACAACTGGCTCACCGTGGTGGTGGTGGTGTGCCGTCAGCGGTCCACACCTACCTGTTCCAGGAGAGACCCGCGAAGCTTCGGGTGGCGCAAACCGCCACCTTCGACGTGATGAATCACGACATTAATATTTGGCAAAGATGCTTGCGGCGGCCGCGGGTTGTAATCTCAGTTTTTAGTAGCTGTGCGATTCTCCCGATAAATATGTCCACATCTTAAGTCATTTTATTGCTATAAGATTGAGCAGCCAGACTAATGTGCTGTTTGGCTTGTGGCATATAGAACATACTGACGAATTTTAGCACCGACATGTTAAATTACAATTGTTCCCGAGGCGTTATCCTACGTTTAACTTTTAATTTCCAATGTAACTTTATAACCCCATAGTAGCATAAACGAAAGCACCGTGCCCTAAATAAGTCATCTCTTTACATACGGTGATCACGGGATAATTAGACCGCGGTTTTGATTACAGCGATCTATGGTTTTGCTACACCTGGGAATTTGTACTGAAGAATTAGCTTGATGTATGATCTCTTCGCTGGGTAAATGACGGCAAAGTGTTTAAATATGTAAAAGTGCGACTACCGTTGAGTCTCGTTATGTATGTACATAATACACGTTTCAATCAAAACGATGTATGTCGCCCTGTTTATTTTTAAAAGTACAGACGATGTAAGACCATGGGAATAAATAAAAGGCTTTCAGTTAAACACTCATTATACGATGCTGAAAGCAGTGATGAAGACATGTGGGGGAAATCCAGCGCTCACTGGCGCTTCTCAAATTACAGACTATGATGTCACGAAATAATACAAAAACGTTATATGGAGCAGCTCATTTAGTGTGTTTGCAAACGGAATACTATATGTCTCGTGAAGCCTGTGAGTGTTTGTGTCTCAATTCACATCGAGGAGAAGGGATCTGTGAACGCGCAGCCACCCCGTCCATCTGTGAACGCGCAGCCACCCCGTCCTTGGCTTCTCTTTTTGTTAAAAGCCGTGCTCGTTTCAGAAATAAATCTGTAAAGACTGTCGCTTTATTGAGATAGCCTGTCAAAACCATATAGCAACACTAGCAAAAACACCTTACACACAAATTCAAAACAGGCTAGAATGCTATGGATATTATAAAACACTTAATTGGTAAAAAAAAAAAAACAATGTTTTCATTTGAAGGTCGTGCTACGGAGGACTTATTTTAATGTGGATATTTCAATCCCTAATTTGACCTGTTGAGAACGCGGACAAAGACATAAATGCACAAGAAGTGCACACATGCATTTTTTTTTAATTATCGACAGGAAACAGCCGATACAATGAAACATCAATAAATAAGCTGGACGTCTGTATTCGCCTTGAGGTGTAAGCGGGAAGTGTGCGCCAGGTCTTATCCTTTTCAGGGCGGATCGCATTGGGTTAAGTAACGGAGAAAACAAAGGGTGTGCCCCTTCACGCCATCTCCCTGAGAATAAGCAGCACCAAGTAACGGGAGATAATTAGACTAGTGCGATGCTGGAGCGCGCAACTTGGAAGCGTCGAGGGTACAGCGCTGAAGATGGATGAGAAGAGCTGTCATTTCGTGTGACTTCACCTGCCCGACTGAGACGAAAGGGAACGGTCTTTATAAATGAAAGCAGCCCTGTACGATCGCGAAGAGCCACTGGCTGAAGTCGCCCGCACAAGGAGAAAGCAGATGATGTCTCACACGCGACAGTGATGCTATAGCCAAAAAAGGCTGGAGAGAGCGGACTTCTCAAGGATCTCCTTCAACATTATCTCAGGCGCTTCTGTTAACCTCGTTGAACTAGTAGGGCACTGCGCTTGTTGTTACTTTTGAGGCGCTCAATACTTTGTTCCAGTAAAGTCATGTCTTATCCAGAGCGATGGGCAAGATCGATGACAAGGAGAGGATAATCCTCAACGTTGGGGGAACCAGGCACGAAACATACCGGAATACTCTGAGGACCTTGCCGGGAACACGGTTGGCTCTCCTGGCTTCCGAGTCTGACACGGAGTCCGTGCTCGATCTGCTGCAACAAGTCCCGGGCTTCATTGAGTACAACCCGAAAAACAACGAGTACTTCTTTGACCGCCACCCGGGAGTTTTTGCCTATGTCCTCAACTACTACAGGACCGGGAAACTTCACTGCCCGGCCGATGTCTGCGGTCCCCTATTCGAGGAAGAGCTGTCTTTTTGGGGTATCGATGAGACCGACGTGGAGCCCTGCTGCTGGATGACCTACCGGCAGCACAGGGACGCCGAGGAGGCGCTCGACGTTTTTGAGATGAACGTGGACAACGGGGACGGGGACGATGAAGACATATGCAGAAGGCTTGGGATTGAGGACATGGTGTCATCGGACGGCAGCGTCAGCCGCTGGAAAAAGTGGCAGCCGGTGATTTGGAATCTTTTTGAGGACCCCTACTCATCCCGAGCTGCGAGGGTAAGAGCCGGGGGCGACCGATGCGCGCTCACTGCGCTCGTCACCAGCGCTCGGAAAAGTTCTCCGCTATTTATTTCGCTGAACGGTTCGCGTTTCAGTAAGAAACAAAGCAGAAATGGGCTTTGATTCGTTTACATCTGCAAACACGATGAGATGGGAATAACTGCAGGTCGAAGGTATAGGCCTGCAATTAAAAGGCGAATGCATTACCAACAGACTTTTCTGGTTATTCTATAGGTACATTGGTGCTAAAAATAGCTTCACAAGTTTCTTTTTCCCCGTATTATATTTTTTTAAAGCGCATTATATTTGCCAGTATTACATGCAAATACAATACAGGTCTCGTAAAAAGTGAAGCGTTTATAGTTATAGTTATGTTTTATAATATATTTTTTAAAATATCCACCTGGTTAAATTGAACTATAACTTCATGTAAGAGGGTACTGCAGATGCCCAGAGGAAGAATCGAAATAATAATGGAATAAAATTGGTAAAATTAAATCTAAGGGAACTGTCTAAATTTAGAATTTATAAAAATTCAGTCAGAGGTTGTTATGGAAACCAGTTTTGGAGGTGGCATTGTGACGGAGGGGCCTGGCGCGCGCGTTTGTTTGTATGTGGTGGGGGACTTCCTCTGAGTGAAATTCATATTATATTGAAAGCAACGAAATGAACACCGAGTCATTTTTAACATTTATTTCACTTTTTTTTAACCTGTGAAAACCCTGTCAATAAGCCAGAATGTAAAATAGTCACATCAATGACTTCTCCTACAATGACATCATATAGTTTTTCAGAGAAGACTTATGACTCAGTAATACCGATCTTTGAAACCACTGACCTTCAGGAATTGAAGTTATAGTATTAACGTAACTGCCGCTGTAAATGGGTATTACAATTGATTTTTTAAATGTTTTTTTCCTGCCATTTTTCATAAACGGAGCAACTAAACAGTCCATACTGACTTAAACACTTCATATACCAACCATCACCAAATAATGACTATTAAAAAATCACCTTTTACTGAGAGAGGTGGGGACAATCAGTAAGGGGTAAAATTGCCGGTAATATGCTTCTGTTATTGGTTTAAGCCTAGCTTTGAGACAGGAGCTCTTATCACTTTTTAGCTGGTGGTGGTTGGGGGTGGGGGGGTTGAGCCTTCATCAGCAAAAAATCTGGAGGGGACTGTCACAGAAGGACGTCCGCCTTGCTCATTTCTGAGTGGTCCACACTCTCGGCTCGGGAGCGCTGGCAAATACTGATATCACACTGGCGATGGGAAGTAAATTGCCCTCACATCTGTGCGTGTGACAGGAGGGTGAGTCCAGGAGTACGACTCTAACAACACACTTTTCTTGTACAGCCCATATGTATCTGGGCCTAAAAGTCCAGGACTCTAATACCGTATTCAGTACAAAGTCACTGCAAACAGGTGTACATATTTAGATATCAACTAAGACCAATCAATGCCTTGCTTCCTGTATGTCATGTAGGATCATCATGTAATTAATAAATTGGATGAACGGTCCTGCATTTTTGAACCATTTCCGGGAACTATAATTTCCCAATCGCACGCGTTGGGTTAAAACGGCATCGTGATATTGTCCCAGATTGTTTATCCAATCAATAATTAATTGTTTCAGCAGCCACCTACTTCCAGGCGTTCTTGCTGATATGCATTATTAATGAGATGGGGACAGAGGTTTGACCTTGCGTTTGATGTGTGACACAAGCGTTTGAACCCACATGCCCTGCTAGGCTAAATGCGGCCCAGACTTGCGCGAATGTGAGTTTGCATTACAGGATGTCGCCCAAGGGAGTAAAAAAAACAAAGCACAAACAAAATGAATAAATATTTACCTGTGCATTTAAATAAAAGTAAGTGCCATGCTGTAGGTAATCTTGAGGCATGTTCGAGCTGAATGGCGCTTTGCTTCTTGAGGGCCACTTCATTGCAGAATCTGCTGTTACGCTTGAATTTGCGTTTTCCTCAGTAGGCATCAGGAACCCCTCCTCTTCGCTTCCGTTAAGGCAGCATAATGTGGAGCTACTCTTGTGAGGACTTATAGGCTTCATTTAGCTCCTGCCAGACACTTGCTGCGGCCACTTCGCGGGGACTCAAGAGTGACATCGATGAAGTTCTATGGGATCTAGTGTGAATCATATTTGAAGAACATAGATTGGACAAGTTGGACTAATTTCTTGGGTGATGACTAGGGCAAGTCCAGGAACTAAGTGTATTCCGGGAGCTATGGGTGGGGTGCTTTTGGTCCTTTCCCGGTGTTTAGTTTAACAACATTTCATCATCGAGCAGAAGGCAGTAATGATGCGTAATTATATTTGCCAATTTGCAGTGGGTGGCCTAGCCGTTAAAGACTTACTGCAATAGCCCACAGGTCCTGCTGTAGCGACGCCAGTTGAAGTTCTTGACCTGAGTCGCCCCGGTTAAATATTCCGCTTTAAAAATTGTCCATCACTCTGGATAAAAATATTACCTTGGGGATTAAGTGCAAAAGAATTTGCCCGATGAATGCTGCCATTCACATAGAGGTGCAATTATGTAATTCACTACAATTCCGTTGTGGTTTTCTTCGCACATTCACTTCATTCACAGCTTCAGTCATACTGGAAATGTCATACTACTCACATTGCTGCTCGGTTTTAAATCAGATCCTGTTACCACGTTTATTTAGCAGGTACTTCTGCCAAAGTGAGGTACAAGTGAGGATCAGACAGTATCTTTGGAGCAGTTGGGGCTAAGGCCCTCGCTCACCTGCACAATGATGATATGAGCACTGTGCTGGCCGTGGGATTAGAACCAACAACCTTCATGGGCACAGATCACTAACCTGCTATGCCTTAAATATAGTCACCTCAGGAATCCGCTGCTTCAGCAATCTTAAACCCTTCTGATTCTGTGTTTGTTTAATTTCCTCAATGCTAAAGTGACCTAATTGGATAAGTCACATATAAGGAACGGTTAATGCTTTACGCGGCTAATGAGGGGACCTGTGCTTTCCCTCCCGCTCGTCCTTCATCTCCTGTAACACTCAGGGGTGTTTTCAACCCAAAGCTTAAAGAGACACAGTGACACAACGAATTCCCACCTTGTCGGCGACTGTGAGTGCGACATCCGTTAGCATGCAACCTGATTCCCGGCACAGCTGTATCGACAGAGTGTGTAATTACAGCACCGTACTGTGACATGTTGTCAGTAATCTTGTGTGGAGGAAATCTACAGCATCGATTTAAGACATTTAAAAATGCATACTTCATTCACCAGCTCCCCACTTCAACGTCCCACTGAATTCCATGCAATATGATTCCTGAAGTGAAGTCTGACGCCTAAAGACATTGGGTATGTAGTTTTGGGATTTAGGACAGACGTTTGAAGGGATTTTTACAGATGTTTGAAGGTACTGTTAGCTTGACATTATTTTTTTTAAATCTTGCTGACAAAAATGTAATTTCTGTGGGGGAGGGCATGATATATTACCCTGAATGCAAGTGTTACCATCCATCCATCAATTTTTTTATACCCGCTTGTCCTATTCAGGGTCACGGTCACAGGGGTGAGGAGCCTATTCCGTCACAGGGTACACTCACATCATTCATCCACAGACAGTTTGGCGACTCCAGGTCACCTGACCATGTTTTTGGATTATGGCGGGAAAAATAATAGGAAACTCCACAATGGCAAAGGGAGAACATGGTAACAAGTAGAGATCTGAATCCTGGTCCCATATGGATGAGACAACAGTGTGAAACAGTGCCACCATGCCGCCCACAGCAGGTATTACAGTAGTTAAATATGCGGGGCCCTAATGGATAGGTGTATGTTCATATCCAGTAAGGGTAGGGTTACCACCTAATCCATGGCAGGAGGGACACTATGAGCTACAACAGGATTTGAAAACTACCATTTCATCCATTTCAATTA
>JAODJU010000001.1:13354613-13369529 GCA_026776725.1 Gnathonemus echidnorhynchus
GGACGCACTCCTCTCTCTTCCAGTGAGCGGCACCATCGCGCAGCCCAAGGGCGGAGCCCAGGCTGTCGGCACAAGCTCTCCGCCGCTATTTCCCGGGAAAATCAATTTGTACCAAATGACAAATGACGCTTTTCACTTTTTTCCCCATGTCTGTTGATTGATGTTTCCGTTGGTCCGTCCTTCTTCGAACAGCTTATCTGTTGCAGGGTCACCATGGGGGGTGGGTGGATGCTGGAGTCTGTCCATGGGCGCAAGGCAGATTTACACCATGGATGCCAGTCCATTACACACACAAAGAGATGCCAGGATTCCAGGTCATGAAACCGCATGGTGTTCATGTCTCCAAATCTGGATTATTGGTATTATACATAGAAAAATGATGCATTCGACAGTGTAGGTGTGCATGTGTGTTTGTGCTTTACATGTGTGTATGTGTGTGTGATGTACGTGTGAGGGTGTATGGGGGGAGCGGGGAAGTTATGTATATATTACATTGTGGGGACCAAATATCTCCATAATGTGATAAAAGCCTGTTATTTTGATGTTGTGGCGACCATTTTTTTGGTCCCCACAAGGGGAAACTCAGCTTTATAAAAATCTTTTAATGCAACCAAAAAAGTAAAATGCCAGAAGTCTTGTTTGGTGACTTAAGGATAGGGATGGCTGGGGAAAAGCTTGTTATTGATTTTTATTAGGAATTTTTGCCCATAGAAATCAATGGATGGTCCCCACAAAGATATGATAATAGGTCTGTGTGTTATGTGTGTGTGTGTGAGTATGTGCATGTGTGTGTGCATGTGTATGTGTGTGGTTTTGTGTGTCCGTGTGTGTGTGTTTTTGTGTGTGTGTGGGGTCTACATGTTCTTTCATCCTGCAGTCCAGGAACATGCAGTTACGAGAAGTGACATCTCCACCTTGCCCATTAGGTGTGAGTTTGTACCCTGTGTCAGACTGGCCTCCCGTTCAGGGTGAGCCCCTGCCTGGTGTCCTGTGCCTCCTGGGACAGGCCCTAGGCTCAGTGTGACCCTGTCCTGGATAAATGGAAATAAGATGGATGGACAGATGAATGCATGAATGAATGAAGTTTCATTATCACTGATTAAACAATGGAATGTACTAGAAAATATGTAAATTGAAATCATGGCTAAGAATGAGATTCCACTGGAAGAATCGTAGATATTACAATGAAAAATGGGCTGAACTAATAAGGAAGATGTTTCATAATCTATTGTAAGGCACATGGAAGATGGCGGAGTTTAGGGTATCTGTCCCTGCGTCCTTTATCTTTCTTCTGATTTATAACGCAGTGTGACTTTATTGAGCCTTGTGAAGGATGGCGTCCGCTGTGAGATGGGGGACGGCCTGGCATTTGGTGTTACGCAGACACATGTGAAAGTAAGAGGTCTTCACGGCCTTGTCTTCAGTCCTGACTTTGTGTTATTGGTATGATTAATTTCCCAACTGGAACATTCTTACTGAGATTCATATTATTGTTATTACGGATAGTTTATAGTACTGTGGAAATCGGTACTCCCTAGTGACATTTAGAAGCTCAGTAATTTGCTTAGCAAATTGTAAAGTATAATAACAGTGCAATGGTAACGTTGTGCTGTGTATTTATGTAACCTTTCCCTGGTGTTTTTGCAGTTGAATGAGTTGCTTCATTTCCAGTCACCCATGCTCTGTCTGAGCGAGCTCTACGGCCGCTTTGAGGGTGGCCGAGTGGCACGGTCTTCGCTCTCGCTCATTCAGACTCTCAGTCATCTTGCCGGATGACGACTGGCTACAGGATCCAAATGTGAGCTCTGAGTTAAGGGCTGTCTAAGAATGACCTTTAGCTGCGTCTTAAACCATCAAACTACTCGGTCCTCCAGATGTTTGCCTGGTCGTTATGGATGTCCAGGATGTTGTGGAGCTCATGCGAGAAATGAGCTGGGATGCACTGTGCTTTTAGCCTGCTGAGAGTTTATTTAATAGTAATTAGAATCCCAAGCCACACTTTCCTAACCTCCCTTCTGCTTGGGCTGACCGTGTCATCTGTAATCTGTGTAGACTTTAAGGCTGAGTGGTGTCTCCGCGGCCCAGAGAAAGGCTATCAGAGGCGGCTGCCTGGTCAGGTGACGATGTGACACCATCAAAGGGACGGTACCTGGCAGGAAGTCAGAGAAAAGCCACCTCTTCACTCCCCCCTTCTCTTTTCCATTGATTTCCAGTCAGGTACCAGTACCAATAATACCCAACTAGTTGTACTTCAGTACGTTGGAGTAAATGTTCCTAGAATTAAAAATTGTTAGCTAGGAATATCTGGGCAACATTAAAAAGCTTGATTTCAACCCAGCTGACTGTCACGGTCCCTGCAATGTGACAATTGCATGTGCATAGCATGCGATGTTGGTATTAATATCGCACACTGGCTTGCCCTATATACTGTAGCCATTTTTTGAATTCAGTACAAAATGCCCCGCCTCGCATTGTGTTGATGTCATTCAGCGCCGGTACCAGTTTTTAGGCCAGTGGAAACAAACACAAGAATTACCACAGTTTTGGCACTTTTTTGAAGAAACAGTGCAGTGGAAAAGCAGCCTAATTGCCTGAGCTGGGCTTAGAAGTCCACCTGGTTGCCATGTGTTTCTGTTGCTTGGATGAATATATTTCTAACGTTTGCTCGGGATGGAGCTGAGGGGGTCACTGCAGGCAATGGAGAGACTGAACTGGAAAGTTCTGCTAGCATGTTCATCCATCAGATCACTGCGAATCTGAGGTGCATTTTGCACAAAGCTTAACTGGAAAAAAGTGAAAAAGCAGCATCTTTGGAAAGCTTCTGATATGGCTAAGCATGACATCACAGGCTTTACAAATGCTTTTACTCACGTCAGACTGAACTGAAAATCACTAAACTGACGATGTTTGGATAACAGGTAGCGTAGAGCTTATGGATATAGACCTGCAAGGTGAAGGTTGCCTGTTCAAATGGCTGTAGTACCATTGAGTCAGGTCCTTGACTTGAATTGTTCCAGCTCTATTCATCTAGTTCTATATATGGGGAAGGTCAGTTTCTCTGCATAAAAGCACCATATAAATGACTGAAACTGGTTTTAATGATTCAAACAACTCCCTGACCTTGTATTTGTTAAATGGCTTTGGGAGTTGGATGGATGACTCAAACATTTATTTTATTAACCGGTATTTGAGACATATACTCATATGCTCTATAGCAGAATAAAACTGATCATCTCTGAAAGATGATATTTTCTATAGAGTAACACAAATTGAAATAATATTATAAATAAAATCAATTTGACTTATTGAGTCACTTTATTTGGTACTACTGTCTATTACTGCCTCCCCCATTGTCTAAAGAACAGCCTAAAATTGTTCAATTTTTGTCTGTCATATGTTTTCACTATTGAATGGGGTGGCTGCATCTGAAATGGTAGAAGCACCGTGTCTGAAACTACTAATGATCGTGTGTGTTGCCCATTCTAAACCTCCACCAAATGGTAATGTAACCTTTTGACCCCATCTGTGCTCGTAACGTCTTGATTTCATAGTCATGCGATTCCCTGTTAGAAGGAGCTGGGTGTTTGCATTAAGGAGCAGGACAACCTAGTGCAGCTGGTGCTGAAAGTGTCATCTAAACAGGACTATGGTAAATACAAGCGGCACATTATTCAGAAAGTCATCACAGCAGTAGGCCATCATGGTAATATACTTTGTGTGTGTGTGTGTGTGTGGAGGGGGGGGGGTTGTCACTGTCTCAGGGGGGAGGAAGATCAGACGACGAGGTTGCTGATGAGTTCCTCTTCCCTGCAATGTATTCTGTCTTTTTGCTTCCAGTGTCCCAGACAGATCATAACACATTGTCTGTCTGCTGATGTCTTAATGTCGCTGTCTACAGATCCTTTTCTGCCCTAGAAAACACGTTTCCATACAATGACGGCTTTGTGACATGGTCATTGTTGCATTTTTAAATTATGTTGTCAGACTAAAACAATGTCAAATGCAGAAGTATAATCACAGGTCATCATTTATATTCAGCTCATCCACATTTTCATTCATCCATCTTCTAACCACTTTTCCTGGTCGTCCATATTTCGATCATCATAACCCTGCTTATTCAGCAGATGACTGTATCCAAAGCGACACAGTTTGAGAAACACAGTCAGAAAGGCCCTGGAATCGGGGTTATGAACCTTTTTCAACAGCTCAATGTCCCAGCTACTGTGCGAACCACAGTATTTGAACCAGCAACCTTACAATCACAGGCGCAGTGTCTTAATCTGCTGAGCCCCCAGGGGCAATTTTGGTAAAAAAAGAATGAATATTATACCAGATGATATGAATGGTTTGGACAGTCATACACTCAGTGGTAATTGGCTAGAAATGTGGTAATTGCTTATTTTTTAATGCCAAACAATGTGTCATTTAACAAGTAACACTGCCCTTTTGTAATGCTATCAGAAGATTACAGAAATAAACCCCTGGCATCTTCCCAGAGAGACCCCGTCTGTAGAATTATGATTGGACAGGGAATTTCATTTTTAAGCTGCCATCGTGCCATTGTATTGGGTAAACAGGCATTCCCCCATCCATCCATCCATAGGTCCATAAGATGGATGTTTTTGTTGACCTCCTGTTTACTTGCCCTATAAGCAGACAAAAAAATAGGTTATGTGGGAATCAGATACCACATAGGGTAAGCCTGCACTCCCCCAAGTGCAAATATTAAATTCCACTTATGTCCACCAAGTGCAGTGTCGTGTCTGAGCCAATCCCAGGAAGCCCCATGCACAGGGCATCGCAGACCCAGAATGGAGTGCTATTTAAGTCATAATACATCATGTTGGATCTACCTTATCCAGTCTTAGGAAGGAAATCCCTTTTTCCTACACCAGTTTAACTGAAAACTCATAACTGGCAGATACATTGTAGATTCTACCAGCAACACACTGTTTACTGTTTTTAAAAAATGACGCTATCTTTATGAATCACAGGTTTAGCTAAACACTTTGAACATGACTCAGCACAGAAATTATTAGTCTAGATAATTTGGAAGTCTAGAATGCCATGCATCCTGTGCATGCTACTCCCAAATGCCAGACACTTCTGTGCTTGTGGTGCGAATCCCAATGAATCATTTCTTATTATTTCTTAGGCATTCTGATGAGACAAACACTGAGAATGTGGAGCTGAGTTAGACCACCAAAATAGACCACCAAAATAGACCACCAAAGCCAGCCCCAGTAACAACCTGCCTGTCAAAAAATAAAGTTTGCTTTCTTTAGACTATAAAAATTCACAAGTAGCATAAAATAGCTTTTTCACGAGGAACTCCTTGAGCCGCCATTGAAGCGTGGGGGGATATCTGCGGCTTGCTTTAGATTCATTTCCAAGTGAAATAAATTCTTTGAGGGCCGTTTATATTAAACCCTTTCAGAGCAGCTGGCCGGCTAAATCCTGAGAGCTCAAAAATAAGTTTGGCTCGGAAGGACGGGATGCATTTCCACTGTTCGCCGAGAGTGAGAAATGATGCTCAATGTCAAACCCAAGGTCGTTGCTCGTTTGGGGCCAACCGGTGAGCTTCCATATGGAACGCAGAACAAAAACATCTGACAAAACAGCAGCTTGACTGCTGGGTTTCTTGGAAGCTTCTGTTGGGGAGAAAATACAGCCGTCTGCCGGGGGCTGTCCCTGGTCTACGAGGCAACTGGCTGGCTGCGTTTAATACTGGTTGTGGGTGTCCTCCGTGCCAATTTGTAAATTCTCTACCACTGCAGGTTCAAGTTTGTAGTGAAGCGTGAAACACATATAAGCTTTATACGCAGCGCTAAGTAGCCATGTGACTGAGAGTGGGTATAGTGATGGGCCGTTACCGTGGTGACAAAATCTAGGTCTTGTTAATGTCACATTATTGCAGCCGCATGTTAGTTTTGCCTTGGGCACAGTGCCTGGATCCTAAGAGGGCAGCGTGTGACATGGGCAGATGGGAAGGAGAGAGAGGGGAAGTCTTTGGGGGGGGTGGGGCTTGACCTTGGAGTGGGCGGAGCCTTTTGGGAAAGCCGGGGCTGTTTTTGACAGCTGTTGAAGAGGCTGAGGGGGGGGGATGGAGAATGGGGGATTTCACAGAGATGAGCTGGGATGTCAGCAGCAGCAGGGAGAGGCGATCGATAAAAGGAGTTTAACAGCAGGAGCGCATGTCCAGCACTGACGCTACTTCTGGTTCTGCTCCAGCTTAAATTTGATTGATGCCTTAAGTAGCTCTTTATCATTAAGCGGTTATGTGGGAGCAGGTGAGTCTGGGCGTGTGACCCTTGATTGAGACGTGACCCAAAACTGGTGGCATTACCTGGATGCCATCCAAGCCTGGGCAGTTGGGTATGTTGGGTAAGTGCCAGTTATGTCCCCTGGTGGGAGGAGGGGGGGTGCTGACAGGAAATGTTGTTTGGGGGAGAAGAGGTGCAGTGGTGAATCATTGGGTGGGCCCCCCGCCCCAGCTTGCCCCCTGCCCACTCACAAACCACGCCCCTGCACAGAAACACATAGCCACGCCCCTGCACAGAAACACGTAGCCACGCCCCTGCACAGAAACACATAGCCACGCCCCTGGTCCTTCCTGCTTGGGGTGGCATGATGACATTGGGTATGGATAGACCTGGCTCTCCGTGAGCTAAGTGAAAGAACTTCTGTATCTAGAGTCTCACATGTTCCCCGCTGTGGATTTTGCTCATAAGCAAGAACAACACATTTGTTCAGGGGTTGGGGGAGGTCTTTATGGGAGATACCCCATCCCTGTGACCACCCTAGAGTCACCAGCTGCTCGGCTGGATCTGAGTCATGTTGTGGGGGGCGTGGGCGAACGGGTCAGCGACTCTCTTGAGTGTCTGCCTCCCAGCGAGTTCTCACTGGGTCGCGACCCCTCCTGGGCCCTGACCTCACGCTGGTCATCTCCAGCTGTCTGCTACCAGGTGCTTTCCAGTGTCCTGTATGCACGTTCATATTTATATTTACCAGTGGAAGGTCATTTTTAAAAAAATCCGTAAATCCATCCACCTTCCCATCCAGCACCGGGTCAGGGGGGCGGCTGGAGCCTGTCCCAGGCAGCGCTGCTCGGGGTGCCAGGCCGTGGCAGGGAGCTCACGCCCACACACACACATACACACCCTGGGCACTTTGGCTACGGCAGTAAGTCTCTGGGCTGCAGGAGGGAGCCTCGCGCGGCGTGGCGAGTGCAAGCGAGCGCCGGGATTATCTCTGCATCTGAAACCCAGCGTGACGCGCCATCGCCAGGTAATGAATCAGCGTCACCTGGGAGGCTGCGGCGGCTCATTCCCTGCTACGCCGCATGTTTATTTGCGATGCTCCCTGTTGTGCTCCCGCATACATGGACATGGCAAGGCGGGAGATCACACATGCATGTGTATCTAGCCTGGGGAGGCATGTGGCACTGTTATGGTATCATAACCCGCCCCCAGTCATCATCACACATCATCAGACCATGATGATGCAGGCTGGCACACTGGCAAATAGAGGCGCCCCTTCTCGTCCCTCTCGCTGACCTTGAAGGACTTTGAACTGCAACCAGGTGGGAGTGACCGGGATCCCTGCCTCACACGGCTGGCCTCAGCCGATCGCTTTCGACAATAGGACCCCCTTCCGGGATTTGGCTGGCAGGTTCGGTCAGAAGGGCTGGCGTTTCACTGCGGTTGCAAGGGCAAACGGGAGACGGGAGAGCTGGTATGGATCTTCCGGCCGCGTAGCTGGTAACATGAGGTCCCTTGTGGTTTCTTGATCCCTTCGGCCCGCCCCTACACTTACTACACACATACTGTCACACGTCGATTTTTTCCCCCTAGGGCTGTCATGGGGGGAGGGGTGACAATTACTAGACCCCGCCTATCGGGGAAGCATGCGGGCCGGTCCACGCCGCTTATTATCGCAGGTACGGATGCTGCGTTCCTATTTATTGTCTCCCCCCGTTGCGTCGAGCTGATTCCGTGCTGCTTTTTTTTTTGCAGCATTAGGAAACAAATTGCTTAATAAAATTCCAGCCGACACCCACACTAGGTGCCTGTCAGGGGCTGAGCCAGAGCCAGGAGGGCGCTAATTCTCCCTATATTATATCATGGGGTTAACAGCTTGATAAAGGTTTTTCTGTTAAACTGTTAAAAGACGGTATATGTGTGTATGCAGCTACGATGGATGGATGGATGTACGTTCGTGTATACTGATGGTGAAAATGGACTGGCTGTACCCAGATGCTCTACCTTTGGATGGTGTTCATGACTCTCATGACCTGCTGGGGTTGGAGGGGCGTGCATCTTGGGGATGTTTCCTGGATTAAAAAGCTAAGGCGAAGATCTGGACCCTCGGAGAGACATTTCCTATTCTTAGCCTCCTGAGGATCGTGGGGGCCCTGCTGGGGGAGACTTCCCAAGGCTGGATGGTGCCTAAATGTTGGGGTGCCGTTATCCAGGAGAGTCACTTAGAGCTGGGGCCCCTGACGGTCCTTACCAGCCTTCGAATCATGCATTTCTGTGGGGCCCTAAAAGAACAGAGCTTTTCAGGAAGTGAGGTTGATTTTTATGTAAATATTTCTTTTTGCTAACTCTGAAGAAGCTCTGTTCTGTTAACCAGTTAGCAAGGTATGATCCTCTGACTCTACTAGTTAGCTTTTTATTTCGTTTTTGAAAGAACTGAGGGAGGGGGGTGACTTTTTGAGCGGGGTCCCCACCCTGGGCTTTTTCTTCTGACCACCATTCTCACATCTAATCAGCCTCACTTTGCTGCTTGCTGGTGATTTCTGCGGTTGCTGTATTTTAGTACTGGGGTCCACTCAGCCCCCTCTTGTGCAGTTTGCTTTCTTCATCCTGAGCTTATTCAGCACATTGTCTCCGCCGTGTCCCTCACCCCACAGTGCCTCTCAGCGGGCTTCTACTTCCCGGCTGCTTTCTTCATAAAGATGGACCTGGGAAGTACAGCCGACTCTCCTTTTCTTCATGACTGAGCTCACAGGGATGTCCAGGAACAGTTTTGTAGGTTTCTGCTGTCCCTGATTCAATTATTCAATCCCTACCCTTCCCTGGTCCATCTGCTCCTTGGTCTTGAAGGGGAAGGTCCAACTTAAAAAGCACCAACCGTCTGCGGGACTCTGCAATGATGGATAGTTTTATATGAAATGGGGGATTACTGCCCACAGACTCAGGCCACTGCGTGGATCGGTCAAATTTATTTTTTCAGGCTTGCAATCAAGATTTTGATTTTTTAACATATAAATAATTTTATTGCTCCAAATATGTGGAGATTACGAGTACAGCAAGAAATATTAATACATCACAGGTACAGGTTAGCTTAACTTATTTAAGAGCCTAACTTCTCCAGTGTCTTTGGACAATGGGAGGAAAGCAGAGTTACTCAGAGAAAAGCCATGATATATAATCAAAAGAGCAGAGGTGGGATTTAACCCCCCAAACCTGGAGGTGGGAGTTAAGTACTACCCACTTTCAGTCTTAAAGCCCTTAATGAATTTAATTATATCAGTAACAGACTGACAGGGGAACTCCTATAAAAATAGAATAGATGGTGCTGGAAGTCAGTATATAACCTGGTTATATTAAGTTAGTGTTTCCCAACCTAGTCCTCGGAGAACCTCGGACAGTCCACATTTTTACTCCCTCCCAGCTCCCAGCCAATCAGGAACACTGAATACCTGGTACGGGTGTGCTGGGCGCTGAGAGGAAGCAAAAACGTGGACTGTCCGGGGTTCCCTGAGGACTGGGTTGGGAAACACTGTATTAAGCATTACATTAAACAAACACTTTTGTCCAAAGTGATGCGAACAGAGCCTGGGGTCGGAGCCCAGGGCCCGTGGAAAGGGTCAGCCAGGATCCAGCGTGCCTAGGGAGCAGGTGGGAAGCTCTCAGGATTCAGCAGGCCAGCTTTTGAACATGAAGGTTTTCCTCAAGGCTCTGGTGAGGCGGACCTCCTAAAATCCAGCAATTAATTTTTGTCCTTAGTAGTCCTGTTGTTTCTTAAAGAAGACAGACAAGGCTTTAAGATGGCATCACATGTCTGACCTTGCCAGCTTCCTCTTCCTCTCGCATCAAAATTTTAATCAATATTAAAAACCTTGGATTATATTTCCTTGGATTTCAGGTGGATAAACTGGCCACAGGATTAGACCCCACAACCTTCAGGGCACAGATACCCTAACCTACTGAATGCATCACCCAGAAAGTACTCATAAAAGACTTTCTCAGAGACATGGTCCAGTCGGGATTATTATTTACCTACACAGCATGATGCAAAAAATGTCCTGCCCTCCAGCGCTGCCACTGGTGGGAGTGCAAAGTGCAGTGGGAAATGATGAATGACTGCAGGCGCTCTGGCTCAAACCAAGACAAAGGCTAAACCCTGTATGGTGAGAATATGGTTTCACAAATGAACTTCATGTACTTACCACTGGGGATATTTAATCTGCCTAACTGTCATGTGTCATAATCCAGCTCATCATTTGTAAGCACTGATACCTTCATCTTACTATTTCAGTACTCACATCTACGTGTAAGTGGGTGTGTGTTTGGGGTGGGGGGGGTGCCTGATGCTCCCCCACAGCCTGTGGAACCCCCCACTAGTCAGGACATCTGCTCCTTCTATTGTTTTTGACAACAAATGTTTCTTCAATCCAGTTAAGTATTCATGGTTAAAATACGTTATATTGCACTGCTCCTCTGTGGAATCAAATCACCACCATCAATTTTCCGTAACTGCTTGTACGATTCTGGGTTGTGGGGGGTGGTCTAGAGCCTAGGGGCACAAGGCAAGGAACAACCCAGAATGGGACGCCAATCTATCACAGGCCACATTCACACGCCTTTCACTTGCAATTCTATGGGCAATTTGGGAACTCCAGTTAACCTCGGCATGATTTTTTGGACTGTGGGGGGAAGCTGGAGTACCTGGAGGAAACCCCAGAGCAACACGGGGAGAACATGCAAACTCCACGAATATGGAACCCTGGCCGAGACTTGAACCCTGGTCCCACACATGTGAAGAGACACCTCTGACCACTGCATCATTATGCCGTCCTGCAGTTAACTTCAGGTCAATTCAATTTATTTTATATAGCGCCTTTCACAACAGAGTCTACCCAAGCTGCTTTACATGGGTGTCATATAGTCCTACATCATTTATACATAATAATTAAAAACCATGGAAAAGAAAAGAAAGAAAGCCAAAATGACAAACTGTTGGGTATAATATCAATTTCTGGTGGCTATTATCACATAAAAAATATCAAATTCCGAAATGTTTGCCAGCATGACGCTTGCGGTTTGGTGCTCTTCTCTGCTGTAGCATCGCTCTCAAACCCATTATTTCATTACAATGAAAACAGTGACTCTCTTTGTTTTACCCAGACATTTAATCAGCGACGGTCAAATTCACGTACTGAGTGTTCCTGGCAATCATCAGAAAAAAGTCGCGCTTCATTTGTTTGTCACACAGCCACAGAGATGCATTTGGGTGTTTCCTGTGCCGGTGAGTCAGAGAGGGTCGCATTTGTGGTTGCGGTGTCCTGTGCAGGGGGGCACAGAGGAAAGGGTCCCATAAGCAGTCACGCTCCATTCACAGTCGGGTCTCGTCTCCCCCCGTCGGCGTGACTGCGTGTGCGGGGTGAAATCGGCATCCTGAGGAGCATGGCAGATACGGGGAGGGAAGGCGTCACCATGGCAATGGGACTATAGGCTGCTGGATGGATTTCTATAGGAGGAATCGCTCGTCTTGTGCTGATGCTACAGGCTCTGCTGATGAGTGGACAATGGACAGATGCTTCGCTAAAATTAAGGTAAAGACTTTTATCTTAAAGCTGCCAGAAGCCACTTTTACATGCCACAGGTCTCTGTGTCTATTGTGCGTGCGCAGATTTTGCTGCACGAATGTGAAGAATCCCCCCCCCCCCACACACACACACCAAAGGCTCCACCTCCACTCGTGGCAAAGCACGAGCAGGCCGAGGAGATGTAGACCCGTCTGATTATGACACACTCTGCCTCATTGGGGACTCAGCGCAGCGAGAGACCACAGAGCTGTCTGATTGGTCGTAGCCTCAGGGGTTTGGGGGTAGGGGGTGGGGGGTGAGCGTTGTTTAGGGTGGAGGATCGTGATGATGGCTGTGACAGAAGCCTGGGGACCTGTCAGGCCATTAAAGGTAGGCAGTTATGATAAGGTCATCTGAGTACAGGAGGGAGGGACACAGGAAGTCACCTGACTACCGCGTTACCTCTCGGAAAATACCAGCAGGGCACAACTCCCCTTACAGTTTGCCTGCGTTGCTTCACTGGATATATTTACAAAGAAACCTTGCAGCGAAGAGATGTAGAGCTGCTTAAGTGCCATGGTGCCCTCCTGTCTCAGTCCTGCCCCTATGGGTTCTGGTAGATTAAGTCCAACACCTTTCTGAGCACCCTTCGGGAGCGGAGGCTGTTGTCAGTCACGTGGAGACTTCCTCCATGTCCCCCGTGAGCCGCAAGATCAGAGGAAGAGGAGCTGAGGGTGACGTCATCACACCTGTCCGCATCGGCGGTTCGCACGCCCCGTCTCCATGGCAACGGCTAAACCCGGGGCTTCCGCGAGTGGGGGAAAGGAGTGAGGCGAGCTCGCTGGCTCTGAGCCTTAGATTTCAAGCGGCGTTTCATCAGGGTCTCACAGCCCGGCTCATTAAAGCAATTCAATACGCCGAGCAGGAAGGCAGAGGTGTCCTCAGAACCTCCTCAGAACCTCCTCCAGAATCTGACAAAGCCTAATCAGCAGGCCCCAAATTAGCCAGCAGGGTGGAGCTTCCACTTTCCTTTATTTATCTTGTCTTTTAGTCTGTGTGTCTCTGAGCCTCACGTGTCACTGCAACGGTGATGATGGAGAAGCAGGCTGTCATCACATGACACTGGAGCATGTGGGTGAAGCGTGACAACGTCGACCTCCCTCATCCTGTAAGAAGGCACAAGGGCCCCCACTTCCCGGGCACAGCACTGGGGTGGGACACTGATGAATCCCACTGTGATAAAGTTAACCGGCCCCAGGAGCCTTACGATTCAATCCCCCTGGTCCCCCCCGGTTTCATGACTCGCTCTGCTGGTTCCGAGTGTCTCTGGGTGCAGGGTGGGCTGCGGACTGAGCCCGTGGCTCAGAAAGACTCACAATTATCCTGCACTTTAGCGGGAAGGGCTGTGTGAGGTCTCAATGTGCTTATGTAAGGCCATCTTTTATTTATTTATCCTGATACTGTGATTAAAAGTTAACTTTAATTAATTAATTTATGAAGAAAACACTGAGAACTCAATGGTAACCTAAGAGACATGAAATACATTCTTCTTTATGGGGCACCTGCTGGATTTCCAAAGTGACTGTGTCATTCCATCCATAGTTTGGGTTAAGGACCTTAATAAAAGGTACAACAGCCATTTGGGATGGACCTAGGCTTCAAGCCCTATGAGATGTCCGTTGTATGAGATGCATGTTGTACGCCTGAAGGACATTCTTGGCCTGAGAAAATCTAGCAAGAAAATCCAGCTTTTGAACATAAATATGGTTCTTAAGCTGGTTAGAAAAAATACAATGGAATAGTGACAGCAATTCACAACATTCCCAGTTTTTCAATAAGACTAATCCCTTAATGTACATTATGAATGACCTTTTACACAGTGTTTCTCAAACCAGTCATCAGGGACCTGCAGTGCAACTGCCTGAGAGCTGGGAGGGAGCAAAAACATGGATTGTGTGGGGGTTCCTTAGGTCTGGTTTGAGAAACCCTGCTTTAACATATATGCAATCTTATGCATCTGGTTGACATCTATCTATCTTACATGAATGCTTATCCACTGCAGGGTTGAGGTGACCATGGAGCACATCCCACGAAACACAGGGCACAAGGCAGCAGCTGAGAAGCCAGTTTATCACAGGGTCCCCACACAATCACCTCACACACACTCAATCGAGAGACACCAGTTAACACATGTTCTTTGGCAGTGGGAGGAAACCCACGCAAAGCCAAGGAGAACAGCCTGGTTATTAAGAAATGCTTATTGACTTCAGCAGTTCAGTGCTAAAACACTGAATCTCTTCCCACTGGACCAGAATGGTCTGACGATGCTTACTGTGAAACACGGCCTCAGTCAATTCCCTCGTCGCAACGTTTGCAGCTTTTCGAGGCTAAACACAAAGGCTGAGCGTCGCCCAACTGCAAACCATCAGCCATTCATGTCTGTGAAGAACGGCGCGTGAGTCATGTTAATGTCTGGATCGCAGCATATCTCTGCGTCTCTGGCTCCACGGTTCAATGCGGAGTCACATGACATGCGGCGTGAACGTTAGATGGTGAGTGTGCGGCGTAAGTCACAGAGTGTGCAGAGTGATTCGGCGTAACACTGATCTGCGTAGCCATAAAGACTGAAGTGTCATCACATTTGCAAAATCATTAGGGGATTCAACACCTCTGGATGGACTTTCCACTAAGTAATATCATATGGGATGTTTATACAATCAGGGTGCAGGGCCATTAAAATACAAACAGCACACAAATACCCCAAGGCTGTGGGACGGGACCTACTCCATGTCAGGCACCTAGTACACAACCCGCCATCACTGTGTTACTGTGTCGTACTGAAATGCACCCCCACTACACCGACACCCCATCACTGTGTTACTGTGTCATGCTGAAATGCACCCCCAATACACCGACACCCCATCACCGTGTTACTGTGTCATTCTGAAATGCCCACCCAGTACACTGACACCTCATCACTGTGTCACTGTGGTGTATCGAAATGCCCACCCAGTACACTGACACCTCATCACTGTGTTACTGTGTCATACTGAAATGCCCACCCAGTACACTGACAACTCATCACTGTGTTACTGTGTCAT
>JAODJU010000001.1:13371415-13397033 GCA_026776725.1 Gnathonemus echidnorhynchus
CTGCTGTGTACTGAAATGCCCACCGAGTACACCGACACCTCATCACTGTGTTACTGCTGTGTACTGAAATGCCCACCCAGTACACCGACACCTCATCACTGTGTTACTGCTGTGTACTGAAATGCCCACCGAGTATACCGACACCCCTGTCTATATGGATTGTGCTCCATTTCTTGTTCATCCTGACCTGTCAGATGCCCCCTGGGGCTATTAAAAGGTAATTCCTTGAAAGGGCCGGATTCAAGGTGACCTTAATATACTGTCTTCTATTCCCTCCGCCCTCCTTTGTTCCTGAGGGACCCTGGCAGTCAATGAAAGGTCTGTGTGTGCAACTGTGGGGCAGTTGCCAGGGATAAGGGTGACTTGCACCCGGAATCCAGGTAAGCCAGAAGGCCCTGTTTTCACAAGTGCCCAAGTAATGAAAAGTAACACATTCACCATAATCTTCTGCGGGTCTTCAATGGCACTAAGGTGTGAGGATGAGCAGTGGGGAGGCCTGAAGGCCAACTGCAGCGTTGCAATGTCTGGCAAGGCTGGGTCTTGCTCCCTTCTGGGTCTCATACACTCAGGTGCCTATTCTTCTCTCCTGCTCCTGCACAAGGTCATCTTCAGCATTTTCATGGCCCTGGACAATAATGAAAGGCAAGTGTCTTGTCAATAAAGCAGATGGCACCAGGAAGGGTGTTAAGACCATGGCGTTGTGTAATTTGGGTCTCCTCGCCATGCTCATTCCTACTCAGACCTGTCAAACCTCCTTCTCCTCGATTACACGGTGCTTTCATTTAGGAAACATCTCCCATTGGTGCTTTCAGCGCTGATCTGAATGATCTGATGAAAAGGGTTATGGTGACCCATTGGGCTGGGTTTTCAGTTCAGAGCCCCAGGCACGTCGGTTCTGATCCGGTCTCCTCCTGCTGCCGAAACATGTGCTTTGGGGGACTCTGTGAGTACTCTGCTGGCCTAGCTCCATGGTAGGGGGGGGGACACAGTTGGCCTGGCACACCCAATCACGAGCTTGGCTGGTCCCACGGCTGGGCTGTCGCCAAGCAACCCCGGATTTTTTTTTACTATTGTAAACAGGAAGGAAGCAGGCCAAGATTTTTTTTTGAGGATGGACTTTTTGAACCCAACCACCCCTTGTGGGCCCCTGTAGAGATTCCTCATTCTTGGAGCTGGATCTGGGCCCGGTGCTTTGATGGACTGGGGTGTCCTCTGTGGCTTCTACGAATCGCCACATGGATTCCCATGCAGGAAGTCAGCACTGAGGCCGGAGAGATGGTGCTTGTGTCCACATGGATGTCCACTGAAGCATGTAACGTGGGCCCAAAAGGTCAAAGGTCACTGACTGTTGTCTGGGGAGCCTCTCATTCAACAGGGTTACTACACCAGTAAATATGCAATCGGCATCTGACAAAAGTGGCAAACATTGGTGAGCCGGGGGCGAGGTGGGTAGGGGGGCAGCTGGTGTGTGGTTTCCCGACAGACGCCACTCAGTCGATGCTTCCAGTTAGCAGAGCCAAGGGATGGATGGGCTGCCCTGGTGGATGCTACTGGTGGAGACTCCCTCATCTTCCGCTGTGTTTCTTAATAAGAAACTGAATTTAAAGTAATTAAAACAGCAGCGTCATTTTAATACGATATCAACACTGGGATTAAATGTGATTCATCCCACCCTGGAAGCGCATGTGTCTGTGTGTGTGTGCATGTGTACGCGTGTCTGTGTGTGTGTGTGTGTGTGCATGGATGTATGTCTGTATGTGTGTGTGCATGGGTGTATGTGTGTGTGCATGGATGTATGTCTGTGTATGTGTGTGTGCATGGGTGTATGTCTGTGTGTGTGTGCATGTGCATGTGTGTCTGTGTGTGTGTGTGCGTGGATGTATGTCTGTGTGTGTGTGCATGTGCACGTGTGTCTGTGTGTGTGTGTGTGTGCATGGGTGTATGTCTGTGTGTGTGTGCATGTGCACGTGTGTGTGTGTGTGCATGGGTGTATGTCTGTGTGTGTGCACGCGTGTCTGTCTGTGTGTGTGTGTGCATGGGTGTATGTGACCTTTTCCACTTAAGATGCTGGGAGGTGAGATGAAGCTCCAATTCAGCAGTGCCCGGGGTGCCTTTGGGTGTTATTCAAGCATTTTTAATTAATACCTGCCAAACTTGAACAGGCAATTCTCTGAGTCAGTGTGTTTTATGGCACTTTATAATTGTCAGAATCGAATTGCCTCATTCTGTAAACTATGAGTCATAATTTACTGATTGCTGTGGTGTTACATTGCACTGAGACCTCAGACTGTGCAAATATATGTATATATTTACTACATCCTGATGAGAATTACACACTGCTTATCTGAAGATCTGCAAGCATTTTTTTTTTTCACAATCCCGTACAGTTCGTATGACTACTGATCTGGCAGGGTGACACACAGTGGTGGTTTACCGTTTACCGTTTGCATGTGTCAGTGTACTTGCATGGCAACCTGGTGTGTTGGGGTTATGGTCTCCCGTTCTACCCTTAACATCCAGATTTTATGGCGTGCAGATGGTGTGACTGGGTGGTGACACGGCACTGACCACACCCACCCTGGTGCTGGGGGGGGGGGGGATATCTCATCAGCAAAAGATTCCCGTTAATGTATCTGAACCAGACAATCAGTGCCACGCACAGCCTTTTTGAGGTACAGGTGCTCAAACAGGAGACGCTTTACCAACAGGGATGGGGGGTGCAGCATTACAGTGGCTATATATTTCATTTCATGTACTCTGTCATATGCTTGGCAGTTCCGCCATATTGGATTATATGTTTCGTGATCTCAGGTATAATAGGTAATGTAATTCATTCTGATTTTTTGTACAGGACATAAATCAGGAGTGAAGACGTTTCTTATGCCTTCTTCTTTCCCCCATAAGTTATGTGATTAGATGTTCAGCTGACTTGTTCATCCAAAGAGCCTCCGGGTTTCGCTGACGTTTGCGGCTGGGTTTGTTTACTCGAGGTTTTGCATTTCAGAAGAGCCACTACATGTATACTTGGTTTTACGGGTCTAGCTCCTTAATCACCATGCCCCCTGCTGCTGACATGACAAACTGCAAGCCTGACCTTTGAGTCCAAACACAGAAAATTGCAGAAGGTTGACAGAGATCCATATGTCTTTCGACTGTTTTTCGAGTACCGGGTTGCAGTAACCCTAGAGCCTATCCCAGGATGCACATTGGTAGTTTTATAAGGGCAAATCAGACAAGCTGCATGTCTTTGGACTATAGTAGGAACCTAGAGTTTATGGGAGCATGCAATCTACACACACAGAGCAGGAGCAGGATTCAAACTCCCAGCCCAGGAGGTATGTGGCAAGACTGAATCAGTATGCCACACAGAATACATGGTACAGAGCCTGAAATATATTGCTTGCTGGCTGTTAATATGCCGAAGTTAGTGTTTTCATCTTTCCAGTTTCTGCAGATTATTTCAGATTATTTAATTTAAGATCATATTTAAAACGGCAGCTTTGAGACGTCAGATCCGAAGCGCCCGGTATCCAGGCCCCCTTGGTCACATGTGGACAGCCATATGAGCGTCGGCAGGGAGGGCCATAATTCTATGGATGTGGTCTGTCTTGACGGAGACGTTTCCCAGCATTAAGCGAGCGCTTTGTACACTGCGAACGCAGAGTGCCAGGGAATTGCGAGGACTCTAAACAGCAAATGGTGACGCCATATTGACACGCTTACTTTCTCGGGAATGGAAATAGATATGCAGATAATGCCTTTACCTTACATTATGTTTGAATTGAATCATTTAGCAGATGCTTTAGTCTAAAGTGATGTACAAATGAGGATCAGTTCGTAATATCAGCCAGGATCCCTGGAGCAATTGGGGTTTAGGGCCTTGCTCAACGGCGAATCGTGACATCACTCTGCCAGCTGGGGATTACGCTGGAACTAGTAAAGTTCCCAACGGGGGCAATGATGTCACATGACCTTGATAGGTGCGACATTGACTGCCAGTCTGCTTGTTGTGCCAAGAGAACGTGGAAACGTGTATCCCAGGAAGAGGCGGCTTTCCAGGAGGAAGCATGGAATGCAGAGTAAAAATAGTGCTGAGCAGATGGTGGCCGTCCAGAGTAAGTGTGGATGCAGGGAGGCTGATTGGTTGGGTTTGCTGTGTCGGCCGACAGAAGAGTGGGGGGGGCGGGGGGGGGCTGTACCTAAGTGGGAATTTCTGTGGAGCAGAGCCAAGGATTTTTCGGCACCAGATCGACGGACAGATATGAAGCTATTCACTTTCAGACGTTGCTAGAATGTTTGGTGCACTTTCATGAGCTGTATGTTATTGAGACAACATTATTATTCTCATTGTATTTATTTATATTTATTTATATTTATATTTAATAGCATACAGCACCCCTGCAGAGTTGGGGTTGATGGCCTTGCTTAAGAGCTCAGTGGTATTATGATTACTCTGCTAGCTGTGAGACTTGAACCCACAACCTTCAGACATGGCCCAAACACCCTAGACCCCTGAGCTACACAGGCACGGAACAGTATGTCTCTGGACAAACAACTTCTGTTGTTTACATAGGAGTTTGACATATTAGATTTTATTTGAAAAGGGTATGCATTTTGGGAGGGAATTAGTTGCATACTGTATATGCACACATCCATTGGGCCCAGAAGCGATTAATTCTTTCCATGCTTACTTGTCTGATCCGATTAATGCTCCCTGTTTACGCTGCTGCACTTAATTGGAAGTGAAAGGAAAACGAATCGTGTAAGTTTTGTTCACTGGGACGCCGCTGTACATCACCGAACGAGTCAGCATCTGGGAGCGGCGCTTTTCACCTCAACTCAATCAGGTCCGTCAGCTAAGACGTAATGGCATGGAGTGTGAAGGCTGGTCAGGAGAAACAAGGTGATGCCACGTTTTCCATCAGCTCCTGCACAGCCACAGGGGGGCACCACCTTTGTTCAGAGACAGGCTAGTCTTATGTTGTGTAGTAGGGGGCCAGCAGACAGACACATGACTTGGCCAAAAGTATGTGGACCCCTGCTTATCCGTTCGGAACCAAGGGTACAAATATGCAGATGGTCCACCCTTAGTTGCTGTAATAGCTTCTACTCTTTGGGGAAGGCTTTCCATTAGATGTTGGAACATTGCTGGTGGGATCTGCTGCCATTCAGGTTGGGTATTGATGTTGGATGATCAGGTCCCTTTCTGTGAGCTTGTGTGGTGACTGAACTTGCTCCCAGGCGTTCTAACTTTCACCATCACTTTGCTAGTGGTTGACCAGGGCAGCTCTAGCAGCGCAGGAAGGTGGCACACTGACTTGTCGGGAAAGATGACGTCCTATGGTGGTGCCAGGTGGATTGTCACTGACCTCATCTGTACAAGCAGCCATTCTGCTGCTAATGTTCATGACTGTGACTGTGTGCTTAGTTATACACCTGCGTCAGCAATGCGTGTGGCTTAATTAGGCATTTCCTCAAATTAATTGGGGAATCTACATACTTTCGGATATACAGTGTACCCAGGGTTCGGATTCACAGTATTAAGTGCCCCAGGGCAATGACAGCACACATGACGTCACGTCAGAAAGAAATGGAGCTGATTGGTGGCTCATGAATGTTGCATAGGCTTTTACATCAGTGCCATATTTAAAAAAAAAAACAATATAATATTAATATAATGATAATATAATATCATATTAAATATAGTAGATATTAAGTCACATTAATTTGTTAAAAGGGGGGCTGTTCTGCTTGGTGCCCCCAGAGGACATAGTGCCCCTGGGCACGTGCCCAAGTGCCCATATGGTTAATCCAGGCCAGAGTGTACCTGAGTGACTATGCAAGGGCACAAGAAGCACGGATTATTTCACTCAAGCCGCTCAGACGCTGCTTCATTTTCACTTGACCACCTGCACGCCTGCTCACAAAAGGTCGTGCCGCGACACGGCCGTATCCGAAATTCAGCATGGGGTTCATCGGGGGGGGGGGAGCACCCAGGGGGCTCTGGCCGGTTTGATTTCAATTGGCTACAGCCTAATTAAAAACCACCAGGTTTGTCCCTGATCCTGAATGCGTGCAGTGACTGCTGAAATATCATTTCGGGGGGGAGTATATGTGTAGCATTACCTTGTATAACCTTCAGGTTAATAGCGGCGAAATCCAACTCTCACCTGTAATACGGCCTGTCTTAAATCAGACTGTATAAAATCATATACATATATAAATACTGAGGTTTGCATTCAGAAGGTTCCTTTTTGGGCAAAGTGTGGATAATTCAGAGTGATGTTTATTTTACCCTGCTCTGTAAATGACGCCCATGACCCTGACCAGGGAAGCAGTGAGTGGTTGCAAGATGAATAGATGGATGGATGGATGTATGGCATCACCACTTGTGCCGAAGGCTGCTTTGTTAAGCGAAGTATCCTGAATTTTTAGCAGTCAGCAGGAAATAAATCTGTAAAGGAAAAGATTTAGAATCACCTAAACATGCTTTTATATGAACTTTTATCTGTAATTGCAGCTTTCATCGTGACGTGTCTTTTTGGCTTTGCATACTCTGCTCTCATAGTGTCCTGCACTCAGAATGACATCACATCCTCCTGTTTTCAGATCCTTCTCTTCTCTTTCCTCTTCATATTTTAGAAGCCTGCAAAATGAACCGAAGGGCTCTTGGGCTCATGAAAACTGTATGCTATTCGCAAAAAAAGAGGAAGACCTGACATTTAAAAAGGCTTCCTTTCATTAAAAATGCATGATGTGACCACCAGTGGTGCAGAGACGGAGAGGACCTAACCAAGCGGAAATGAAGGGACAGTGGCTTTAAACATGGGTCATTTACTGGTAGCCGCTGATGATGTCACAATAGCAGTCATTCTGCCCCCCCCCCCCCTCAAAATCCTATCACAATGACCATATTGAATACCTAGGTACAATTTTTTTCTCAGCATGTTATTAACGTTCTAATTAATTTAGTCATTGTGGTTGTAGGAAGTAAAAATTGCAAGGAAAAAAAGCAAAGTGAAATTCATACTACAGGTTCATTATTTTCCAGCCATATATTGAGATAACCCCATTAATATGGAAGAAGCCAACTGTAAACATTCATATGTAAATATCCCATCTGTAAATATTCATATGTAAATATGTTTGCCAATGTGCCAGCTGTAAATATCTAGCAAGCTGCAAGTTCCAAGTTCCTTTTCACGCTTTCACATTACAATAAAAGTAAGGATGTAACTGATTTGAAACAAACCCCTTAAAGATTATGACCATTTTCCTAATGTTGCATTTTATTCAGTTTTGCACTGCTTTTAATTGCCAGCTGTTTTCTTTTTAACATTTTATCATTTGTTGCATACATCGTTAGCTCCTGCTAACAGCTAACAGATTTTGAAATAACTGTGTGTTGATAGTCGTGAGAATTCATTTTGTCATTCCTTTTGCTTAAGTGTATTCTGGGAGCCGATACCTCAGGGGACACCGTGGACAGGACGCTCGTCCATTGTAGGACACGTAATGGCCCCTTTCTCTTATTTGACGCACACAAACCTGTAGCAATGCACTGCTAAGCGCTAAAGGGTTTTCAGAAATTTTTAGCATGTCATCCACTGCAGGTGCTTTGTGGCCGCTGATGTATCCTCATCAGTCACAGGGCGTCTCCATCTCCCCCAGGGCAGTTCATAAATTTACGACAAACACTGGGACCTACAAGGTGGGGGGAGGGGGATCAGAGGAAGGCCTTTCGCCTGGGGGATCTTGGTTTCTGCCCCCCCCCGCAGAATGAGATGCCATCTGTATCCAGCTGCGGGGTGACCAAAACAAGACAGTTGGTATCACTCCCGGTGACACTTTCGCCGGCTGCATGACATTTAAATTGTTGTTACAAATGAAATATCTCTGCAATAACATTAACATGGATCCAGTCTGCCTGTTTGCACACCCAAGGACTGCAGTAGCAATATTTAATTTTTTAATATATATATATTGACACTACGTACTTCAGCTACTATATACTTTTTAAAATCTGTTTATTTATTGGTTAATTTTGGTTTGTGTTGTAATTTTGGCTCTTGCTTTACCGCTAATACCAAGAAGTGCAGGCCGTGAGACAGGGGCCACCCTGGGTGGGATGTCAATCCATCGCAGGGCGCAGTCATCCTGTTCCTGACATTCAGTCATCCTGTTCCTGACATTCAGTCATCCTGTTCCTGACATTCAGAGATATATATTGCTCTCCCACTCACTCTTTCTCCAGCTCCAGCTCTGTGCCAGTTGAGCTTGCATGTTCCCCCTCTGTCAGTACAGGTTCCCACCCACGTTCCAAGAGCATGCTGCTCAGGTGAACCGGTGTCACTGACTCGCCCTTGCGTGACTGCATGCATGTGGGTACCTGCGGAGGACTGGCATCCTATGCAGGATGCGTGCTGCCTTACACCCTCTGCTTCTTGGCTCAGACTCCAGGGTCAGTACGACCCTGAGCTGTCGGAGCAGGACGGGGAGATAAATGAATATATTCATAAATGCATGTGTGTGTGCAGGAAGATATATAGCAGAGGAGCCTTTCATAGAGCATGATGTAACATTCTGCTTGGGTTTCAAGAAGGGTGTTTCGGACAACTCCTCTGATTGACCGCAGAGTGAAGCATTACTTACCCAAATGCTGGGCTTTCATTCCACACAGCAAGCAGTCATTGGGTATTGCATCATGCTCAAAACAGCAGCTCAGGGATATCAGTGTGGTCTCACACTTCCAGGTTTGAGTTACGTGTGTGTGGAGTTCGTATTTTTCTAAAGGGTTCCTTCTAGGGACTCACACTCCAAAAACATGCAGTTGGTGTGTCTGAGTGTGTGCCCTGCAATGGACTGGCACGTTGTCCACGGGTGTTCGCTGCCTTAGGCTTTCTGGGGTGGGTTCCAGGCTCGCTTAATCCCTGTACTGGATAAGCAGTTGTGGAAGATGGATAGATGGTAGGGCTTTCAGCCACAGTCAAGACAGCTGTGCTACTTGAATTGTGCAGCTATAAATCGAGAAGTGAAGATGGTATGAAAACCCTCAGCAGTTTGTTGGGCGTTTTAAGAGATGACCGGGCTTGGCTGCATACTGAAGAGAGTTTCCCTTAACCAAGTGATATTAAGTTATACGCTCAGGCTATGACCAAAATTAAGAGAAGTCTGTTAAATTTGTGCGCCTTTATAAATAGCAAGTCCTGGCCTAGTGTAAAATTGCATACTGATGGGTCAAGTAACACTAACAGAGGGCTTATACAGTGTAAACTCAACCAAACAACTTCTACCAATCCATCTTGCTTATCTAATACAGGGTCAAAGTGACCCCAGAGACCACCCTAGGAGTGGCAGAACACAAAGCAGGAGGCACCCTGGATGGGATGCCAGTCCAGAGCGCAGTCACTCATGCATACACAAACTCATGGGCAATTGTGAGTCACCAGTTCACATAAACTGTAGGAGGACAGTCAGAGAACCAGAGTATCCAGAAGAAAGCCACATGGACAAGGCAAGCAGAAGGTCAGTACACTGCACCATGAAGAAAGATCACCTCATTACCGGTGTCCTCATTTTGACCGCGTCGATGCAGTCCGCAGCAGTTTGGGAAGCGGCAATAGGGTATTGACTTGGAGGAGGTCAATACCCGAGAAGAACAGTGCGATAGAGACAAATCAGCTTCGCTCCAGTTGTTACTTGGGAGCAAATGAATCCCAAAGCTGGAATTCTGTGATGACAGATTGCCTTCACATTGGCTCTAATGGACAGGGTGGGTCCAAGGTCCTCCCTCAGTCGATCATAAGAACGTCTTTTTAAAGATTAGTTACGGTAGTTTAACAACCATCAACAAATCCCCAGTAGATCAAGTTTATTGCACCAAGGAGGTGTTCGACTCATGTTCGGCAGGTGGACCTGATTAGATGAATGTGTTGACAGCTAAAAATGCTACATCAAGAGAACTAGACTATCATAGCACTTCATTAAGTGACTTCCTTCCATTAGCTGTTTCCAAGCTGCTAGACTTTAGTGGTAGGAGCTTGATGATTAATTTGTTCTGTCATCCTTCACAGTTTGTGGCCTTTGCATCCTTGTTTTTCATCCTCGTGTCCATCACCACCTTCTGCCTGGAGACCCACGAGGCATTCAACAAGATCATCAACAAGACGGAGCAGATAAGAAACGACAGCACAGACCTGGGGCCGCATTACGAGATCGAGACTGACCCAGCCCTGACGTATGTGGAGGGCGTTTGCGTGTTCTGGTTCACCATTGAATTCCTGGTCCGTGTCATCTTCAGCCCAGACAAGCTGGAGTTTGTCAAGAGCGTCCTGAACATTATAGACTTTGTGGCCATTCTGCCCTTCTACCTGGAGGTGGGCCTGAGTGGGCTCTCCTCCAAGGCCGCCAAGGACGTCCTGGGTTTCCTGCGGGTGGTCCGCTTCGTGAGGATCCTGCGGATTTTCAAGCTGACCCGCCACTTTGTCGGCCTCCGGGTCCTGGGCCACACGCTGCGAGCCAGTGCCAACGAGTTCCTGCTCCTCGTCATCTTCCTGGCGCTGGGCGTCCTCATCTTCGCCACCATGATCTACTACGCTGAGCGCATCGGCGCCAACCCCAATGACCCTACAGCCAGCGACCACACGCGCTTCAAAAACATCCCCATTGGCTTCTGGTGGGCAGTCGTCACCATGACCACCTTAGGCTACGGCGACATGTATCCTGAGACATGGTCAGGCATGCTGGTGGGTGCCTTGTGCGCTCTGGCAGGGGTGCTGACCATCGCCATGCCAGTGCCCGTCATCGTCAACAACTTTGGGATGTACTACTCGCTGGCCATGGCCAAGCAGAAGCTGCCCAAGAAGAGGAAGAAGCACATCCCTCAAACGGCCCAGGGGGGGTCACCCACTTACTGCAAGGCAGAGCATAATATAGGGTGCAACAGCACCCAGGTGGAAACCTGCCACAACAAGGGGAACCGGGTGCTGGAGTGCAACAGATCAGGTGAGCCGGAAGGGTGTGTCACTCAAGAGGTAACCCAGGCAATCATCAACAATGGACAGAAGTCCTTTAAGACACCTTTAAAGTGTTTATCAGTAAGACCCAGTTCTGCTAACTACAAGACAATGTATGAAAGACTAATTGTGCTGAGTACAGGATCTCAGTGTTTCACAGGATATAACTTATAAATAGAAGTAAGTAATTTGAGGTATAAAGTGACTCTGAATATTGCTTTAAAAAAGGCACGCTGAGGCAGAATTTGCACTCCCAGCTTCATTGAGATTTTGCCTATGAATTTTTGTTTGATATGCAGATGTTTGATGTGCAGATGTGCGAATGCAGATGCATCGCATTGTGAGCTGAGCTCGTTGCCTATAACCGGCCATGTGCCACAGGCACATGAGAGGACCCGGTTTTGCTGCACCACACTCTTGCGTGCGATGCATGCATTTATTGCACAAATGATTTTTTTTTGTTTGAAAGAAAAAAAATCTATTTGTCATTTACTTAACGCACAAAAAATGTTAAGTAAATATATCCGTAGCATTGAGAGCTAATGTTAATGAGTGCATTTCTTTATGCAGTATTGTAGCTAAGTGTGTATATCTAACACTGTAGTACTCAGTGGTCAATGGATGCTCCCCATTGACCCCAGCTGTTGTTTTTCTTTGAGCATGGGCTGTCACCGCAGTGCACGTTTGATGTTGGTGTTTGTCGTGTTGCATCTCGTTCCCTAAATGGTGCAGTGCTTTGGCCAGTGTTGTCAGGTGACTGCAGTGGAGGAAGTGACCTCACCATGTCACCCGAGGAAAGGCTGCCCATGCGCAGGTCCAGCAGCCAGGACAAGAACCGCAGGGCGGGCGGCACATGCTTCCTGCTGGCGGCCAGCGACTACGCCTGCTCCACGGACAGCAGCTCCAGGAAGTCCGGTGCGTGGCTCCTTTAATACGTTTAATCCTAATGATCCATTTCAGTCCACCCCTGAAACCCTTGAAGCTCTGAAACAAAACAGTACCCATTAGTAATAGCTGTACCCTGTGATGGACTGGCATCCCATCCAGGGTGTCTGCTGCCTCAGTGTCTATGCTTCTGGGGATAGATTCTGGACTCACTGTGATCCTGTACTGCAGTGTTTCCCAATGTGGTCCTTGGGGGCCCACAGACAGTCCACCGAGAGATGGGAGGGAGCAAAAATGTGGGCTGTCTGACAGGGAGCTCAGAGGGAGCAAAATCATGGACCAGCTGTGGATCCCTGAGGACCGGATTGGGAAATACAGCTGTATCGCATACGTATTTATGGAAGTGGGAGGGTGGGATGAATGGATGGATGGATGGTAGTGCCAATACCAGCTCAAAAGTCTATCTTAAATGGATGGACTGAACCCATAGCATTAGCTATTATAAATGCAGTCCTAAGGCTTTGGGTTGAACATTCTTGATCACTATGTCTCTGAGCAGGTACACATCAGTGTGGTCCCATTCTCTGAATCGTCATATATCATATGCAGTTACTGGGAAAGTCGTCATTCATATATCACTGGCTCGTGGATTTATTACTGCTGAACGCCAGCAAACATTTGAGTGTTTTTTTTTTGGGGGGGGGGGGGGGGGGGGGCTGTTTTATCACTGAAAAAGCAGGCTCCAGGAAAACAGACACTGTGCCCCCCCTGGTCTCAAACACCTTAATCATGCACATGATTCCTGGGAAAGTAGCACAGCCCTAGGAGGCACTGAGAGACACAACCACCTTTCCGGAGAAGTGTGGGGAGGGGGAAGGTCAGCACATTAACACGCCTGACACTCTGAGAGCGTCACAACATTAACTGTGCTTGTCAGACATCGATGGCAATACGTCGTCCCTCGTGGTTATGCCTTATATGGCCGTTCCTTATAAGTATTCCATATACTGATATAGCCTTATACATTTTTTATCATGCAGGCTTCTTCCTGAATGCTGGGAGGCAGTAACAGAATGCACAGAGAATGGAAATAGCTTAGTGGGACGAGATTTCCTGAATGCAGCTTCTGCCTGAAAAAAGCACAAACCCCGATAGATCATATTGCACAGGAAGTCAAATGACTGGTCTGCTACACACTACCTTTCCCCTACTTGTAATACTAGTAATTACCCTTGTGAGGGTAATAGCTGAATATTTACTGAGGTGCTGCACCTCCAAGTCTGAAAGTGGCTCTGGAAATCTAAACCTGCCTGTAAAGAATCCTGACGCTGTTTCCATCACAGTTCATGAAAAAATTAGCGTTTAACACAGCATCAACCCAGAGGTGCTCTGTTCTGAGGAGCAGCAGCCTGACCACTGTAGACGGTGTATGGGGCTAGCTGGTGGCTAGGTGACCTTTGGATACTCGCCTCACTCAGAGGTGGCTTCACAGCCCCCCCCACCTTTGAAGAGCGCCCCCCGCTGGCAGGAAGCTCTCATCGTGTCTGGTCACAGTGTACCCTGGTGCTCACTGAGCCTGAAGATTCATGGCTCTGACAGGATATTTTTTTAATCTCATCTACACCAGCCCCCCCTCCTCTCCCCTCCCCTCCCCAGGCAAGTGAGGGTCATTTTTGCACCATGGGAGGACATGGTCACCGGCCTCCTTCGCTTCCAGATTTGTGCTGTAGAAGCCATACTCACGGTGCTGAGATCACTGTGCCTCATTCTCAACATGTCATTATTATAAGAAAACCAGCCTGTTCCTGCTCCTCTGAGCATAATTATTACATAAATCCAGACAGATCTTATTCTCAGTACATAATTATTATGTCACCATTACCCTGGTTCCGGTTCCATATAGAAATAATAAGATATAGATGATTTGCGACTTGCATCTTCTGTACGACAGACAGGGTTTCTTTGGAAATTGATCATTTTTTGCCCAAAAATGAAACACAGTCAAGTGTTTCATTTGATGTGAGGAAACATCAAGGGACTAATTTAACAAATTATTATCATGACCTTAGCAGACGTTACGGAGGGCCTGAGCAGAATGTGTTATGTGGAAGAACAGGAACCCTTCGGAAAGATAAGGGTGAAAGATCTCACCATGTGCTGCGGTGAATAACTCAGAAAGGGCCAGCAAGATGCTTAGGGATGTCTGGAGGAACACAGAAGTTCCAGAGTGTTGTTCTGAGGATGTCCTATGGACTTGTTAGAGTTCCCCTAGAGTGCTGACTGCACAAGGTCAACCCTGATGACGACTTTACTGATAATGCTCAAGAACACAGTGCTACAAATGGAAACCAGCTGGGGATTAGTTTGCACCATCTATCCATCTTTTAACTGCTTATCCAGTATGAGGTCACAATGAGCCTGGAGCCTGTACTGGGAAGGGCAGGGTACGAAACTGGGGACACCCTGGATGGGATGCCAGTCCATCACAGGACACACACATTATCACCCCGGCAATTTATAGACACCAGGTCATCAAACTGCATCTTTTTGGACTGTGAGAAGAAATCCAACATGATAACAGGAGAACCTACAAACTCCCCATGCAGAGCAGGCCGGGATTTGAACCCATGACCTTGGAGGCCGGAGGCAACAGTGCTTCAAATGAGACTCCTAGGAGTGTAGTTAAGGTTCAGACATATCATTAATTATAGTCTGCATCGGGTTAAGTTTTTTTTCTAGAACTTAGAAATGAAATAGCCAAAATGGCCCAAAGTGCTTAAAAAAGACTCTGCGACAGCACCGCGGGCTGATGGAAGCTAAATTAAGTGCAACATAATGAGCAGCACAACAATGGAGGAGAGCTAATAATAAATGAACCTCTAGGGGGCGTAAGGCAAACTGGCCTAACATTAAACCACAGAAATAATTTTAGATTGGCTTCTCTTTGGCCTGGTGAGGCAGCAAGGGGAGGACCGGGGGAGGGCGAGGGGGGGGGAGTTCTCGCCATAGTCCTTATGTCCTTAAATGGCGATACGGTATTTTAAACCTGAATTGTAACAGTCATATATAATCCTACCAGGTTCCAAGAAGGTTCCTGTGGGATTCTAAGATGTCACTTGTCAAGGTCTGTGTGATTAGAGCTGAGATGAGTCCCCCCCCCCCCCCCGGATAAATCGGGTGTTCAGTCTCGGAAAGAAGAATGCTGTGTCATGCCCGACTGAATCGAGGGGATGGGCGTCTGCTTCCTCCTGTAGCTACCCAAGATGTCATCATTTCTGTTTTCTCGGGAGGCTTTATTCTCTTTCCACTCTGAGGTTCGCCTCTAATCGTTGCCGCATCCATCTGTGGTTGAGAACTTCTGCTTGCTTCTGCTGCTCTGACACATGAACACGAGGAAGTCTCTTAAAAACGTGCAACGAGGACGGATGATGTCATCGCCGCTCTCTAAACGGCCATGCCACGGCCTTTCGGACCGTCACCGCTTTGGCAGACGACCCTCCCCCCTTGCCTAAACACCCACAGAGTTAATGCGAGACTCGCCGATCTCAATGTTTTATTCATCTGCTGGTATTTTTCGCTCTTGCCATATGTGTAAGCAGTACTCTGAGGGACGCGCCACTGTAAACTGCTAAACTGGCTATGAAACAGTCACTATGGGCATTTTGTGATGCTACTCTCACTGCCCAAGCTGAATACTTCATCTGCCTGCTAACACTTTCTATCTAATACTTGACGTGGGACCCATAATTCCATGTATTATAATTCCATTTCTGGCAGGAATTTGTTGTAGTGGTAATAATCCGTAGCAGAGAGTTGTAACAGACAGTGACAGATTGTATATAGATCAAATGAGTCTAGGTCCCATGCAAAAATTCATATATCACTCTATATGTGGCACAGAATATTAAGGTAAGAGAAACAGTACCAGTCAACAGTCTGGAGACTAAGCATACCTCAAGGTTCTTTAGAACGTGTCTCGTGAGTAAGGAAAGAGACGGAGTGCTGTGACAGATGACCTGGCCCCCATAATCCCCCCACCTAAACCCTGTAGAGCTGGTTTGGGATGAGCTGGAAGGAAGAGTAAGAGCAAGGTAGTCAACCTGTGCCCAGAACTTATGGGAACACCGTCAGGACTGTTGGAGAAGCATCTCAGGTGGCTACACCTTGAAGCTGGTTGAAAGAATGCCAAGAGTCTGCAATGCTGTCATTGTAGCAAAAGCGGGCTATTTTGAAGAGTCTAAAATTTGAGAACATTTTTGAGATGTCGAACACTTCCCTTGGCCATTGCAATATTTGGAATGTCTATTTCATTGCTTCGAGACATTTTACTATAAGCTGAATAACATAGTTAAAACAGAGAGTGCGTTAAAAGCAGCTGCGACCAGACTTCTGACTGGTACTGTACATCCTTACAGCGGCACCCTGCCTAGGTTGTACCCCGGCCTTGTGTCCTATACTGCCTGGAATAGGCTCCAGCCCCTCTGTGACCCGGCCCATGATAAGTGGCTAAAAGATGGACAGGTGGATGGGTCACTCATACAGCAGGCAGCACTGCAGCCTCACGCCTCCACAGCTATGGCTTTGAATACCACCTCTTGCTCTATGTTATCTCCATACCTTCAGGCAGCTTTCCTCCCGTAATCCAAAAACACATGGTTCAGGTGGACTGGTGTCACTAAGCTGGGCCAGGTGCCCCCTGGGAAGCTCTCCAGGCCAGTAGTACAGGAGTGACTATGAAACCTGCAAGGATGAACGGATCATTTCCGGAGGAGGAGGTTTCAGATCTGGAGAGTACAAATCCAGACCAAGATTTTGTTTCAACCAGCCTGTTGAGTATAATGAGTCACAGTCACAGAGGGCTCAACCAGTTGGTTGAAACAAAATCTTGGTCTGGATTTGTACTCTCCGGACCTCAAATCTCCACCTCTGATCATTTCTTATATTAACCAACATATGCATCTATTGCTGTTACATTTCAATCCAAAAGCCTTTTACACAGCGTGTGTTGCCAGTTCATCCAACTGGATATTCACTGAATTCTGGGTACACGCTGTCTTAAGGTGGAGCAGATAGCCCTATATCCTTGATGCTAAGTCACTAAGCCGCCTGTGATTCTCCAGCCTTCGAGAGGCTTTTTGCAGAGCTCATGTCCTACGTTCAGTGACACCCGATGAGTCACTAAGGCTAACCCTGGCTTCTTCTTAACATGATATGATTTGTGAAAAATGTGCTCATTAATTTGGTTGTATCCTGTTTCATTATTCAAATTATAAGTGCATGATCTTAATGTTAGCCAATTAAGATTCAGGGGGGCATTTGTTAATGATAATGAAGTGCTATTTAAATATTGAAAGGTAAAATGATTCATGCAATCTATTTTTAAACGATGCACTTAAAATACCTGTTTGCGAAATGTTGTTGCATTGTGGATATATATGACTGCCTGTATAACTGATTGGTGGACATGTTCCCATGCACTGCTGAACACGTGTGTGACTGTGATGCATGGCGTGTGCATCGTACCGTTGGCCGTCCTCTGTCCCTGTCCCTGTCCCCTCCTCGGGGGCGGATTGACTTACACGTGTGTCTTGTGCATTCTCTCGCATCGAAGGATACGAAAAATCCCGGAGCTTAAACAACATAGCAGGCGTGACTGGCAATGCCCTCAGACTGTCTCCAGTAACCTCGCCGTACGGCTCTCCCTGTCCGCTGAGGCGCTCTCGTTCCCCCATCCCATCCATCCTGTGAGGCTAAGGCTCGCCCGCGGACTGTCTAGCTCCCTCCCCGAGTCTCCTAATTCAGTAGCATCTAGGTATTCGTAATAGAAATTGTGCGTAATAAAAATGGTGTATATTAGAAAAAGATACATTTTATCAATGGACAAAAAAACAAGGAACCTTCTCCCTACCATGGCCATATATGTGACGACTTTAACAATATTACTTTTTATTAAAAATCCCAGTAGCCCCATATTACGGTACTTAATGGCAATAAAAGGACTCTTAGAGGCTCAGGACTTGGCCATTATATTATGTAAAAATGTATTTGATCAGGGAGCTTATGTACATACCTGTATTTAGATTACAAAAATGTGCTTCCAAAAGATATCGCTCCATAGGACCTCATGTCTGTGATTTTTTTTAATCCATCTTTTCTGGGGAATTGTCTGGAATCCTGTCTTGAATCACGTGCACGTCTCGTCAAACTCCTGGGCTCGGTCATGTTTGCATGTGTCATCATGGGGCATCATCCTGACGGCAGTGTCTGGGACGTTACGGTGGCACTGGGACACGGAATGCGCACTGGACCTGTGTTTGTGCATTGTGCCTCTGGCGGGGCAAAAAAAAGGAAGGTAAAGGGAAACAGGAATGCATCTGCAAGCTGTCGTTCATTTTTATTTATTGATATTGTTTCTTTTTTTTGCATGCGGATTTGCTTCTCTGCTGACCAGCTGTTGGCAAACCCGTGAACAGAAGTGTCTCCGGTTGTTTACGTGCAGATAGCTGCAGAGAGGTTGTCATTACTGGTTACACGCAAGCAGACAGCAGCCCTCGGTCTTAATGGCCTGGGGGGAAGTCGCAGACGAGACAGTTAAGGTAATATTGTCATTCTAGCTCACGTTCCCCACGTTGTTTCTCCTGTGCTGTGCTTATTAACATCTCTTTGTGGGAATCGACTCAACAGTATTGGTCCCAGGTGATCCTGTGAAACGGCACCGCTCGTTAGAGGCAATTACATCAAAAGTCCCCGATTCAAGCTCTGATCTCACATAGTAATGTTTTCTCGATTGGATTTTTCAGATGTTAGAACTTGTGAGTGGCGCTACATGAATTAATCACGCGTAGAGCTGGGTGTTAGATTCAGAAAGAAAAATTTGATCTGTTTCATGAGGTCAAAACTTTTGCTGGTTGAGCCAGTAGGCAGTCATGATGAAAAGCCCCTCATGATATCCTCGTAGATGGCTGATAGAGAACTATCTGTAAGAACTCCTTCATGTATGTGAAGCCACAAGCCAAAATGTGACTTGACTTAATGTTCAGCTGAATATGTATAAGCACATGGTCCACACAGTAAAGAAAAATCCCCAGATCTCCCAAAGTGCCCAGTTAATATCACAGCGGAGGACCAACTTCAAAGACTATCACATTTCACCTTTCTTGAGCACCATTCACTGCTATTTTATTCTATCTCTTTAATTTGGTGGATTACCTCCAGGGATCGTTCTGCAAGTTGCAGTTCATAGAGACAGGAGGAAAAGTATAAATGCACAAGAAATTATTTGTGACGTAAATGTATACATAAGCTAATTAACTTTCACAGGGGCGGAAGGATATAGAATGGATAGGAGAAAATGTGTAACATAAATGTATACATATGCTAATTAACTTTTACAGGGGCGGAAGGATATAGAATGGATAGGAGAAAATGTGTAACATAAATGTATACATATGCTAATTAAAAAGTGATTATTGCATGTATTGCATGTCAGTCCTGACAATGTTCCGGATTCATGTTCCCATGGATACGTTTCTGATATTTAGGGATTTGCACTGTTGGGATTTTGCTCAGAGACGCTTCCTCTTTACCATGACGCTAATGACGGATCGGTGTGGGCACTGGCGCTGCAGTGAGCGACGCACGCCGCTTGTACAGTGTTATTCACGGAACTCAAACCCGCAGTCGCGGTCCGAGGGTGGACACTGAATGAGAGCCTCGCGCATTTGGAATTGGGGGCCCATTCCTGACATGGAGAGGGAGGCCCCCCTCCTGATCACTCTGATTTCCCGGGAAAAAATGGACGAATGGATATCCTTCGATGGAAGACCGTTGACTGACCATTGACCATTGGAAACATGACTGGAGAACCAATGGCTTTGTTACACAGCACAGGGGCTCGTTGGTCTTGATGGTCGGCCTGCCGATGGACCGCCCAATGTAGGACGGCACCATGTTCAGAGACCCCACACATCTTCTCCCTACCAACCATCAGTCCCCCACAATTAGCGTGTAAGATGTAAACAGCCGAAAATAGAAACGAAATAACTGTGCTGCGATAAATAAATGTGACTTATGATCATCAATATTTTCTGTATGATGGTGAGCTCATTTTCCTGTTTTGTTTTTTCCTTTCCTGAGAGTTTTGTTCTGAAATTTCAGTGTGGAAACTGAAGAGAAAAGCGACACGGTTCTGTTCGCCTGTATTTTTCTTCATCGATTACGTTTTGTATATTTTCATTGAATTTTGTTTTTGCCTCTGTGCGGTGATAACTATGACTGTCCAGTTTCAGTCAATCACAAATGATATTGTACTACTGGTCTCGACCAGGACTTATCGTGGGGTTGGCGGTAGATGTAATGTAGCCTAAACACTATATAACGCGGTAAACATTTGTGACCCTACCTGTGTCTTATCTTTGATCGCCGATGGATTGTTTTGCTAACTAGCTGTCCTACCTGCATGACGAAAACAGCCCCCAGGGGCTTTGTGTCTGCAGGTGTGCGAGGCTGGTCAGTCTCAGTCTTCCGGGACGTTCTACATGGGACCGATGCGTTCATTTAGACCATAGTACCCATTGGCTGTTCCTTTCTGCAGCTCCAGAGCCCAGCCCTGGCTAAGACCACATCACCGCTGCTAATTTTTTTCTGTTTCCAACATGCATATGAGAATCACAAGATTATCAATGAAATCGGCGTGTACCAATTTGCACTGTGATTTTAGTTTCATACGAATTAAATTTTATCCCTAAAAACATGAGGCTATGGGTTTCTCTCTCACGTGGGGAAATTAGAATTTTTCACATCGACAGTAGAGAGATTAGTAACTTCATGTTGGAGTGATTTGCACAGTGATTACTGTGATTACTGACTGTAAAATTTCCACTTTATCCATCATCCTCTGATCAAATAATTTTTCAGGAAAAGTTTTTTTTGTGCATTTTCTCACCTGCTGCTTTAAACATTAGAATTACAGAGAGTAGCATCTGCAATGTACTTTAAAGTTACATGTTACGTACAGAATGGCTTTAAAAATGTAAAGCATTTTCCCCCCTTTAAGGAAACACTTGTACTCCCGTGTCTCTTGTGGAAAATGTAGCTTGGTTACTCGTCTGTTTCATTGTCATTATAGTCTAATGCTGTGCTTCTGTATATCGTCCAGGATTGTCTAAAGTATTAATTAGAGTCTTTATGTTTTGTATAAGTAATGTGGGGGCATTTTGGCACCTCGAATTGCATGCACAGCCCATCGCAGTATCGTATCAAAATGTAAAACCGACATAATTCATACCCGAAACTGTGTGTAGAGTATAAGCCAGATAAAATGTGAGAAACTGACATAAACATGTTTAATTTAACAATGGTGGTTTCTTTTTTTCTCACCTCAAGTTAATAACTGGTAGTTCAGTTGCTACAAGTAATATTCCTTCGTGTAACCGTGCACAAACTTTTGTTTCTTTTTTACAGGAACAATCAATGTGTTTGTTTACTTAAGAGAATTTTGCCTGCAGATGGTTAAAAAAACCACAGAATGTACATCTTATTCAGTACAACCCCTGTATGTCTTCAGTGTGGAAAAAATAGCTTTGAATGAATGTTCTTGCGAAATGTGATTATCGGTGTTGAATAGTAATTAAGGGTTGCAATTTATTGTTCACGGAGCAGGACTATGTATCAAAAAAGACTTCCTTACTGCCATTTGGATTACTGCCAGTAATTATCAGTTTCAGCGATACTACACTATACTATATACTATGCTATGCTATGCTGTACTATACTATACTATGATATACTATGCTAATACTGCACATAATGACAGGGTTTGAGAGGTTAAGGGTCAAACTGTAAAGACTATAAGAATATATTGACCTTATTAGGTAATTCAATAACACATTACACTGATGACTCCTCATAGACCACAGGACAGATCAGGGAAGACGTGAAGTCATAGGGAGATATTTTTGGAGAAAATGGACTTATTCTGTGTTAATAGTGGTTGTAAAATTTCCTTCAGATACCTACAGTAGGTCATCTGAGAATGAACAAAATGAGAGTAATGGTTCTGATATCAGTTTTGGCTAATATTTTTTTCTTGTTTTAAGATGTGATGCTCACTGATCCTTTGCCAGGGTGTATTCTATGTCTTCTCCAGAAAATTCTTGCTTCTTTTGCCTATTTCATATGCAGCTCTTCTCTCCAACGCAGTGTCCTCCCTCTTATTGCCATGGAAACAGTCCCCAAGTCAACAGGATGCAAACAGCTGGCACTGAAGCATTTTACAGTGAACAGGCCACGCCCCCCCACCCCCCAAATTCCTCTGCTATACAAACATCCTAAGAGGAATTCTCCCTTCCAGCAATGAAATTTTAAAAATACCACTGAAAAGTCGTGACCATGGATCTTAAATCGATGCCAATTATCTTTCTGCCAGACAGATTCTCCCCCCCCCCCCCCCGCCCCCCAGTCTGTGCGTGGGATGTGCCTGAACGTGCCGCTGCTTCCCCCATTTACCTTTGCCACAAATGGGAGTATCTTTGCACACATCCTCTGCACATACCGGAGCGGCTGACTTGCCGGCGGTGACTGAGTGACACCCATTTGCGGCACTGCTATGGACGTCCTACTCGCAGGTCCTCCTGCTGATGCCTGATTCGGGGGCCTTCCGGAGGATGGTCTGCTCGGGGGCGCTCCTGTGGATCCTCTACTCAGAGGCCCTCATTTGTGGTCACCCTACTTGTGGGTCCTCCTGTGGATGTCCTACTTAGAGGCTTTTCTGTAGATACCCGACTTGGCCCCCTTCTGTAGACCCCCTACTCTGGGGCCCTCCTGTGGACGCCCTACTCTGGGGCCCTCCTGCAGATGCCCTACTCTGCGGCCCTCCAGTGAACGCCCTACTCTGCGGCCCTCCAGTGGACACCCTACTCTGGGGCCCTCCAGTGGACGCCCTACTCTGTGACCCTCCAGTGGACGCCCTACTCTGGGGCCCTCCTGCAGACTCCCTACTCTGCAACCCTCCAGTGGACACCCTACTCTGGGGCCCTCCTGCGGACGCCCTACTCTGCGGCCCTCCAGTGAACGCCCTACTCTGCGGCCCTCCAGTGGACGCCCTACTCTGCGGCCCTCCAGTGGACGCCCTACTCAGGGGCCCTCCAGTGGACGCCCTACTCTGCGACCCTCCAGTGGACGCCCTACTCTGGGGTTCTCCTCTGAACATACTATTCAAGGTCATCCTAGTCACGGCACCCCGCACCTGACCTTGCCCTGTAAACCCATGGTGGACTCTGATAACAGAACCGCTCACCATCAGGGCCGCTGTGGCCTGCATATGGGCTGAGGCAGCAAAGTAATATGGCTGGTTCAGTCACCTCAGCTTGGGGGGTGTCCCCTGGGATGGCGATGGGGACGGGGCAGAGTAGGGGGGCCTAGCCCAATCCGATACCTCCCCCGCAGGGTTAATTGGACTCCGACAAAATTTGCCCGACGAAATTGTCAGCAGAAATAACGAATGTGACGGCTTTGTCACGCTTTCAGACATCTGTTGGAGAAGGATACGATGCCTGCAAGCCACCTGCTGCCAGAGTGAGAGACATCATCTGGCCACTCTCTGCTACACTCTGAAAAAGGGGGTGTGTCCATCTGAACGCACCCAGTTTGAGTTATAGCTGTTATTCATGCACACTGCATTACACTGTCCAGTAAGATTTTGACATGTTAATGCCTCTTTATAGATTACATAAACATAATCTGTGCAATTAGTTGTTAATTCACTGTGAAATCGCTTAGAGACAATGATATATTACACAATGTATTTTTATATATTTATATTTAATATCATTGTACACTCAGTGGCCACTTTATTAGGTACATCTGTGCATTAACGCAAACTGTCTGTAGAAAAAGGCAAGAGGTTCATTTACTGTTCATCTAGCCCAGTGTTACCCAGCTCAGTCCATGTTTTTGCTCCCTCCCAGCTCCCTGACAAACAGTCCTCCCAGCTCCTGGTAGGAGCAAAAACATGGATTGGAAAACACTGATTAAGGCAATGGATTAACTAAGATGCATGATCTAATTGATTGTGAATGTGGTGTGATTGTCTGGTGCCATGTGTGGTGGTTCCAGCATCTCTGAAACCATCCTGGGATTTTCACACACATACGTTTCCCTGGAGTTTACATAGAACATAGTTTACATAGAACATAGTTTACATAGAACTGAATGATAAACAAATAAGTTTCTGTCAGTGGCAGTTCTGTGGGGGGAAGTCACCATATTAATGAGAGAGGTCAGTGGAGAATGGCCAGACTCGTTAAAACTAACTGGAAGGCCACAAGTGCAAAAATAACAGCTCAGTACAACAGTGATGTGCAGGGGTGTAGGAATTGGCAGGGGCGGGGGGCATATGTACACCCAATATTTAATTTTGCATCTTACATCCCCCAAATAAATAGACCTTTGTGTTTAAATGATTAAGTTGTGCCCTGACTTTGTGGAATGTTGTTAACCCTCAAAGTGTTTCTGAAGGCAACATTATTATTATTATTATATATTTTTTATTATTTTTTTTTTCTTTTACAACATAGGCCTACAGTTTTTTTTTTTTTTTTTGCAATATAAGGATTTCCACCGTATCGATAGTATCACAGATAGCCAAGAACGTTCGACTTATGGACAACTCGTACTTATGAACGGACCTTCATAGAGCCTATTATGTTAAATACAATGGTTCGTAACACACTTTGTGAGACTGATGAAAATATTGTGCGGCTTCAGCTCTTCATTGACCTGAGGTACAGCAAAGCAAGGTATGTAGTTACTTTTGTTATTGTATTATCAATACTACTATTATGTTCTGTATTATTGTTACGATTTACAAATTCGACTTGAAGACAAACTTAGGCAACGGATCTCATTTGAAACCTGTCATGGCCTGTATTGTATCAGTATGAGATTACATCATGCACAAGTGACTTTCTAACTAATTTTGACCAAACTCAAAGGGAAAATGTTCTCAGAACCTCTGAAGCTGGGAGAAGGGCTGACATGAGACATAAACAGCAGGTAAGATGTTCCTTTATGAGCAGGAGTGAGGAGGATGTGGTGATGATGAAGACCTCGCTCCCAATTTACCGTGAGAAGATGCTGGGGATCGTTAGCCTTCGCTAAGAGGTGCAGATGACCCTCTGGGAGCGGCAGTGCAGCTGCAGAACTGAGATTACAGTTTAAATCCATCGCATCGTGGTTAAGCCCGGCACGTCACCATAGAAACCCCACTTAACATGACGTCGGAGAGCGTGTCTGAAGACGACGACAGTGTTTGCAGGAAAAGCTATAAATGTTTGCCATATTCTCCATCCATGGTTCTGTTTGCTACCCCAGGGCTGTTGGTGGCAGTACTGTGCAGTGATGGCATTTAGCACTGAGCAAAGCTGAGGTCTTTATCTGCAATGTTCCTTTGTGTACGGCTGCAGAGATATATCACACAGGATGCTGACCTTAATTTTGGTACAAGGAACAAAGGACAGGCTAAACCTTAGGCACTTGTATCAGGGTAATTAATCAGACATTTGTTTTATTTTAAGTTAAAAGACTGTTCTTGGCTGTATTAGTATTCATATTATTTTTTTTTAAATAAATGTTATTAAAATGGGGGCGGCATGGTGGTGCAGTGGTTAGCACTGTTGCCTCACACCTCTGGGACCCGGGTTCGAGTCTCTGCCTGGGTC
>JAODJU010000001.1:13417516-13430922 GCA_026776725.1 Gnathonemus echidnorhynchus
TTAGTTTTGCTGGAAACAGGTATAAAGTCCTCTTGCACTTGCAACAATGTGCTTTTAAAAAATTCTCATGCCTCTTCTACTGTTTTGCTATTTAACTCCATTTAGTTTACAGTTTCTAATTTCCGTCTCATACCATTAAAGTTAGCCTTCCTAACATTGTATACTTGTACATATATATACATTTGTAAATTCTATGGTTCAGGCAGAATATTAAACATTCATCCTGGTTAGCATTCAGTTAAGAAGGATATTAATAAGAAATGGAAAAATAACAGTAGTCTGAGATCGCCGGTGTACTGGCAGTCACATTCCTTTTTGTTTCATTCACTCACTGCTACAGATTTCCATTCATTCGTCTTTTAAGCATTTTTTCACTGTAGGTTCCTACTGGGGGTGTGGAGGAGGGACGCCCTGGATGGGCTGCCAATCCATCACTCCATTACAGGGTTGAGTTACAAGTTTATGTAGACAGAAGGATCCTGCCACACCCTAAAGTAAATCAGGCAATGAAGCCTTGATCATTTTATGAATGTTATAGATGGATGGAAAGTAGATTAAATGCTTTAAATACGCCAGTATTCTATTTTAATTGCACATAATACACTTGCTGTAATCTATACAAGCCTGTAACACTTTAAACTCTGGCTGTCGAGTGGCGATCTGTGAATCGAGTTTGCCAGAAGGAAATATCTCCTCCTGACGTTCATTTAGACGTCCTCAGACTTAGTCCTGAGAGAACACCCCACACCATATCAAAACAAACACCCATTTTTCCCACCCAAGTTTGTTTGCAAATATTTCGTTTTGAGTGCATACTAGTCATGTGATGCATCATGGTTGTTAACGTGACTCATGGATGCTACTTAATGCCCTCATTCCCCGTGTCAGTGTTTACTGAGAAGGTGGCATGATTCTGAACTTCCCATAACAATTCAGGATCAGCCACCTGTGTCCTCAAGCATTGCGGTGCTATGCACTTGTGGTTCACCTGCTGCCCCAGCTCTTCATGGTATGCTTACCATAGGTTTTATGGATTCGTCCTGCAGTTCTGGGCTATTAATAAATCCCAAGGATGCAGTCACACGTGTGGTGCCTAACAGTGCCATCTATTCTGGACGGTTCCTTGTCCAGGGTTTGAAGAAGAAATTCTGTCTCCTCTCCAACTTGAATTCATGCTGAAGAGCCTCTCAGTAGGCAAAAGCAGGCTCTGATTTACACTGCAGGAGTAGGGCCCAAGGTCATGTGACTGGTGAATATTCTCCATAGTCGTACGCAATAGTTTTCCTAATTGCAGATTAAACTGATGGCTGGTGGACTGGCAATATTCCCACTCAACATCATTGACTCTTCACATCACTTGGAACAGACCATTAGCTTAGATGCTAAAATCACAGCTAATAAGCCACTGATTATATTTTAACAGCCACGTCCAGGGTTTACAGCAATCATGCTTTATCTATAGATATACACAAACATATAATATTATAAGTATTTAAAAATATCTAATATTTAATGTCTATTACGTTAAACAAACTGTAACTAAGTGTAAACAAAGTGTGGGTGCAGCCTTCAATCTGCCATCCGATACAGACTGGCATGGAGAAACAAATTATTGATGGACTGTGTTTCTGACCTTGACCACAGTCTCCACCTTGCTCTTAGCAGGCAAGCCCTCTCTTTTCTTTTCCTTATAATGTTAGCACGCCCTGCGGGGGTGGGCAGTCAGCTGACCTTCGACCCCCAGAGGTTCTTTTTTTCTCCTTACTTGGGAGTTTTTCGTTCCTCTCCACCGTTGTCATCTGCCTTTCTTTATTTAATTTTTTTCCTTCGCTTTCCCCATTTTGTATTACTATCTTTAATGATGTTGTAATGTATCACAACACCCCCATGTGAAGCTCCTTGGGGTGACTCTGTTGCGAAAGGCGCTATATAAAATAAATTAAATTGAATTGAATTGACTTGAATTGAAATGAAATTAATTGAATTGAAATTAATTGAATTTGAATTTTGTAAGGTTCAGTTATTTCACACTGTTCCTCGGTATTTTTGGAATCCACTTATATCTGAAAAAACATCATGTGAATGTTTCTTGGAGCAAAAAATGGCAATTTTTACCAGACCAACCAAAGCCAGCACTGCACAAGACGAACTCGCACAGCTAGTAAAAATATACAAACGGAAACCAAATATACAGTGTTTCCTGCTTTGGGCAAACAGATACATGCATATGCATTAGTTCATCTCTCCGGAACGTTCTCTGCAGTTCGGCTGGGGTCTGTGTCGTTCTCTCCTGTCAATTGGATACCAGCAGCCTGCTGATGCTCTCTAGGAGCTTATTATGGTAACTGGCTGAGGGATCCCATCCAACTTAAGCTCAAACCACAGCTTTTGGTTTATGACTCAGCCTTGGGAAGATTATTCGACTTTTTTGGGGGCCTGGAAATGCCAGGTTATATTTGCCATGTAAAGCGCTGGCCATTTGTCACCGACCAAGGGCAGCCATCTTTGTTTTTCTATTGTAGTAACGGTGTTAGCATGTCACGTGATATCGGAGTCCACACAGTGCTGGGGCCATTGTCCGTTACACGGCGGCACGCTAGCTGCAGACTGCTTGTCGATGAGCAGAAATGGGTATAGACCCTCCGCTTTAATCACTGTGTAATCCTCCTCATCGTCAGGCATGAGTGTGTCTGCCAGGAGTGAGTAGCTTCGTGGGATAATGACGTTGAAGAGTGTTAACAAGAGGCGAGTTGAAGGCTGCTGAAGGGCGCTCACAAAACGCGCAGCCCTCTCTCGTGAAACAGGAGCCACTTATCTCGACGGGGGTTCCCAGCTTTGGTTCCTGTCACATTCAGAACTGCTGCTCTTTGGATTCCTGTCAGCAGAGACACGTAGCCAGCATAATAGCAGACGTCTGAAGTGAAATATCCAGGATGGGGGGTGACACCCAGCCCTGCTGTCTTGTGACGGACATGACCCTCCAATTCAAAAGACCATTCTTCCGAGAGAAACACAGCAAGATGATGATTTTACATTGGGTCCAGATACTGTCCCTCAGATTGGCGTAGAGAAAGTTACAGCAGTGTAATGTACCTTTACACACCTGCAAATGGTTTTACTGCTGAGATATGTCAACGTCCCCAGATGCCGGATACGGCTGCACCGATCACGAGGTGACATCATCTATGTCAAAGCCTGGCTCCTGTCAAAATGGAAAAAACTAAAAAAAAAAAAGAGAGAAAAAAAGTAATTGCCCAAGATAGAAAAATGAATTCTGGAAGGTGAAATGCAGGGCAATTCTAAGATTTTTTTTTTAAGATTGGGGGTTTAAGAGAGGTCATAATACATACAGGGGGGCCAACCTTTAGCTAATGGTGAGTGGCAGGAGAGGGAGCCAATCAGCCTTCAGTGGTGGCTAGTGCTCCTGTGGCCCCGCCCCTGGTGAAATGCGGAATGGGCCGTGCATGGGCAGGTCGAGCGGCTGCGCGGGCACAGGGGGTGTGTGCCTTGTGCTGGCCCCCACCCGAGCACAGTAACTAGGTCACCGTATGCCCACAGATGGCACCAAGGGCACAGGGCCTGTCAAGTCGACAAGTGAAGGAGGGGACAAGATGGAAAGTGAAAGGCAGGCCTCCATGGCAAGTCCCCCGGCTGGCGGGCCTGTGCGAGAACGGCAGATTGCGAGGGCTTGAACCCAACACCCAAATGGTGTCAGTTAGTGTCTCAAGAGGAAGCTCGCTCCTAAAACCTTTAAAATACACTTAACCTGAAATGCTTCAGTGTCCAATCATACAAAAGTGCATAACAATAAACTGAGTAACTGACCCTTTGTTAAAAGTATTTGCAGGAAAGCAAATGGGCAACAACAGTAATAAACCTCAATCTATCTTTCATGACTGCTTATGTTGGGATACTGAGCCTAGGACCTATCCATGGAAACACGGCCTGTGTACTTACTGGTCCTCACAAAGGGCCAACTGACACAAAACTCGTGCTGTAGGACTGTGATAGGAAAACTGTACAAGCACAAGATGGACATGCAGATTTCACACAAGCAGCATAGATCAGGCATCTAGTCCATGTAGCCTCATGTCGCGGGGCTGCATTGCTAACCCCTAAGCCACCGAATCACCCATGATAAAACAAAAAAAAACTGATTTATAAAAGCTCGATTGAGTAACCAGATCGTGACGGGGTCGCAGCCATCTTTGGGTTCCTATATGCTTTACGCAGCTATCATGCTATTCAGGGGCACTTCTCACCGAGAATATTTTCTGTGTTTATGCTGCTCCTCTCCAGGAAAGAAGATACAGCCGACCTCACTGCTCAGCGTTGCCAGCCAACTTCCTGTAGCAACTGTTCTCTGGTCCAAGTAAGGTGAGACGCTTCAGCAGACTTTAATCCTAACACCACCTGACAGAAGGATGCTAAGCTAAGCGCCTTGGAATTGTGCTTGACTCCTAGAGCAGGAAATGATCCTTATAGTTAAACTGACACCTTGCTTCCAAACTGACTCGGACTTTCGATCTGATTATACAAATGAGCATATTACTGCAGCAATTCAGAACTTAGACCACCATCTATATCCGTAACCACCATGCCACCTGCTGGCAAGCCAGAAACATAACTCAAAGGTTAACCCAAAAGTTCATGTAACCTTCATGTGTTTTATTCCACTTTGTGAAACTTTGTGGTCACATGCCCGTGACTAAATGTCGAGTGTTGATTAATGAGCGGGTGGACATGGTAAAAAAAAAAAAAAAAAGCTCCATTAAAAGCCTTAAGGATTGCCCTCAGGAGAGTGTGTTATTTTGCGAGATCACATCTGTTGATGTATGCTTTGGGCTGATGTTCAAATATGGCCCAAAAGACCTACCGTCAACAGGGTTCTTAATAGTTTGGAGACAGCTGAATGCACTCCTCTCCTCTCCGTAATATCTCAAGCCAAACAATGCGATAGCTTTCAGAACTTTATCTGTCTTGCTCTTAATGTTGGCCTGTCGGGGAAATGATTCGATAGTGTCCAGCTGGCTGCATTTATATCACTCACAGTACATTTCAAGCCAGATGACCGGCCGTTTGTTTTAGAAGTCAACCTGCTTTCATTATCGTATATCTTATATGACAGGACGTTGTCCGAAGGTCTTCCTTAAACTTCCCTGCTCCATTACCTCGAGGATCTCTGAGAGGCTTCAGCCAATGTACCTTTACTTCCCTTAATGAGTCTGCTCAAAACGTCCGTTGGGCTATTTGCTTTGGTCCCGGTGAATGACTTGTATATTTTAGAGGTCTTGGTATTAGATAACTGTTGCGGTACAGCTGAGAGGTGATGGGGGGAAAAAAAAAGCCTGAATTCCGAGAAGGATGTGGCGATGCAGACATGGTGATTTATTTTCACAGAGTGCAGTGGAAGACAAGCAATACCAGGAAGAAGAAGCACTCAATGAAAAATAAAAAACAAGTATGGAAAAAATTTGTCAGTTAAAAAGAAATAGATACCAAAACAAAAATGAAATCACGACCCAGCGTTGATATACAGTCTACTCCATTTATGGCATGGGGAATCATTCCACACCCAAGGCAAAGCAACCCCTAAATACCTCAACCAGAGCTCCTTAAACAGCAAACTGGTCACCAGACAAAACCATAAGCAGCCCCATTATCTCAGCCAATTATCTTGACAAACAAACAAAGAAAAACAAAACAAAACAACTATGACCAATAAGCTATGGTTAGCAATGATAAAGACCTAATTTTTGACATGTACATTATGAAAACAGTTTGTTTTTTTGCCCCTGTGGAGTGTGTTTTTCAAATTCAAAGCCCAGCATTTTCCGTCATAATGAATACTATAGAACCACTGAGTCAATGATCAATATTGCTGGTCCAATTTGAAAAATAATTAAAAATAAATAAGTGGGATCAAAAGTTATGTGATTTAATTTACTGCAAATCCTGGATTGTATATGCTGCCATATGTTAGGATTTCATAATTCAATGAAATATCATTATGTGTTAATGTTACTCTCAAAGTAGATCAAATGTCAAGATAAAATAAATGGCACAAAATTCAATATATGAAACAAACCCGAGTTGAAATCCGATGAGAAGCGCAGTTCAGTCAACCGATTTGAATGAAAATTGAGAAGTTCTTTACGAAATAATAAATAATGATAAAAGATGACACCATGTCATAGATAGAATAGACCAAAGGCCTACTTTCAACTGAGCCCAAATCCAGGGGCAGGCTGAAGGACAAGGAGTGATGGATCACCTGGTAATACCTAATATCTGCAGAACCCATATGCCTTTCAGTGCTTACGGGCCAAGATTAGATTATCTGATTTGTCTTTACCTCCAAGCAGCACCAATCTGGGTCATTAGCCCAAAGCCAAAAATTACTGCCGAAACCCCAGCTGTCAACACATAACATGCATGTACATAGGAATCTCACGGGGTTAAATGAAAGCCTGTTAAATCTGCACTTTCAGAAAGGGCACTTTCTGCCCTGTGGCTGTACACATCCACATCCAGGGACTTTAAGACCTACTGAGCCAGCAAATGTCATTTATAATAGTGATACCATCCTACATGCAGGCTAAGTCTCCCAGCTGATTTTGTGAGTAAGGCAAGGTCTGTGTGACCTCACCCATGACAATTATTACAATTTATATTACATATAATTATTTTTTATCACTGAACAGTAACAGTGTTGATTCACACAACCGAACTGTGAAAAGCTAAGCAAGGATGTGCCCTAGGGACTGACAGTAAGACTCATAAGAGAAAAGGCTGTTTACTGTTTTATCAGAACAGCAGATAAAACAGGCGACTGATTCCTTAAGAAGGCCAGAAATGAGCAGTGGAATGAGATGCTCCGAAAAGCCCAACCAATGCCAAAATCAAAATAAGAAAATTACTGTTTTCCTGGGGAAAAAAAAACTACACATTAATCATCAGTGCAAACGAACAAAACACATGCAGATCAGGAGATCTGGAACGCTTCGTGTGACCTATCTAATTTAACATTATTTGTTGGCATGATCACAATGGTTAATTGCCAAGCACAACAAAGGCCATAAATCCTTCTTAGCTTCGACATACTTTTCAAGTGCCACAAACTCTCAAGATTGTGGGTTTCAATCCCACTTCTGCTCTGTGTCTCATGCAGGAGTTGTGGGGATGTTGTGTGGCTATGCAGGTTCGGATGCTGCGCCTATAACTGAAAGGTCGTGGGGTCAAATCCAGTGGTTAACAGAGTGAGCAAGGCTCTTACCCCAATTGCTCTAGGGACTGATTCTTTGGTATGTCACTTTGGATAAAAGCTTCCACTAAATAAGTAATACAATGAGTTTTTGAGCCAAGGTCCAAAAACGTGTGTTTACGTGTGTTTAAACTGCATGTTGTATCCTTAATGGGTCTGATGGATGGACTGGCACCTTGTCCAGGGTTTATACCTGCCTATTTTATCTGGGATTGGCTCCACCCCTGCCTCCTTCCAACCCTGTCCAGGACAAATGGGTGGAAGATGGATACTACAGTATTGCATTATCTCTGATCAATGGTAACCTATATTTGCCCCAAAACCACATTCAATATTTGTCCAGCAGCCACACAGAGATCATAGTGCTGCAGAAAGGCATCAGATATATGTGCTTTTCCCACAAGGCTCTGTCTGCAGCCAGCGACCTGAAGTGTTTCGTCTGAATCACGAGCTGAAGTCCATCCAACGTCCTTTAAAAACAATAGCCTACATAATTCAGGTCCTTTCTGGCGAGTCCTCAGCACTGTGTGGTTTGATGCAATGCCCTGGTCTCCTGCCTGGAGCAGCGGCCTCCTCTCTGTTATTACAGGATATTATGCTGCTCTCATACCTAAACGGTGACCAGAGATCTGCTTCCATCATCCATCTAGAGCTGGGAAGCAGTGTGTGGGATGTGGAGACTGGTACATCCATCCATCTGCAGGTCAGGGACTGGTACATGTGGTAAGTCACTCTGGATCGCTCGCGTAAGGGGCGATGTTCCCTGATGTCAACAACACCGACTGTCAGTGACTGCCACATTTCTTCAGAGCTCTCAGTTCTGTTGCTTTTCCCTCCATTTCTCACATCAGCCCCTCTGTGCCCAATGACTTTGAAAGTAACATTCTGGAAATGAGCCGCATTATTCATATGCTGGTATTCTAGGACATTGTGACTGGTCATCCTTCAATCTAAAATCTAGACCAGAGACCCATAAATTCTGAAAGACAAGTGGCTGATTAACTTACGTTGCCATTTCTGATGAATGATAGGACAGTCACACGCTGTATGATTTATTCCCTGGTGGCAGAGTGGGGGGGTTCCTGTTGCTTGATAACACCCACTGCCTCTGTGTTTATTTGTCCCAGGCAGGTCCCATTTGACCGCAGTTCATGTGTCTTTCATTAAGCTTCCATTGACGCTTGATTGGAGGTATTTGGCGATACTGGGTGTGTCTTTAACAAATCAGAAACCCACAGAAGTGCATCGTTATATGTTGGGGGGGGGGGGGGGGGGGAATTGCCTGGGAAGAAGAAAACCATCATCTCAGTCATGTCCCGCAGCCCTCAATCACGCACTAGCGTTTCCCATTTAAATACTTTGCCATACTTCATTCGTTCAGATCCGGGTCTCCTCCAGGTTATCAGTTACGGTGGGCCGAATTCCAAACTACACGACACTATGAACACCGGCAGCCCAAAGTCCCGTTACTGACATTAAATTCATTACTCTGCATTCAGTGAACTGAACCAAATTCGACTGTGCCGATGAAAAAGCGGTAAATCTCAGCGGGTTTTAAAATTACATTAGGCTGATTTTTTTTTCCTATTAGATATCAGTGAAACGCAATAAACAATTTACATATATTTGCAAACAATATGAATTTGGCTCTTATAACATAACATGCTATGACTTATAAATGATAATATTCCAAAATAAATGTTACTCTTTCTGAAATAATGTTTAAACAAAATTAGAAATGGTATAATTCCAACAGAAATGAGTCTTTTTGCTGCTAAAGTACTGTAATGTAATGCTGTTATTTTTATAGATAGTGACCTACATAGTGTGCTGTTCACACTTCACCTATTTATCCAGCTTCTTATTTTTAACTTGAGGAGTGTCTTCTGACACAGCCATTTTTATTGAGCCATAGCCGCATGCTTCAACCCTCAACCACAGCGCCCCCTCCTGGGTCCTGCCAGTCACTGTACCACACTCTCCATAACAACAGGGGCCTGTTAATAAGCTAAACCACAGTCTAGTCTGTGTATCTACTTCAACACTTCACCCGATGCTCAAAACATAAGTGCTTAAAATCATTTAAAATTTGTGCATTGCAATGGGCCTTCAATTCCTTTTTTCTTTTTTTTCATAACACATAATTTTTTAAAATGACTAAAATGTTTTAAATGATGAAAGGTGGGGTCTCATGTACGTCGAATAGGCAAGTGAATGGGCCTTTGGTGACCAGAATATCATTATTACAGAGTGCAGAAACAAACCCTGTGATTGACCGTGAAAGGAAGAGTCTCTCCGCATCTATAATTTACTGTGTGACTGCTTAATTTAATTGTGACACAGTGGTGAGGTCTGTGCATTTCACAGAGGGATTCTCAGCTATTTTATGAAGGCCGAGCTCTTTGCACAATTTGCACCTCTTGCTAGACAAGAACCCAAAAACCAAGAGCCCCCCCCCCACACACACACACCCTCTCCCCGGCCTGTAGTGTCACTTACATTTTTTAAAACACTAACACGTAAAGAAATTGAATTAAGCTAAAACATACTCAATATTTGATGCCTTCCTGTCATCAACTTGCTCCAAATTCTGGGACCAAAATAACATAATTTTAAAAGATTAATACGCCTTCTCCATTTGTTTTAATAAATGATCAATACTTTCTAACAAGAAGCAACCATGCGGGGAGACGTGATGTAATATTTAGAGTTACTCAATTTGGATGAAATTACAGCACTAATTTTCCCAGCTTCTATTTACATTTGATACTTTGCTATTTAGGTCATACTTAACATGACTGATTGATTGCAGTGGTGGTTCTTGACCGTTTCAACTAGGGGGCCAGACTGGAGCCAGTTGTTCTGTTACAGGGGCCAGACTCATTTGACCTTAATGCCCCCCAAGTATTACTTACACTAGACTGCCAGCATTAAGAAGCATAAGACAATTTTGAAAACCGACAAGTTGTTTATGCAATGCTTTGCCGTTATACTTTACAGATTTTACAAATATGTGATTCACTCTGACTTTTTGTTTAGATTGTCTAGCTTATTTTTTTCTGTCCTTACCTTCACTTTTCACTGACTGAGGCGACTCGACCACCCGGTGCCCCCGCGTTGAGTCCGTCATGAACACTTGCTTTGTGTTCCGCCTGTTCCCAGTGCACAATTTAGACCACATGTACAATTGTAAATAATAATTAGAGTAACAATAAGAATACATATATTTCAGACCCAAGTAGCATACGTATTTTGGGGGGACGGTGGGCGGTGGCATCCATGTTGTCGCTGCCCCCCCCCCCCCCCCCCCCCCAAAAAAAAAAGAAAAAATTATACCGCCCCTGTCTTTAATGAATGATCAATATTTTATAAAAACAAGAGACAACCATGAGAAGTGATGTCATGTAATATTTAGAGTTACTCAATTTGGACGAAACTACAGTCCTGATTTTTCCACCTCTAAATTTAGGTTTGGTATTTTGCTGCATTATTGGTCATACTCAGCGGAACTGGTTGATACTGTAACAGTGTGTTGACTTAGTTTATCTGGAATATGGACCTTCCAGCCGGGAGCACGTCCCCCAGCTTCCGGCGCCCTGAGATCACACCCGTGCTCCTTGCTTAGGCAGCCCTCCCTGTCTAGACGGGCCCGGGGGCGTGACAGGAAATTAGCGGAAAAGGTGACCTTTGGTTCTCCGTCGCGGAAGCGGGCTAATAAAAACGGCAGCGGTGCTTAGCGAGCTGCGGGAAAAGAGCACGTTTTCCGGGGGGCTGAGCGCGACGAGCCCCGCCGCGGATTCAGGGTGTACCGCTGTCCGTTCATTTGTCTGATGCGATTAATCTGTTTTATCTGGGTCATTGCTTGTTCTTTTTCTTCGCCTGGGGTGGGGCGGTGGTTTTTCGGACGTGCTGTTTGTGGAAGCAGAGAGAAACCCAGCTGGGAGGCAGATCGGAGCCCATAGGGCTGCGACACTGATCACGAAGGAGCTGTTTGCATGCAGCGAGACAGGAGAAACCTTTATGGTCAATGCAAAAACATGCAATGAAATTCCGCATGGTAAAGAGATAATTACCAAAAAGGCAAAGTGGGTGGGAATATATACATAAAATGAATAAATGATGAATAAATAATTGTGAGTAGAACGAGTGAATTAAAATGATTAAAATTATCATTGAAATAGGTAACAGCAATGGGTAGGATAATTTAGAACAGTTGCTGACAGATAGTAGTAGTTCTAAATTAACCATAGCAAAGCAACCATAATTTTAAAGGAAAATTTTATGCTATTCAATCATTGTTGATTCCATTGTGACAATGTACTGGATTCGGTGCTTTTGGAGATGGATGCTTGAAAGGATGGATTCAGTAGGTTGCTGTCAAAGATGCAGTTATTTTAGGTAAATGTACCTTTATATTGGCAATAGTGAGATATTTTGTGCAAGTGTGTATTCCGTGGTGGGCTGACAGCCCATCTAGCATGCTGACTCGTGGCCTACGCTGCCTGAGACTGGAAGATGGATTCATGGATGGATGGATGGATGGATGATCTTCTTGATTTCAGGTGCGATGGTCCACTTTTGAGTGAAAAACTACAGAGTCGATAAACATGAGAAATGAGTATGAATACCTTTGACTGGAGAACATCGTCTGCTGTGCAGGTTCATCTCTGCAGGATGGTACGAAAAATAGCCACAGTCGGTCACAAAACGAATGTGCCAGAAGTGACATTAAATAAATTAATTCCTCCTGTTTACTTTGGCGACTCCCACACCTGGGAGCGACTGCTGTATGTATCGTTCAACACTTGTGATTCATATACACATCTCCAACTGTTCCACATATGCAACGGTTGGAAAACGTGTCCTATATTAATGCGGTGAAGTCTGGAGCAGCATGCTATAATGGTATTACTGCTACATTTCCTGCCACATGTGTTTTTGGCTGTAGGCTGGGAAATGTGTTAACCAGAAGGTTTCAGCTGCAAATAAACACAAAACCATTTCCCAGGTTTGTTTATTCCTACTCAGGGTTTGGCGACGATTAATTAAATTCATTACTGCAAACTTTCGACAGACAGGCAGACAGATAATCCAGAATTATGTTTATGACCAGAACATCGCTAACAAAATCTTCTCTGCAGATTGACAAGCATAGGAAGGATTGCTTTTTAGTACCTGTCACTATCTCATATTTGAGGATTAAATTTATTATTAAAACTGAGAAGACTTAATATGGCAAGTAGAACAGATCAAAAACACTAGCCAAAGTATTTTCTTTCCATGTTGTTTATACTGTAAAGATGTTTTCAAGTTATGGTTTTTTTGAACAGGAATGTTTAGCATCACTAATAGCACAATGTAACATTTGTTACATTTCTATTCGAAATTAGAATGACAAATCACTTTTTTCTTTATATATCTATTGTATTCCACCTATTTTCAATGCAGATGTATGATCAAGTGCTCTAGTTTTTTGCAGAAATTATTATTATCATCATTTATTTATAGACTTTCCTTTTGACTTTGGCTGTACTTTGCAGTAGATTGTGTTTCATATTCAAATTCAAAGAATGGATGAGAATAAAAGTATTCTGTTTCCCCAATAGGCAAAAAAAGCCTTTCATTTGAAAAAAGAAAAATTACACATACAAGTCTAATTCCTAAGCAGACATGAAGTGTTGTTTGACAGTGAAAATAAATGTTTACAAAATATGACTGAAGTGATCTGCTATGGCATTCATTAATGTGCAGTTCTATTATGTCTAATTTTCTAGAAGTATGTACTTTCCCCGACAAGGACTGAATAAAAGCATTACCTCACACAGCTAGGAGTGGAGATGGATTTTGACAGCCGGTTTCCATGACGACAGCAGCCAGTCACAGCTATAAAAGGCTGGCCTGCATTACTTTACATAGCTCAAGTCACTTTCAATTTTCCACTGGGTGCTCTGTCTCCAGCTGTTTGTATTACTGATCGCTTTCGAAACACTATTTTTCAGAATCGTTAATGCTAATTCCAGGGCACCGATGTCACACCAACATTCTCCGACTTAGGAGTTTAATGATGTAAGTAAGCATGACGGAGATGTAATATGGAACTTTTGGAGCAGGTTTTAAGACATGTTGGGGGGGGGGGGGGGGG